>MU385749.1:0-492747 GCA_022497155.1 Whalleya microplaca | reverse complement strand
TATCAGCAGCAGCAGGTCAGGTCAGGTGACCTCCCTGTAAGCCTCCCTAGCAGCTGACAGCAGGTGACAGCAGGTCAGCAGGTCAGCAGGTGACAGCAGGTCAGCAGGTGACAGCAGGTCAGCTAGCCACAGCTATCAGCAGCAACAGCTGACAGCCTCCCTTGCTGCTAAAGGTGGCATTCAAGTGATAAGGTGTATTAGGGTGTGTAAAAAAGTGTTATCCGATATCGTCGTCCATATAAATTGTATACGTGTCAATAGCTGGCTGCATCTAGCCACATACTAATAGCACAATCAGCTTGTCACCGTTACTCATGTAAAAATGGACAGGTTTATATATAAAAACATACGGTCTAGTATCTCTGGTATTATTACGCTTTATGTTTCTAGTATATAAAAAAAAAGAAAATTTGTAAATTGTAAGTAATAAATAACGTGGATATAATATATAAATAAAGCAGCTAGCTAGCTATTGATCGAGTATATAGCTTAGTTCGATTTATATAAAAAACAGGTGGCTATCGGATAAAATAAAATAATCCGCATATAATTTATCGGATAAAAATAAAATAAGCTCGACAGTAGATATATTTTAAGTAGCTATTACTAGTAAATTTTGTGCTTTCGTAACTTATAATATAATAAGGACTGTTTTGCTCGATTAATTAAAAGGCAAGGAAGTTAAGGCTTATCCGGGGGTAAGCTAAATGTTTTAAAACAAGGTATTAAGGTAAAGCGAAAGTAAGATATCAGGTTAAAAATAAGTGTATATTAGCTGCCAGAGCTATATATATATAACTGTCTGACTATTTAGTAATATATGTTATAAAAAAGTGAAAGAGATGTGAGAGAAAAGGTCAGCTAAATATAGGTATATAATCCACTGTAAATTGCCTTATAGAGTGCCTTATGGATACCTTATAAAATGCCCTGTAAATACCTTATGAAATGCCTTATAACGTAGCTCCAGGGGGCTTTTAGTGGCTTTTAAGCTACTGTTAATACCCGTAATCCCTTGCCCCATTATAATATACGTAATTATATATAATATTAAATATTATATTAATTTCTTAAAATTTTAATTTATGTAATTTCGAGCTATATAATTTTAAGCTTAAATTTAATTATTATATATATAATTACGTATTAAATTATATTATTTTTAATATTATATATATAATTACGTACTTATAACTATAAACTTTTTTAACGCTTTTTAGCTTTTTTAACGCTTTTTAATTTTTATAACCCTTTAAATTAATTACTTAAACTCTTTATTATTAAACTATATTTAAATTTAATATAATAGGTTTATTAGCTATTTAAATGCCTTTTTTTATTATATTAATATATAATAGACTTTTTATAAAGCTTTAATAGCCTTATTATACCGGTTTTTTAACTGTTTTAAAATCTTATTATTGCTTTAAATATACCAGTTAAAATTTAAGCATAATATAAAAAACGGTATAATAAAGAATTTTATATTTAATGCTTTAATAAAAATTAGGGTTTTTATATTTTTCTTCCGCCTTTATTTAACGGTTATATTTACGCTAAAAAATAAATTATAAGATTTTTAATCTTTAATTATTTAAGGGCGGCCGCTAAAATATAACAATTATAATTTTAATTTTAATTTTATTTTCGGACCTTAAATTCGGAGACCTTTACTTTTAATAAAAAGACTTTTGCCTTTAATAAAGATTTTAATAGATTTAATTAAAAGTTTTTAAATCCGATATTTCCGGTTACGTAATAAGCATTTTTTATTTTTGTCTTTTTTACTTTAAATTTTATAAAACGATATAAACGGATATTTCGATTTTATAAAAAAGTTTTTTTATAACGAGCCGGATTTTATTACGTAAAGCGAATTTAAAGAATTTAAACTATAATAATTTCCGATTTATTACTAATAATTTAAGGCTAAAAATTAATTAAATAAAACTGTTTTTCCGTTATCGTTATTATAAAAATAAAGTATAAAAATTGTCACGGCTTAAAAGGAATGAAAGAGGCAAGACTGCTTATTACTTAATTATTTATGAAAAATATTAAAGGTGAGGAAAGAAAGGAAGGGATTTTCCTCCACTAGTTATGGGTAAAAATAACTAGGGTATCCCACCTAAGGTGCACGGGCCTTTCGTCCCCCACTAACCTAATCCTAACAGTACGTACCACGTGCACAAGTCACACAGTTAAGCCACTTAAGCCACGCCGTCACAAAAATCTAAAATTAATTAGTGTATTAAACGTAAAAAACGAATTATTTATTAACTCGTAAATTATAAAGCTCGATTTTTCGCTTATTTATAACCTAATAAAACTATTAAATTTTAAGGCAATAATATAAAATATTTTTATAATAATTAAAAGGGTATAAATTATATAAAACTTTATAATAACTTTTATTTTTAAATTTAAACTTAATTAATAAATTAATAAATCCCGAAATAAACTAAGAATTTATTTAACGGCAAAAAAAAAGACTTATTAATTTAATTAATACTTTAAAATTACGGAATAAAATATATTAAAACTTAAGATATTAAAAATATTTATAACGCTTTAAAAAAAACCGCAGAAATAATTTAAAACTAACTTTAATTTTTTATACTTATATCGATAATTTTAATAAAAATATTTAACTTAAGGAAATTAATAAATAGTTCCGCTGTTTAAAATAATAAATTTACTATTACGAGCGTTTTATAAAATAATAAAATAGCGTAAAATTTAAGGCTTTTATTTAATTACGTAAGAATTTCTTCGATATTTTTATATAATAAAATATAATTACGTTAATAAATTTTACGTATAATATAATAATATATAAATAAAAATAATATTTATTTAATATTTTAATACGCGATAACTTTAGTAGCTAAATCCCTTATATATTTTTTTATATTAAGCATTAAAATTTAATAATAATTTGCCTATATTTTTAGGTTATTATTAAATAATTTAATAGTTTTAAATATAGCTAAAAGCTACGGTATATATTTATAAATAATAATAATATTAAATAAAAGGCTATACGTAAGGCTTTTTTTATTACAGCTAATTTAAATAATAATTAATTAACTAAGGTTATTTATTTTTTTTATACGCGTTATATTAAAGAAATTTTAATATAGCGTATTAAAGTTAAAAGCTTACCGCTAAAAGTATATAAGTACTTTATAATTACGTTATATATATATAATTCCTTTAATAATTATTATAATTTTATAAATAAGGCTATTATAATTTATAAGGAATGCGGGAGCCCCGAAAACGCCGAGTATATTATTAGAAATTACGCTCCGAAATTATAAGTATAAGTGTAACGGCTTAAAGGAGGCGGCGCGTGCTAAGTAATAAGTATATATTACTATAAAATAATAAAGTGAGGAGTAAAAAGTTAGCTAATTATTATATAATAGCTTGACTTAAAAAAACCTCCTCACTTGCTTATTTAATTTAACTAATTAAGCCTATAGTTTAACAGGTTATATATAAAGGGCCTAAGGTATGTTATAGCTTATAAGGCCTTATAGCACCCTATAAAGCTTATGCCGTAACATTACCCCCTTAAATTCACTATATATAACAGCTAATAACAGCTAGCTTATAGCGCACCTAGTATATATAAAGATTAACCTAATTACCACTGCTTTAAAAAGGTGATTTTTCGACTTTATTTACCCCTATATTATAGCATATTAAATTTATATATGCCCTAACATTAGCACTAAATAAACTTGTTAAAATTTTAAAAATCGAGTCCTTTATAAAATTTAATTAATCTATTATATTCCTTTATAACCACTTAATATCGACTATTATAATTAGCTACTACTGCCGCTATAACTTATTCACCCCTTTAATTCCCTACCTTTATTATAAGCCTTAAAATATTACACAACATTAAAACCGGTGTAATCCCACAGTATTTTATATAATAGCTATATAATAGCAGGTGTCGGGCTATAACAAAAATATTAAACACGCTCGGAAATCGGATATATTAAAAATCGCGTCTAAAATATCCTAACACATTAAATTTTACTAAAAAATGTATTAAATTAACAATCGATCGGATATTAAATAAAACTAACGGATAACGCTATCGCCGGACTAACATTTGTAATTATTAATTAACAAAGCCGTAAAAGGCACGGTATTAATATATTAAAAAAGGTTATCGGATCGAGCTGCTAAAAAAAAAAGCTCGATAGTAATCGGTCGGCACTTTAAAACTAACTGGGGCACTTAAAGTATAAAATATATACAATTTGTAAAAGAATTTAATAAATTACATTTAAGCCGGCTAAATTACTATAAATATTTAAATAATAATAAACGTTTACTCGTTTTAAAAAGTAATTAAATCAAACGTTTTTAAAATAAGATATAATGGGCTGTGCCGTAGTAGGGAATATCGGCGATTATAAGCCGATATGGCAGCATAGCTCTCGAGAGCTAGTATAAATGCTCTCGAGCTATGTCGATATACCTTCTTGATTTTTTTTTTTTTTTAGTTAGAAAATAAACACTTATTTAGCATTATAAAATTGCATTTTAACATAACGGCTTTTTATATATTTTCTAATTTATTAATTCCCGAGTTACGTTAGAGCAAATTAAAATGTCAGAAAAAGCTTTAAAGTAGCTCCTTAATAATCCGGAAATATTGTTAGTAAAATACGCGGAAGTATTAAATATTTAAGTCCACTAGATTTATACCCGCCTCGAGTAAATATATATAATATTAAAAGCGGTATTAAAAAATAATTCGGAAAAATAACGACTAAAACGAGCGGCTTATAAATAGAGACTAAAAGAATAATAGGACAAATTATTATAACGTTAGGCGGTTTTAAAAATATAGTTATAAAAAAACCTCGACTTACTAATTATATAAAACGCGAATATAATGGAAGGTACTCCCGCATAAAACCTTCGGGATCTCTAAAGACCTTAAAAATAGCTAGCCTAAGCAGGTATAAACCCTTAGCTAAAAAACCCTTAAGTATTTTTGGCACCCGCCCTAATAATTACCGCAGCTCCGGTATTTAAACGTAAACTATTATTATAGCCCGAAAAATTCGGGGGCAAGCGTAGCCGTTATTCCGTATAAAAAATATTAATAAAATATAAGCTTTAAAAAGATACGGAGTTTATAAAAAAGAATTGAAATAAGTGGTATAGTATTTACAAGCGGCTCGAAAATAATATATAACGCGTAATAAAGTTATACTATATTATAAAAAGATTTAATAAAATATATAATCTAGTATTTTTTTTTTAATATTTGTTAAATATTTATAAAAACCGCAATAAAGCTATTAAAGCGGGAGGCGAATTATATAAATGCCGCCAGTCCGCTAATTAGATTTTTATATCCTTTTATATTAATTTCGAGCGACTGTTAGTAAAAATAAAGGGTAGTATATAAAATAATAAAGTAAAATTTATATTTATTAAAAAAGTAATTAACGACAAATTTAAAAACGCGCTAATTTTAATAGCGCTATCGAATATTTATTAAAATTAAGTTTACTAAATAATAAATATTATAGCCCGATTTAAGGGATCGTTATTTTATTATAGCGGGAATAGTTTAAAAAACGAGATTACGCCGGGTGGATTACCTTTTTTAAGCCTATTACCCCTTACCTTTAATCGCTTTAAGATTAATTATAAGAGCGATATATTAATAACCGGTATAGTTACGTTAGTAAAAAGCTAACGGGCTAAATAAGTAACGAACGAAAAACGAAACGCTCGAATAAAGCGCGGAAAATGTTTGCGATATAAGAAAAAAGGCTACTTATTTAAGAAATATGCTTATCGTTTTATAAAATTATCTATTTATATTAGGGTTAATATAATAATAAGCTATAGATTTAAAAAAAATAAAGCCGAAAAAATATTAAAGAAATAGAAAAACGAATAATTTTTAAATAAAGTCGCGTTTAAAAATTTAATATAACGGTAAAAAAAATTAATATAACCAAATAACTTATAAATAGGAAATTTTTTATAATCGATATATATTTAAATTAATAATTATATATAAAAACTTTTATAAATTTAAGATATAAATATTATATTATTATTAGCGAAAATATAATAAAACGCCTAAAGTTATTATATATATTTATTTAGAAAAAGATAGTAAAAAAAGCTACTTATAGAAAGAGATTAAACGTTTCGGGTATAATTTGCGAAATAATTTATATAAAAGCTAATTTTAATAAATATAAGTTAAGAATATTTGCGTATATTATATTAAGTTTAAATTACCTTATAATATTAAAAAAGCTTTAAATAAAGCGTAACCGGGTAATATATATAGTATACGAATATATATTATATATAAAAGTTACCGGAAACCTAAAAATATAAAAAAAAAGATACTTTTTAAAGACTACAAAAATCCGCAAAACTTAGGAGGCGCTTTATATTAATACGATATATTTTACAAAAGAAATAAAAAAAGCTTAAAAGTAAGAAAAATTAGGAAAACGAGTGATAGTTTAATAAACGGCTATATTTATTATTATATTAGCAGATATTAATAAGGCTTTAGCGCTTAAAAAAAAAACTAACGTTCGAAAAAATTTCTTTTTTTAATTAAAAAGTTGGAAATAATTATTTAAGAAAAAAAAGGCAAGGATTTTTTGTTATATTACGTAAAAGCCGATTATAAGATTAACTTAAATTATAATCAAGCGGGCAAAAAATTACTTGCCTTTTAGGGGTTATTATATAATATATTCCGGAAGAAATTATTAATATTACGGAAAATATTAATTAAGCTATTAAATAAAAGGTATATTTATATAAGTAGCTTATTTATAAAAGCTTTTATACTTTTTGTCCGAAAACCGAATAATAGATTCTGTTTTTATTGCGATTATAAAATATTAAATAATATTATTTAACGGAATTAATACCCGCTTTTATTTATATAGAAAACGCTTAAAATCTTTTCGGGAATAAAATAATTTTCTAAAATAAATGTTAGATCGGCTTTTTATAAAATTAAAATTAGGGAAAAAAATAAATAAAAAACGGCTTTTTATACCCGTTTTAGGTTATTTAAGTAATTTGTAACTTTTTTTAGCCTAATAAGTATTCCCGTAATGTTTTAATATTACGTAAATAGTACGTTAAAAAATATTTAAATATTTTTTATTTAATATATATAAATAATATATTAATTTATTTTTTTAGAACAAAAGAAAATTATATCGATAAAATAAAAAAGGTATTAAAATATTTAAAAGCAGCAGGCTTAAATCTAGATATAAATAAGTGCGAGTTTGTAGTAATTATTATAAAATATTTAAGATTTATTATTGAAATAGAAAAAAAGGTCTATATAAATCCGGTTAAAATATAAGTAATTAAAAAATAAAAGCTTTTTAAAACGCTTAAAAGAGTTTATAGTTTTTTAGGATTTATAAATTTTTACCGGGATTTTATTAAAAACTATATAAATTTTATTACTTTTTTATCGGCATTTATAAAAAAGGGGGTACCGTTTCGATAAGGGCTTTTAGAAAATTTGGCGTTCGAGAATTTTAAACGAGCGTTTTTAGAAAAACCGGCTTTAGTATAATAAAATCCCGAATAAAAGATAATAGTCGAAATAAACTGCTCGGGATAAGCTTACGAGAAATGCCTGTTATAGCATAATAAACGAGGGATTTTATTACTTATAACTTATTATTTTAAGCGCTTAACCCCGGTAAAAATTAATTACGAAATTTATAATAAAAAGCTATTAGTAATTATAAGCTATTTACGAATATAAAACGCGGAATTACGAAACGTAACTTTAATATTTATAATTTTATTTAATTATAAAAATTTAAAATATTTTATAATTTTTAAAAAACTTTCCGAGCGATAAATACATTAGTTAAAAAAATTAATACGTTTTAATTTCCGATTGGAATTTCGCGCTAGGCGTTTAAATATTAAACCCGACGTTTTTTTACGGCGCAAATAAAACCTGCTATAGGAAATATAAAATAAAAAATATAAAGGACGGGAATTCTAACTATTATAAAGGAAATAGTTATTTTATATATAGCTTAAGAGATATAAATAAACGGAAACTATTAAAATAAAATATATTTAATTATATAAATAAAATATCCCAAAAAGCAAGGAAATTTTCGAATATAAAAATCTATAATTGTTATAAGATATAAAAGTAGCGAAAAACCTAAGTTATACGCAAGTAATAAAGGCAATAACTTAAAAAAACCGAGCGTTTTTTAAAAACTTAAACGTAAAAATATCATTATCGGAATATAATATTAACGATAAAAATTAATTATATTTTTATAAGTATATTTAAATCTTTAATTAAAAGTTATTCTATACCGCTTTAATATAAAATACCTATAATTTATATTTAATAAAATACCCGGAAAAAAAGAATATATTAGTAATATTTTCGAGAACGTTTTATTAGCTTAAAATATCGGCGTTTATAAAACGTTTTTATAAAAATTGCGATATTTATGGGAGAAAAACGGTATAATATAACTAAAAAAAAGGGCTTTTAAAATTATTACTTATTCCGGATTAATTTTATAATAAGTTATTTATCGATTTTATAACCGATTTATTAGCTATTTCCGAATAGAACTTTATTTTTATAATAGTAATTTTTAATCGATTAAAAAAATAGGTTATATTAGAGGCTATAATCTCGATAAAAACAGAAATATATACCGAACGGTTTGTAAATTATTATTAGAAATATTATAGTTTTTCCCGTATTATAATTAGTAATAAAAAATTTAATTAAATAGGACAGTTTTAGAAACGGCTTTATTTATTAGTAAAAATCGAGTAGCGCTTATTAATTACGTTTTATTTAAAAACCAATAAAGTTATTAAACAAGCGAATTAAAAAATATTAATATATTTTCGAGTGTTTATATTATACATTTAATTCGAATAAAATTTATTATTACTGGGAGCGATACTCGCAATTAATAACCGAAATATTATAATAATAAAGTTAAGTTTTTTTTTTATACTTTACGGATATTATATAAAATTTATTCCAATAGTGGAATATATCCCGGGATTTATTTTCGAATTGCGCGTACGGGCGGAAGCTTTTATCTAACGCTTAAAAAAAGCGATAAAATTTATATAAGCTATAATAATAATTACATAATAATAATAAAAAAACGTAATTAATAAACGGCGATTTTTTATAAAATAATTCCGAATAGGGAATAAAATATAGTTAACGTTTAAAAATATTTCTATATCTTAATTTTTATAAAAGTTAATATAGTTATATATTAAATATAAAATAACGTATATTATTAGCTCTTAAATTATAAAATTAAATATACCGAAAGGAATATATAACCGGTTTTATATCGAGTTTATTTATTACGTAAAAAATAATCGCTTATTTTTTTAAAAGAACGAAAATATATAACCTTCCTTTATAGTTAGTAAAAAAGGAAAAAAAGAAATAAAGTAATAAATAAAGGAAATTATTCGAGTAATTATTAAACGGAAAAAGCAAGAAAAAACTAGATAAGTGTTAGTAAAATAGGTAAATTATATAGTTTTAATGTAAAAATTACTTAAAAACTTAAAAAATACCGAAATAATAAACTGTTTTAAAAAAAATTATAGTAATATAAAAATAAATAATAGGCTTAAAAAAATTAGTATAAAAAAAAGGGCGAAAATTACGCTTACGTAATAATTATATAATTAATAAAATATTAATAAAGTATAAAAATAAAAAAATATAAATAAAATAAAAAAATATTACGGGAAATTATAAATTTTTTATTATTATAAATAGCGCAAACGTTATTCCCGAGTAAATAATAAATAACCTTTTTTATTTATATAATTTTTTTATAAACCGATAATTAAAATTATTATAAAACTAATTAAGAAATGTAGTAAATTTAATTAAATAATATATTTATATTAGCTGGGGGCTAATAGTTTAGCTTATTTTTTTTATTATTTTTTTTTTATTTATATTTATTGCTTTTTTTTTTATTTTTATAAAAAGGAATTTAAGGGGGCAGTTACGGCGGCGAGAAGTATTAACGGGAGTAAGGGAAACGTGCAAGTAAGGGTTATATAAGCTGCGCTTAAGTAAAAGGTTTATAATAATAATAAAAACGGGCGGGATAAGCTAAAAAAAAGAACCGGAAACGGAAATACGCGTATAAGCAGCGGGCCCGGTATTATTTACTATAAAATATATAACAGCTATAATATCGCTAATATTATTAGCGATACGCTCGAGCGGGTAAACGACTTTCCTAAACGCGGCTATAAATTATTTTTATATAACGTATAAATTAAAAAAAATTACAGAAAAATAAAGTAAAAATTTATATATTACTTTTATTATTACTAAATCCCGGCCCGGCTTAAAACTATAACGCTTATTTTAATACGTTTAAAATATATAGCGGTATTAGTAATATATTACGCCTATACTTTAGCCGACTTTTAAGCGGCGATAAAAATTAAATAAAAAAAATAAATAACGGGGGTATTATAAAAAAGCGGGAAAAATAAATAATTTATTAAGGTTTAAATTATTATAAATTCGATAAATTTTTATTAAAGTAATAGCGAGAAAGTAAATTTTAATACCTATAAATAATTACGAAACGAGGTTAAAAAACGGTACTCGAACAGAAAAAATAAAGGGTAATTTATAATAAAATAGTTATAACTTTTAATATATTTTATATATTATATATTATAAATAATTAGATATAGTTAATATTATATTTAAGATATTTTAAAATTAAAAAAAAAAGAAAAAAAAAACTTATAGGTTTAGTCGGAATAAAAGGCGGAAGGGTTTTTGGTTATACGGCTAACGTAAAGGCAGTATAGGATATAATATATAAAAAAAAAAAAAGCTATAAAAATAACGCGAACGGGCGGCTTAAAAGCGGTAGAGCCGGAAGGAAAACGAGATAAAAATATAGCGGCGGTAGCGAAAGCGAAAATAGGCGAAAATAGCGGCAAAAAAGAAAGGGCGCGTTACGGAAATATTACGGAAAAATATATTAATAACCTAAATAATAAAAAAATAAAAAAATTAAAAATTTAAAAATTTAAAAAATTAAAAGATTGGAAAATTAAAAAATAGAAAAATAAAATAAATAATTAAAGAGATGGATTTTTATTTATAAATAGCCTAAAAAAAAAAAAGGAATTTCGAAAAAAAGGCCCGGGATATTTAAACGACTTTAAAAAAAGATTAATTATGCGGCTAATTATAAAAGCTAATTATATATTATATTAATTACACACTTAAATTAATTAAAAACAGAAATCGACTTATTAATTTAAAAATAAATTTAACTATTAAATAAAAAACTAATTAAAAACAGAAATCGAGCTTTAATTTTATATGTATTTATTTTATACTCGATTAGCTAATAGTAACGTAAAATTAAAAACTTTTATAATAAAAAAATTCTTTTATAAAAACATTTTTACATTATTTCCCAAACCGGGCTTAATTAATAATAAAATAAACTATTAGTAACTAAAAAAGCCGATAATTAATAAAAATTTATATATATCTTACGCTCGGGTATAAAAAACGCGATATAATTACGTAAAAAGTAAAAGAGGGGATAATATAATAAGTTATGCCGTAATAGGAAATATTGGCGATTATAAGCCGATATAATAGCATAACTTTCGAAAGCTAGTATAAATACTCTCGAGTTATATCGATATATTTTCTTAATTTTCTTTTCTTTTTTAGTTAGAAAATAAACATTTATTTAGTATTATAAAATTACATCTTAGCGTAACAGCCTTTTATATAAGACTTATATATAAATAATAAGGGATTATTATTACGCGAGAGTAGCTATCGGTTTTATATAAAGCCTCGGCGCTAAAGGAAAAAAAACGGCTCTAACGTTAAATATTAATAGTAACTTTATATAAAATCTACTATTAGCTAGTCGAGCTAACTAAAAAGATTACGCCGCCACAACTAATCGCTATATTAACATAATAAAAATAACATATACTGCCGTAACTAATCGCTAGAATTAGCGTATAAAAAAGTAAGGAAAAAATGACTCGCCGTAACTAATCATTAAAAACAAGTTAAAAAACGGCCGCGCTACTATAACTAATCGCTAAAAATAGCGGGTAAAAAATTAGATCTGCTATACCTAAACATAATTTCGGACCGAAAAAGGCATTTAAAAAACGAGGTCGGCAAAAATAACAGGCGTAATTTAGCGCTAAATAGCTAAATATTGCTATACGTACTTAATATAACAAGGTCCGATAGGATATAAATAAATAGCGGGTAATTAATCGACTACGTTAATGCCGTCCTTTAATATAAAGCCTTTTAATAAATTATATACTTTTTAAGGCTAAATTACTAGTATATATAATACGTTCGGACAAAATACTAATAAAGGTAAAGTTATTAACGAATAACTAATTAATTACGCTAACACTAAAAGTGTAATAAGTAACTAATTAACCACATTAAATTAAAAAAAAATTAACGGGTAACTAATTAACCACGTTAAAAAAAAGGCGCTAAATAAATACAATAACGGAATTAGTTAAATCTAGCGCTAAAGGACCTTATTATTATATAACGGCTTAAAGAAAGCGGCACGTGCTAAGTAATAAATATATATTACTATAAAATAATAAAGTGAGGAATAAAAGGTTAGCTAATTATTATATAATAGCCTAACTTAAAAAAACCTCCTCACCTGCTTATCTAATCTAGCTAACTAAGCCTATAATTTAATAAGTCACGTATAAAAAGCCTAGGATATGCTATAGCTTATAGGGCCTTATAGTACCCCATAGGGCTTATGCCGTAACAATAAGTATATTATATTCGAGTAAAAAGTCTACTACTTTTTTAATATTTTATAATAAACGCAGTTAAATTATGGCATTTAATACTAAAAATAAACGGCGTAAAGTATTAAATAGCTATTTATAAGACTTTATTTACTAGCGTTATATTTATATAATATAAAAAGAAAGATAAGCTTATAAAGGCCGAATTTATTATAAATAAAACTAAAAAAAGCACGCTATCTTTTATTTAAGGCTTTCCGGATTAGGGGTTTAAAAATCTGCTTTTTAAGGCGTAAGCTATTATTAAAAAGCAATATTTCGAGGCTAAGAAAACTTATAATAAAGGTAATAATACGGCTATTAATTACCGTAAAAATATCGTTATTTATAATATTAAAAAGTTTAATAATAATAATAATAATAATAACGACAATAAAAATATATATAATAGGCCCGAACTTATTTTTTACTTTTATTTATAATATAAAAAGTGGTTATTTCTTTATAAGTATATCTTTTTTATTAATTATTATATAGCTTTTTATTTAAAAAAAATTTCGCAAGTTTTATTTATAAATAAAAAGGTAATAGCTTTAAAATATTCGAGTATTTTAAACGGCCGGTATATAAAAGTAATTACGATTATATATACGGCATTCTTTTAAAAATAAAAGTAAACTTTAGGGAAATTATTAACTAGTTTTAAAAAAAGGTATATAAATATTATAATAAGCTATAAAACGGGTTATAAGTATTATTTATATATAAAAAGAGAATAAAGGCGTTAGAAAAGTAGATATAGGTTGCTTTTTAATCGGTAAACGAATTAATGCCGGTAAAAAGGCGTTAAGTTATAATGTTTTTAAAAAATTTAATTTATATAAAAAAAATTAATTTTTAGTTAACAAATAAATTAAATAAGCTAAAATAAAAAAACATATATGTTTAAATATTATTATAGTTTTAAAAAAATTAAACGTTATTAAATATTATTATAAATTATTATTAAAATACTTGATTAAAAGTGTTAAAATCTATTATATAAAAGATATATATTTATTTATTAATAAAATATATTACGGGGTAAGTAACTTTATTATTAAGTAAAATATAATTGTTTTTATTTCATATTATTAAAAAGTATTATAATATTAAATTAATAGTATTAAAATCTATTATATAAGGGATATATATTTATTTATTAGTAAAATATATTATAAAATAAATAACTTTATTATTAGGTAAAATAATTTTATATATTATATATATATAATTTATATATTTAAAATAAGTATTTTAGATTTATATATATAAATTTACGTACTTAAAATAAATATTTCAGATTTATATATATAGATTTATATATTTAAAGTAAGCATTTTAAATTTATATAAATATTATATATATAGATTTATATATTTAAAATAAATATTTTAAATTTATATATATAAATTTATATATTTAAAATAAGTATTTTAGATTTATATATATAGATTTATATATTTAAAGTAAGCATTTTAAATTTATATACGTAAATCTATATATTTAAAATAAACATTTTAGATTTTATATATATAATTACGTATATAAAATATATTATATTAAAAATATATAAGTTATATATAAAATAAATTTATATTTATTCGGCTAGCTTAATTAGTAACTCCTTTAAAATATCGTTATTATTATTATCGTTATCGTTTTTTTTATTTAAAAATTTTTTAAACGGCCGAAACTATAGGTTTCTTTTTTCCTTTTTTTCCTTTTTTTCTTTTTTTTTTTCTATTTCCGCTTCTGTTTCCGTTTTTATAAAAGCGGCTAACCGAATTTTTAAATTAATATAAATGCCGGCCCGCTCGGTTTCGGATAAAAATTTATAATATATTATTAATTTTAAGCCGGTAAAATTAGGGGGTATAATAGGCGGCAATGGTATTAGTGCTACTACTGCTATTATTATTACTATTGCTGCTATTACTTTTAGGGGTATTTAGCTTATTATTATTATAATAAGCGTAAGGGCGGTAATATATCGAGAGACGGCGATTATTTATTATTAATTTTATATTTAAGTTTTATAAATTCTAGTAGCTATATATATATATTAATAAAAAGCAGGTGTTTTTTTACTCGTTATAATAATAATAAATATAAGTATTATTTAATATGTCGGTTTAGCGGTTAAAGAGAGCCGGCTTACGTATATAAAAAGCCTAAAAACCTTTTTTTTCGATATAATTATTATATCGGGCGTTGCCCCGCTATATTAGGCCGTAAGTTTAAACATATATAATTAGAATATTTTTTATAAGCCTTTAATATATAATATAATTAAAATAATTTATTATATTTACGGTTAGCGCGGTTTCCGGTAGCGGCAAAAAAGCGAAAATTAATTAATTAAAAAAGGTTGTTATAAAGTAGTAGTATATATTATCAAATAAATAAAGATTTAACATTTAAGTTATAATAAAGCTATAATTTTAAATGCTTAAAATCTTTTATTTTTTTTATTTATTATTTTATTTTATTTAATATAAGCTAGTTTATAAAGCCCTTTTAAGGTTTTATATTAAATGTTACGGGATAAAAGAAACTTTATTATTTTTAATAGCCTTATTTTAATTTAATAGATTTGATTTATAAATGCTTATAAGTTTTTACGAGGACGACTTTTTTTTCGTTTAAAAGGATTTTTATTTTTAATATCCTTTTATTTTAACGTAATAGCTGGTTTTTTTTAATTTGCCGTTATTAATATTTATTTATTAGCTCGGAAAACCCTTTTTTACGTAATCGTTTCTCAGGTTTCCAGCTATTATTGTTATATTTATAGCTTTTTTATTTAATTAAATAGTCGTACCTATTTTTACGACAATTAATTCGATAATTAAAAATTACTTTTATTTTAAATAAAGGTGTAATATTTGGATTTTTGTTTTAATTAAAAATAATTAGTTTAAAAAAAAAGACTTATATAATAAAAAGGATTTTTACCGTTAGGTTTTAGGGATAAGTATATAATCGAAATAACTGGGTAAATATCGATACCTTTTTTAAAGTTTAATTTATAAGTATTACGTTTTATTTTTTTAATTACTTTATATAGCCCGGCGCGTTATTATAATAATTTTTGCCAGGTTTATTAAAAAGGTTATTAATATAAAAAATCAAGGGTGTGTGAGAATAATGTGAATAAATAAAGATAATAATAAAAGGAAAAACTTTTATAGCTATAGCTAAAGGCTATAGCTTTTAATATAAATGCGTGCTTTATTTAATTTATTTATTTTATTTATAAGTGGGGTCATTAAGTGACCCCGCTATTATAGCCCCGCTGTTATAGCGTGTTAGTTATACCCGTTATATAATTTAAGGTATACTTTATTTTTTTTCCTAAATTTTATTAGCTTATATTTCTGATTATATAATTTTTTAGCTCGTAAAGTTGCGAAATCTATGGATAGTTTAACGTTTTTATAAATATATTTACATAAAAATCAAATACTTTTATAACGTTAAAGATCGTTAATAATAATAAATAAATTATTCGGTTTAAAAAGCTTAAATCTAAAGAGTATTTCGTATATAAAAAATTTAATCGAATCGTTATATATGTTATTAAGGTTTTATTATAGTGCCGGTAATATATTTATTTAATTAAGCTTAAGATTTTTAAAATAATAATACCGAAAAGCGATTTTTATTATTTGATTTTTGCGTTTAAATAATTTATTACCTTATAAGTAATATGCCGTAGTTATTAATAGTTTTGTTCCGATTTTTTTCTAAAACTCTGTTTAAAATTCTGAAGTAAATTTTCTGTTTTAATTAGAAATAATTCCAGATGGTATTTTTTAATCGGATAAAAGTAATTATTTAATAAAAATTACGCCCCAGTCTTTTGTTATATATTTTTTATTTCCGGGAATAAAAAATATGCGTTTTAATATAACGTATATAACTGTTATTAATATATCGTAATATTTTTTATTAATCTTTTTTTAGTTTTTAAGGTATATTTTCCGCTAATACTTTTGGGAGTTTTAAAATAAAATTTATTGCGATAATATATATAAGTAATAAATTAAAAGGCCTAATTAATTAATAATTACCGGAAGGCTTATTTCGGTTAATTTTATATATATTATATATTAAGTAATGCTTAATATATTTTTTAGTTAAATATAATTTATGTATAATTATATATTTATTAAGTTTTTTAAGTATTCGTTTTAATTTTTAGTAATGTTTACTATCGTACGTTATTTTTAAGAATTTTTTAATTATATCGAAAAATATATATAATCGATACTTTTTATATTTATTAATATTATATAATAATTTGTCGATAATAATAAATAAATACCCGGGTTTAAAAAAAGTAATAACGTTCTCGCTATTTTTTATAGCGTTAATAATACGTTTATATTTAATGTTTTTTTAATACGCGTTTATAAAACGCTAGCATATTATATTATTTATAACTGCTTTATTTATAGCAAACTATATTTAGTTAAAAATAAGTTTTTTATTAAATCGTTTTAGCTTATTATTTATATTAATTATATTTCCGATAGTTAGGATATAATTAAAGGCATTTAAGATATAATTAATTTTATTAAAGATATGGTATATTTAAAAACTATATTGCGATAAATAAATTAATACGTTTATAAGCCGGCAATTTATATAATTCGAAAATAAAATGTTTAAGGATGTTTAATTAAAAATACCTTTAGTCGCGAAATAATCGGTAAGAATAATTATAGGATATTTATAAGCTTTTAATATTATATATAAATGCCTTACGGCTTATATAATATAAACTATTTTTAATTCGGAAAGCTTATATTATATTTCCGCTTATAATAAGTTTCGACTTAAAAATATAATTAGCTCGATTTATAATCCCGGTATTAGCTAACTTATAATTTACTTATAGCTATTTTTAATATAAAAGAATATAATACTAAAACTACGTTTTATTAATATATTTATTTATATATATAAAATTTTACCCGAGTTATAATAATATAATATAATATAATATATTTATAAATTATTTATTATATAGTCTCGAATAAAGCTATTTCGGCTTTAGTTAATTCGTAATATATAAATCTCGTATATATTTAATAATAGTTAAAATTCTTTAAAAGTAATTTGCCGTTCTTCCGACTTTTAGCAAATAAAGTCGTTTTATATTTTTATAATAGCTTAAAAAGCTATATATAAAACGGAATTAAAGGTCGAAAAAACCCTATCGTATTTAAGTACTTTTTTAAGAACTTAAGGTTTTTAAAGAATTGCTAATCGCTTATAGCCGCTAATTGCTCGTTAGTTATAACTATTTTTAAAGTATTTACGTAAAAACTGAGTAATTTAATTAATGGATATTTTAAGAAAGACTTTTTTAAAGAGAATAAAATTATAATGGGCTGTGCTATAGTAGGGAATATCGGCGATTATAAGCCGATATAGCAATATAGCTCTCGAGAGCTAATATAAATGCTTTCGAGCTATGCCGATATACCTTCTTGATTTTCTTTTTTTTTTTAGTTAGAAAATAAATACTTATTTGGTATTATAAAATCGTATTTTAATATAACGGCTTTTTATATATTTTTTAATTTATTAACTCCCGAGTTACGTTAGAGTAAATTAAAATGTCAGGAAAAGTTTTAAAGTAGCCCTTTAATAATTCGGAGATACCGTTAGCGAAATATGCGGAAGTATTAAATATTTAAGTTTATTAGATTTATATCCGTTTCGAGTAAATATATATAATATTAAAAGCGGTATTAAAAAATAATTCGAAAAAATAACGACTAAAATAAGCGGTTTATAAATAGAAATTGAAAAAATAATAAAACAAATTATTATAATATTAAATAGTTTTAAAAATATAACTAAAAAAGAATTTCGACTTATTAATTATATAAAACGCAAATATAATAAAAGGTATTTTTATATAAAACTCTCGGGATTTTTAAAAACCTTAAAAATAGCTAATTTAAATAGGTATAAACCTTTAGTTAAGAAATTTTTAGCTAGGAAATTTTTAAATATTTTTAATACCCGCTTTAGTAATTATTACGGCCCCGGTATTTAAGTGTAAGTTATTATTATAGCCTAAGAAATTCGGGGGCAAATGTAGCCGTTATTCCATATAAGAAATATTAATAAAATATAAGTTTTAAAAAGATATAAAATTTATAAAAAAAGATTAAAATAAATAATATAATATTTATAAACGGCTTAAAAATAATATATAACGCGTAATAAAATTATATTATATTATAAAAAAACCGGGTAAAATATATAATTTAGTATTTTTTTTAATATTTATTAAACGTTTATAAAAATTATAATAAAGCTATTAAAACGGGAGGCGAATTACGTAAATATTATTAATTTATTAATTAGATTTTTATATTTTTTTATATTAATTTCGAGCGACTATTAATAAAAGTAAGAAGTAATATATAAAATAATAAAGCGAAATTTATATTTATTAAAAAAGCAATTAATAATAAATTTAAAAACGCGCTAGTTTTAATAATGTTACCGAATATTTATTAAAATTAGGTTTATTAAATAATAGGTATTATAGCCCGATTTAAAAAGTCGTTATTTTATTATAACGGGAATAGTTTAAGAAGCGGGATTATACCGGGTAGATTATTTTTTCCGGGCTTATTACCCTTTTTTTTAATCGTTTTAAAACTAATTATAAGGGCGATACGTTAATAACCGGTATAGCCGCATTAGTAGAAAATTAGCGGGCTAAATAAGTAATAAATAAAAAATAAAATGCTTAAATAAAGCGTAAAAAATGCTTACGATATAAAAAAAAAGGCTATTTATTTAAGAAGTATACTTATTATTTTATAAAATTATTTATTTATATTAAAATTAACGTAATAATAAGCTATAGATTTAAAAAAAATAGGGCCGAAAAAATATTAAAGAAATAAAAAAACGAGTAGTTTTTAAATAAAGTTACGTTTAAAAACTTAATATAATAATAAAAGAAATTAATATAGCTAAATAGCTTATAAACGGGGAATTTTTTATAATCGATATATATTTAAATTAATAACTATATATAAAAATTTTTATAAATTTAAGATATAAATATTATATTATTATTAATATAAATATAATAAAATACCTAAAATTATTATATATATTTATCCGGGAAAAAACGGTAGAAAAAGCTATTTATAAAAAAAAATTAAACGTTTCGGGTATAATTTACGAAATAATTTATATAAAAGCTAATTTTAATAAATATAAGTTAAAAATATTTACGTATATTATATTAGGGCTAAATTATTTTATAATATTAAAAAAGTTTTAAATAAAGTATAACCGGATAATATATATAATATACAAATATATATTATATATAATAATTACCGGAAATTTAAAAGTATAAAAAAAAGATATTTTTTAAAAACTATAAAAATCTATAAAACTCGGGAGGCATTTTATATTAGTGCGATATATTTTATAAAAGAAATAAATAAAGCTCGGAAATAAAAAAACTAAAAAAACGAGTAATAATTTAATAAACGGCTATATTTATTATTATATTAATAAATATTAATAAGGCTTTAATACTTAAAAAAACTAATATTCGAAAGAATTTCTTTTTTTAGTTAGAAAATTAAAAATAATTATTTAAGGAAAAAAAAGGCAAAAATTTTCTGCCGTACCGTTTAAAAGCTAATTATAAGATTAATTTAAATTGTAATAAAATAGGCAAAAAATTATTTGCTTTTTAAAGGCTATTATATAATATATTCTGGGAGAAATTATTAACGTTATAAAAAATATTAACTAAGTTATTAAATAAAGAATATATTTATATAAATAATTTATTTATAAAAGTTTTTATATTTTTTATCCGGAAACCGAACGGCAGATTTTATTTTTATTATAATTATAAAATATTAAATAATATTATTTAACGGAATTAATACTTACTCCCGTTTATATAAAAAACGTTTAAAACTTTTTCGGAAATAAAATAGTTTTTTAAAGTAAATATTAAATTAGCTTTTTATAAAATTAAAATTAGGGAGGGAAATAAATAAAAAACGGCTTTTTATATTCGCTTTAGGCTATTTAAATAATTTATAATTTCTTTCGGCTTAATAAGTACTTTCGCGACATTTTAGCATTATATAAACGGTATGTTAAAAAAATATTTAAATATTTTTTATTTAATATATATAAACGATATATTAATTTATTTTTTTAGAATAAAAAAAATTATATCGATAAAGTAAAAAAAGTATTAAAATATTTAAAAATAGCGGGTTTAAATTTAAATATAAATAAATATAAATTTATAATAATTATTATAAAATACTTAAGATTTATTATCGAAATAAAAAAAAGGGTTTATATAAATCCGGCTAAAATATAAGTAATTAGGAAATAAAAACTTTTTAAAACGTTTAAAAAAGTTTGTAGTTTTTTAAGATTTGTAAATTTTTACCGGAATTTTATTAAAAATTATATAGATTTTATTACTTTTTTATCGGCATTTACGAAAAAGGGAATACCGTTTCGATAAAGGCTTTCAGAAAATCTAACGTTCGAAAACCTTAAATAAACGTTTTTAAAAAAACCGGCTTTAATATAATAAAATCCTAAATAGGAAATAATAGTCGAAATAAACTATTCGGGATAAGCTTACGGGAAATACTTATTATAATATAATAAGCGAGAGATTTTATTATTTATAATTTATTATTTTAAACGCTTAATTCCGGCAAAAATTAATTACGAAATTTATAATAAAAAGCTGCTAATAATTATAAGCTGTTTATAAATATAAAACGCGAAATTATAAAACGTAATTTTAATATTTATAATTTTATTTAACTATAAAAATTTAAAATATTTTATAATTTTTAAAAAACTTTTTAAGCAATAAATATATTAGTTAAAAAATTAATACGTTTTAATTTCTAATTAAAATTTTGCGTTAGGCGTTTATATATTAAACCCGACATTTTTTTACGGCATAAATAAAACTTATTATAGGGAATATAAAATAAAAGGTATAAAAAACGGGAATTTTAACTATTATAAAAGAAATAGTTATTTTATATATAGCTTAAAAAATATAAATAAGCAGGAATTATTAAAATAAAATATATTTAATTATATAAATAAAATATCCCGGAAAATAAAGAAATTTTTAAATATAAAGATTTATAATTGCTATAAAATATAGGGGTAGCGAAAAACCCGAATTATACGTAAATAATAAAAGCGGTAATTTAAAAAAACCGAGCGTTTTTTAAAAACTTAAACGTAAAAATATTATTATCGGAATATAATATCGATAATAAAAGTCGATTACATTTTCGCAAATATATTTAAATTTTTAATTAAAAACTACTTTATACCGTTTTAATATAAAATACTTATAATTTATATTTAATAAGGTATCCGGGAAAAAAAAATATACTAATAATACTTTCGAAAACGTTTTATTAGCTTAAAATATCGGCGTTTATAAAACGCTTTTATAAAAATTGCGATATTTATAAAAGAAAAACGGTATAACGTAATTAAAAAAAAGGCTTTTAAAACTATTATTTATTTTAAATCGATTTTATAATAAGTTATTTATTAATTTTATAACCGATTTATTAGTTATTTCCGAATATAACCTTATTTTTATAATAGTAATTTTTAATCGATTAAAAAAGTAAGTTATATTAAAAGTTATAATTTTAATAAAGGCGGAAATATATATTAAACAGTTTATAAATTATTATTAAAAATATTATAGTTTTTTTTATATTATAATTAGTAATAAAAGATTTAATTAGGTAAGGCGGTTTTAAAAATAGCTTTATTTATTAGTAAAAATAAAGTAACGTTTATTAATTATATTTTATCCGGAAATTAATAAAGCTATTAAATAAACGAATTAAGAAATATTAGTATATTTTCGAGCGTTTATATTATATATTTAATTCGAATAAAATTTATTACTACCGGGAGCGATACTTACGATTAATAATCGAAATATTATAATAATAAAGCTAAATCTTTTTTTTATATTTTATAAATATTACATAAAATTTATGTTAGTAGTAAAATATATTTCGGGACTTATTTCCGAATCGCGCGTATAAGCGGAAGCTTTTATTTAATATTTAAAAAAAGCGATAAAATTTATATAAGTTATAATAATAACTATATAATAACGATAAAAAGACGTAATTAATAAGCGGTAATTTTTTATAAAATAATTCTAAATAAAATATAAAATATAATTAACGTTTAAAAATATTTTTATATTTTAATTTTTATAAAAGCTAATATAGTTATATATTAAATATAAAATAATATATATTATTAGTTTTTAAGTTATAAAATTAAATATACCGAAAAAAATATATAACCGGTTTTATATCAAGTTTATTTATTACGTAAAAAATAATTTTTTGCTTTTTTAAAGAAACGAGAATATATAATTTTTTCTTATAGTTAGTAAAAAAAAAAAGGAAGAAATAAAATAACAGGTAAAAAAAATTATTCGAGTAATTATTAAGCGAAAAAAGCGAAAGAAAATTAAATAAATATTAGTAAAGTAGGTAGGTTATATAGCTTTAATATAAAAACTACTCGAGAATTTAAAAAATACCGAAATAATAGATTATTTTAAAGAAAATTACGGCGATATAAAAACAAATAATAAGCTTAAAAAAATTAGTATAAAAAAAGGGCGAAAGTTATACTCGCGTAGCGTTTATAAAATTAATAAATTACTAGTAAAATATAGAAATAAAAAAATATAAATAAAATAAAAAAATATTACGGGAAATTATAATTTTTTTATTATTATAAATAACGTAAACGTTATTTTTAAATAAGTAATAAATAATTATTTTTATTTATATAATTTTTTTTAATAAACCGATAACTAAAATTATTATAAAATTAACCGAAAAACGTAATAAATTTAACCGAGTAACATATTTATATTAGCCGGGGGCTAATAATTTAGTTCGTTTTTTTTATTGTTTTTTTTTATTTATATTTATTGTTTTTTTGTTTTACTTTTACGGGAGG
Organism: Whalleya microplaca; assembly: GCA_022497155.1. Classification (NCBI taxonomy): domain Eukaryota; kingdom Fungi; phylum Ascomycota; class Sordariomycetes; order Xylariales; family Xylariaceae; genus Whalleya; species Whalleya microplaca. Next base: position 468,756 of record MU385749.1, on the reverse strand, counting down.
GAGTTTGGGAAAATAGCTATAGTTATAGCAAAAAATATTAACGGGAGTAAAAAAAACGTATAAGCGAAAGTTATACGAGCCGCGCTTAAATAAAAGGTTTATAATAATAATAAAGGCGTATAAAATAAGCCGAAAAAAAAACCGGAAACGGAAGTATATATATAAATAATAAGCCCGGTATTATTTATTACGAAATATATAATAACTATAATATCGCTAATATTATTAGCGATATATTCGAATAAGCAAGCGATTTTTTTAAATATAGTTATAAATTATTTTTATATAATATATAAGCTAAAAAAAATTACAAAAAAATAAAGTAAAAACTTATATATTATTTTTATTATTATTAAGTTTTAGCCCGGCTTAAAATTATAACGTTTATTTTAGTACGTTCGAGATATATAACGGCGTTAATAGCGCATTATATTTATATTTCGGCTAATTTTTAAGCAGCGATAAAAATTAGATAAAAAAATAAATAATAAAGGTATAATAAAGAAATAAAAAGGGATAATTTACTAAAGTTTAAGCTATTATAAACTCGATAAGTTTTTATTAAAGTAATAGCGAGAAAGTAAATTTCGGTATTTATAAGTAATTATAAAATAGGGTTAAAAAATAGTGCTCGAATAAAAAAAATAAAAAATAATTTATAATAAAATAGTTATAGCTTTTAATATATTTTATATATTATATATTACGAATAATTAAATATAGTTAGTATTATATTTGAGATATTTTAAAACTAAAAGGGAAAAAAAAAAGGAATTTATAGGTTTGGTCGGAATAAAAAGCGGAAGGGTTTTTAGTTATATAGCTAACGTAAGGGCGGTACGGGATATAACGTATAAAAAAAGAAAAGCTGTAAAAATAGCGCGAATAAATAATTTATTAAAGGCGGCAGAGCCGGAAGGAAAACGAAATAAAGATATAGCGGCGGTAGCGAAGGCGAAAATAGGCAAAAATAGCGGCAAAAAAGAAGGGGCGTATTACGGGAATATTACGGGGGAATATATTAGTAATTTAAATAATAAAAAAATAAAAAAATTAAAAAATTAGAAAATTAGAAAATTGGAAAATTAAAAAATAAAAGGATAAAGTAAATAGTTAGGGAAATAAGTTTTTACTTATAAATAGCTTAAAAAAAAAGGAGGAAAAAAGGAATTTCGAGAGAAAAGCCCGGGGTATTTAAGCGACTTTAGGAGAGAATTAATTGCGCGATTAATTATAAAAACTAATTATATATTATACTAGTTATATATATAAGCTAATTAAAAGCGGGAATCGATTTATTAATTTAAAAATAAATTTAATTGCCGAATAAAAAACTAATTAAAAACGGGAATTAAGTTTTAATTTTACGCGCGCTTATTTTATATTCGATTAGCTAATAATAACGTAAAATTAAGAACTTTTATAACAAAAAAAAATTTTATAAAAATATTTTTATATTATTTCCCGAACCGGCCTTAATTAATAATAAAACAAATAATTAGTAATTAAAAAAGCCGATAATTAACAGGAATTTATATATATCTTACGTTCGGGTATAAAAAATATAATATAATTACGTAAAAAATAAAGGGGAGGGTAATATAATAAGCTATATTATAATAAGGAATATCGGTAATTATAAGCCGATATAATAATATAGCTTTCGAAAGTTAATATAAATGCTTTCGAGCTATGCCGATATACTTTTTTGATTTTCTTTTTTTTTTTTAGTTAGAAAATAAACATTTATTTGGCATTATAAAATTACATTTTAGCGTGACGGCCTTTTATAAAAATATGCCGTTTTTAAAAAAAACCGAAAATAATTTTTAAATAAATTAAGTGCTTTTTTTTTTCAAATCCGAGAAAATAATAATATCGTTAATAAATACTTTCGTATAATAATAATAATCTTATAAAAGTTTATTTATAAATCGTTAAATATAAGCCGGGAAATTCCGAAAGCTTATTATAACTATAGTAGATTTTTTTAGTTTACGCGGACTAATAATCGTAAATCTATTTCGGAATTTATAATAAATAGTAAATTAATAGAAAAAATTAATAGCGTCGACTATTATAATTTAAGTTTTTTTTATAACGAAATAATAATTTCGGTTTATAATAATAAGGGGTAATTATCGGGTATCGTAATTTTATTTAACGGGCGGAAATTAATAATTACCCTACTTTTATTTTTATTTTTTATAGTACGTTATACGATAAAAATAAAATGTATAAATAACGTAAGTTTGTTTATTTATTTTATACACTTTTAATTATATAATTTTTTATATATTTTATTAAAAACTTTTATATTTTTTCTACTTAAAGGGTAAAAATAATTATTTAGTTTATAATTTTATTATTTTTTTATTAAAGGTATTTTTATTTATTTATTTTCCGGAATATTAATAATACTTTAGTTTTTTTAAATCTCCGGGAACTCGTTAATAATTTGTAATATATTTTTAGCTATTTGCTTATTAGTATTATATATATAATAATTTAAATCCGTTTTAATCTCCGGTAAATTAGTTAGTTTATAAATATTTAAAATAAAATATAACTCGGGGATTTTTAGCTTAAGTATATTTTAAAACAGTTTAACTATTATTTTAGTTATATTAAAAATTATATTAGTTAAAAAAGTATCGTTAACCGATATAATCTAGTTATTAAGAATTAGGTTTTATATTATTTCCGTAAGAAATAGCTAAATTAAATTATATAGTATTATATTAGTAGCGATAGCGGTACCGAGGGTATTAATATCGAATTCCGTAACTATAGCTAAAACGTTTAAAAAACTAAAGTCATTTAATATAACTAGTTCGGTCTCGCTAGCTGATATTTCTATTTTAGTAACTATTTTAAAAGCGGCGGCAATAAGTAAAAGCTTTAAGCATTTTTTTTATATAGTTTAAAAGGACTTATTATTTATATATTTTCTAATAAAATTTAGTCGCGTATTTTTGCTTAGTTTTAAAAATTTATTAAATATATTTTTTATAATTATAATTTATAACGTTTTAGTTTATAGTATTAAATTTATTACCGCTTAATAGTTTAATATAAAATTAAAATTAAAATTATTAAATAAGGCTTTTTATTTTGCCGGAGTTTTTATTATTTAACCTAGTGTTAAAAAAAGATTATATCGAAATAAAACTTTCCGCGCGTAAGGCTTAATATTATAAAATACTATAAATAATACTTGGAAATTTATATTTAAAAAAATAATTATATTTAAATTATAATTTATAATTATATTATATAAATAAAGGAAATTATTTCCTAATAATAATTTAAGCTTAATGTTATTTTTTAAAACTTATTTTAACTTTTAGAATTTTATAAAAATACGATTATTATTAGATTTATATTTAAGTATATAAAATATAAATATTACCTAATACTTTATTTAAATTTTTTTTCCCGACTTTTTTTATTTTTTTTTACGTTTTTTTACGGTATATTCGAAAGTGTTTAAAAGCGATCGGGTAATTAAGGTATAACTTATATTAAAATTTTCGTATATATTTATATCGAGAGAATCCGGTATAACGCGAATGCTAGTTTTTAAGTAAAAATATTGTAAATATATTATTTTATCGGCCTTTTTACGAAATAAAGCCGACTTAATTTTTATTAGCTTATTTTCGCATAAGTTATTTTTTATATTTATATAGGTATAGTTTATTAACTTAAGCTTAATATAATAACTTAAAGCGTATTTATATAAATAAAAATATTAAAAAAAATTATAAAAAGGAAATATTATATAATAATTATAATATATACGTTTATTTACCGGTTTAAATAAAGGTATTTATAATATTTCGTTAAAATAAATTATATAATGTTTTATATATTTTTTTTATTAGTTACTCGAGTTAAATTTTCAGAAGTAATAATTATATTATATTATTATATTAAGAACTATAAATTTATTATTTGTTTCGATATTTAAAAAATCCGAATTAGTTTTTTCGGATAAGTTATTTATAAAATTTATATCGTTTAATAAAAAGGAATCCGATAAGTCGGAATTACTTTTATTATTTATATAGTTAGTTTTATTTTTATTACGAGATTTTTTTTTATCCCGCTTACGGGAATTATAATCGCGTTTTCGTTTATTTTTACTTTTATAATTTAATTTATAGTCCGAGCGATTTATATAATTCTTGTAATTTTTATAATAGCTTTTATAATTACGAGATTTATTATAATAACGGAATTTATTACGGGATTTACCGGAACGTTTTATATTTTTATTATTTTTAATTAACCGCGAATTTTTTTCGGAATATTAATCGATATATAATATTTATTATTTAATAATAATTTTAAAATATTTCTTATTTATAATTATAAATAAAATTAGCTTTATTTTTATAATATATATTATATATTATTTAAATATTTTATAAATTTATAATGCCCGAAAGTATTTTTTAACTTTAAGGTTTATATTTATTTAAACTTAAATTATTATTTCGTGCTAGTTAAGGTTATATTTATTTAAGATTTTTATAGCTCGCGTATATTATAGTTTTTTTAAACATATTAATTAAATTAATATAAATGATTAAGGGTGTGTGAGAATAATGTAAATAAATAAAAAATAATAATAAAAAGAAAAACCCTTATAGTTATAGCCGAAGGCTATAGCTTTTAATATAAGTGCGTGCCTTATTTTATTTATTTATTTTATTTATAAGTGAGGTCACTAAATAACCCCGCTATTATAGCCCGCTGCTATAACGTGTTATAAATGCTGCTTTATTATTTATTATATGCCTTAACTTTGTTTTAGTTTTAGTAAATTCGGCAATAACTTATATTAATTATATAATAAAACGTATGATTAACTAGTCGAAAATATTTATTAAGTTATGGATTTATATATTAGTATATTTTTTTATTAATATTTTAACGTCTTATTATATAATAACTTAATTTTTTAATAAAGTTTTAAATATTAAGAAAATTTAAATTACGTTATTTTATCGAATTTTTTAATTTTTAATAAACGAGTAAATACGTTTAATAAAGTAATATATATTTATAAAAATTAAAAAGCTCCCGGTAATAATTATTTTAAAATTATATTTATTATAACGGTCGGGCTTAAATATACCGATTTCTTTACGTTTTAGTTTATTAATTTAACCGGAACTACTTATTATATTAATTATATAAAAGGTATATTTCCGGCTATTGTTATTTTTAAGCTAAAAGTTCGGGATTATTCCGTTATTTAAAAAGGGATTATATAATTTTATCGGAAACTAACGTCCCGGCTAATTATATTATTATATAAATAAGTTATTAGCGAATTATTATTATATTATTTTTAGGCAAGTTAGTAATTAAGTATTAAACTGTTATAATAAAGGCTATAAATTTAAGTTAAAGCTTATATTAGGTAGAACTTTTAAAAATTACTAAACTAAGGCTATAATAAGCTATAAAAAGTATTATATATTAATAATAGAAACTTTAATCCCGGGCGTTATCGGCAAAAACTAGTTCCGATTAGAAGATATTTATAAAGTTACTTGCTATATTAGCTCCTAAAAAAGAGTTTAAGGTAAAAAGCGAAATATACGCTTAAAATTTTCTGTTATAATATTACGTATATTTTTTAAAATAATTCTTATATTATATATATTTTTATTTATAGTCGCGAAAAATTTATTTATATTTTTAATTAACTGTTTTAACCGATTTATATATATATTTAAATATTATATCGATAGTTTATTATTTATAAAATATTTTAGTTTTTTAAAACTTTAAAGCTTAACATTTATAATATAAAATTCGGCCCGACTATTATAGCTTTAATTATTTTACGCGCCCGTAAATTACGTTTTATAGTAATTTAAATCAAATAAAAAAAAGTTATATAATTGAAAAATAAAAGATTACATTATTTATATATAATTAAAAACCGAAGGTTTTATATAAATGGCGTTTAAGGTTTTTATATTAACAATATTAATAGTTTTAAAATAAGTATTAAATTTTTTATTATATTTAAAATTTTATAATAATTAAATAAATCGCGCTAGCTTTTTATTTTTATTACGTAACTTTAAATAATAAAATAAACTTATTTGTTTTATTTCGGGTACCGAAAGTTTGCTTTCGGGAAAATTATTAAGTACGTTAAATATAACGATATTAAAGCGGGGAAAAGTAAGGGAAAAGTTAAATAAAGTACGTAATATATATAAAACTATTAGTTTGAAAATATAACTCGAAATAAAGTATTTAATATAAAAAAAACGAATAAAGCAATAATAAAAATAATAAAATAAGGCTATCGATTATTCGGGGTAATATAAAAGATTATATATTAATAATTTTACTTAATATACGTATATATATATAAGGAAAAAAAAGCAAAATTTTATATATAGTTACGGAAGGTACGTACTAACAGGGTGCACGGACCACCTGTTATTACGTACTCCCGTATATTAATCGGTAATGGCACGGCAAAATGGTCACCGCCCGGCAGGGCCACCGGCTTAAGTTTTTTAAGCAATTCCTATAGTCCGAAATAGCTTTCCTTCTTATTTATTTATAAATATATAATTAGTACTTAAACTAAAGCCCTGCCTTTAGCTATAGTAGTTTATATGTGAGTTATACGGGAAATTTTTTTTATATATTACGTAAAAATAATAAAAAAAGCGGTAGGCTTTTTTACCGGATATATTTTTTACTTATAATTTAATAATATATTAAAGCGGGAAAAAAACGAGATAATATATTATAAAAAAAGCGAACTTAAAGTAAAAAATAAGTAATAATAATTAATTAAGTTATTAAAGCTTTAAAGCGTATATAAATATACGTATTAGTTTAAGTAAAGCTAAAAAATCTAAATTATTAAATAACTATAATATCGGCTTATTATCGGGAATAAAAAATAAAATAAATTAGGTTAGGAAAAAAGCTTTAATAATTTACTAATCTTAATAAAATAATTTACTTAAAAAAATAAAATAAACTTTTCGATAACGTATTATAATAAAATCACCTTTCCTTATATTTATTATCCGTATGTAAGCTATTATTAGTAGTTGCGCAAGTGCACTACCACATTCGTTAATAACGCTAAATATTTAGCTTAAATTACTAAAATACTAAAAGGGCGGTTTAAGTAAGGATCACTACACCTTACCTGATTTAATACCACCCATAATACCGTCACGTCTAACTGTAACTTTCGAACACTTATATACGGCAGAAATACCGCTAGAAACACTATCGGTTGCTAACCTATAGCGGCGTAAAAAAGCTAGGCTGTTAAATACTAGGCCACCCCCGAAACTAAATATAGCCGGAAAAAATACTATTAGCGCCCCCGATATAAAATCCTTTATATAGGATATAATTAGCAAGCATTACGCTAAAATTAAACGAAAAACTAAAATATAAAAAGAAATTACTACTAAGCTAACTATAATACTAAATAACTTCGTCCGCTTTTTTAAAGGAGACAGCCTAATAAACTACCGAAAATTAGCTAAAAACTATATTAAAACCCTCGGGCAGCACTTAAATGTCTTAATATACGCCCAGTCCGGAAGGCAGCTTATAATATTTTTCCGCCCGGCCAGCACTTAAGCAAAAACCGACACCATAAATATAAAGCCCCGGAATATTATTTTTACCTTATACGCAAAAGCTGCTAAATAAAAAGCTAAACTAAATAAATTAATATAAGCACCTAAAGCTAACAAACGTTAAGCTTTTAATACCCAGGCTTTAATAGCCCCTAGCAAAATGTCCACTCGCTAGCCGATACCGAAATCCGATACCCGTATGTTAATTTGTTTACTACAATCCGAATTAGCCTTCCGACCCCTATTATATGTAATAAAAATAGCGCTACTTAACTAACTAAAGTTACCCCTAGGAGCCTTCCGAAATATATACCCTATAAAAACGGAATAAGTAATTAAAACGGCAGACTTAAATATTAAAGACTAACTATTAAAAAAAAAAAGAAAGCAGTTATTAAAAGTACTTTAAAAGCCATATTAATTAATATCTCGGAAAAATAAATCGTCTATATAATACCTAAAGTTCCGGCCTTTATAATAAACTTATTTATTAAAAAACCCCTTATAATCACTACCGAAATAATAGCTAAAAAAGCCAAATTTTAGGCCGGCCTTATATTAATAAATATATATATATCGAAAAATAAAGTAAACCCGCTTACTATAACCGTTATATAGGTAATAGCTTTTAGAAAAACGGTCAGGAAATTTAGGCTATTTTTTATAAGCGATATAGCCAGAAAAATCAAAAAATAAGCCTATATTACACGCTATAACCCTAAATACCAGACTTATTACTCAGCTAAATACTATACTAAAAAACAGCTATATAAGAATTATAGATAAAAATTAAACCAATATAAACTAATAGTTTAAAAAGTATGCCAGCAATTTCCGAAATGCGCTAACTGTTATAGCCTTTTCCCAGCAAACCATAAAAATTGCCCCTATAAACCTTATAAAATTAATAGTTCGGTAATCCCCTTAAAGCAAACCAAACTTAAAGCTATCAAAAAAGCAAATAACCTATAATACCTAGCTAAAAACGCTCCCATAAAGGCTAAAGCCCCGGTATCGTTATTAGACAAAAATCTCCCGTCACGCTAAAAGTAATAAGGCAAAAGTAACAAGCGGCAAACCTCCCCCTCCCCCCTAAAAGCCACATCTTCTATTATTGCTACTACTTTTACCTCCGAATTACTATCAAATAACTCGGAAAAAAAAAACGTAATAAAAAGTATTATAATTACTTCCGTCCCGCTACCCCAGATTCCTAGATAAAAACTTAAATAGGAACTTAAAGTAATATCTATAGCAAAACTTAAAAAAATCACTAAAAGATTAAAAGCTAAAACTACAGCTAAATAAGCTACAAAAAAGTTCTAAAGCTAATAAAACCCGGATATAATATTCCTACCCGAAACTAATATTTAAACGCCAGATATATTATAAGTTTATACCGGCTAAAATTACTAATATAATAATATATAATACTAATAAGGCATAACTTATATATAATATCTTTTTATAGCGTTATTAAATAAAAGGTATCGATATAGTTATAGTTATAAAGCCTTAAATATTTAAAAATTTTATATATAAAACTTAAACCTACCTAAAATATAAAACCTATTTACCGATAAACTTTTAAAACATTAGGAAAAAAAACCGCCCCCGGGTAATAATATATATCAAAAAAAGCCTAGGACTACTAGCTGTTAGACAGCAAACAGTTTATTACAAAAACTTAATATAGTTAAACGTTAATAGCTATATCTTTTTAAACTATTATAAAAAGCCAACTATAAAGCTCGTTATAAACTATTTTACGGCTTTCGAGCCCCCAGAAAACTGCCTAATAATAAGTAACGCAAATATATAATACCCTAACTAAAAGTTAAGTAGCTATACGCTATATAGCAGCAAAAGAATAATAGACTAATCTATTAAATTAAGTATATATTATATCGGATAGCCAGAAAAAGCTATTTATAAAAACAAATATATATTAAACTTGCCTTTTTTTAATATCCCTTTTATAAAAGCCTTTATAACGAAAAAACTTAAATTAAGATTAAATTATTTCCCACTAAAAATTACCTTTTAAAAAAAAGGCAAAAAGCCTCTAAAAAAAAAAGCTAAAACCTGGAAAATCCCGGAAAATAAATTAAACAAATTTTGCGACTTAGTTAATTTTAAAACCTATAACCTTCCTATAGTATTAATTAATCCGGCAGAAATAAATATAGCAGTAATAATACTATTAAACCTAATACTAAATAATATATAAATAGTAGGCAAAACCTATCGTACCCGGGGTAAGTTAGCCTTATAATAAATAGATAAATATTAAACGGCGTAAGAAATATAGCGGGATTTAAAAGACGCCGGAAAGGCCGAAATAACCTTTAGGGAATTCCGAACCATTATTAAGAACGCAAAACGGGACTACTAGAAGTAATAAATTAATTCCATAAAAAATAATAAGGATTTAATACGGGTAATTAACTAATATAAAAAAAGCTAAAAAATACACGCACCCCCACTAATAGCGGGGGAATAGGTTATCGAAAACCCCACCAAAAAGGCGGAATACCTTACTAAAGCTATCCTTTTCCGTCACAATCTAAAAGATAATCTTCCAGAAATAATAGCAAAAAATCACTTTATAAAACTATTACTTTAAAACACCGACATTACTCTCGAAAAAGCAAAGAGGTACGCTATAAGCGTATTTTTAACCTCGCTAGGCATCGATACCATCACAGTTAAATACCTAAAGGCTGCCTAACCAACTATAAGGGATTATTACAGACAGCTGCTAAAAAGCTGCTTAAAGTAAAAACACTACCTATTCCCCTAAAAAAAAACAGAAGTAGTTATAATACCTAAAGTAAATAAAACAAACTTCTCTACTTATAAGGCCTAAAGACCCATTACCTTTTTATCCTGCCTAAGAAAAGGCCTAAAACAAATAGTGGCTAAAAGAATAATATAAACAGCATTATAAACAGGCATTATTAGCCTTTAATACGCCGGAGCGATACCTAAAAAGTCTGCCGTAAATCTAATAGCTAACCTAATATATAATATTAAACTAACACTAACGAACGGCCTAAAAGCTACACTAATTACCCTAAACGTTTAGAAAACTTTTAATGCCCTTTTAAAAAATAAGCTACTTAATAAAATAACGAAATAAAGCTAGCTAGAAATTACCATTCGGCTTACGGAAAGCTTTTTATCCGATCGAAAAATAACTACCCGCTTAAAAAATACTATTATAACACTAAAAAAAGTTATTTATAAAACCCCCTAAAAATCCCTTTAATCCCTTATACTATATATATTATACCTTTATAAATTAATTAAAAAAAACTCCAGTAAATAAAAATACGCGGACGATATAGCGGTCCTTACATTCGGAAAAACACTAAATAATAATACTAAAGCCGCCTAAAAAAAAGTTAACAAAATTCTTAAATACGGAAAACAAAATAAAATATCCTTTATACTAGAGAAAATAAAAACTATCCACTTTATTAAGGAAAAAAAAATATTAAACCCTATTATAAATCTCGCTAAAGGTATAAAAATTAAACTAGTACCGGTTAAAAAGCCAAAAACCCCCGAATCTTTTTAAGCTCTTAAATAGTTAGAAATATTTCTCGATAGAAAGCTTAAATTTAAAAAGCACGTCGAGATTAAAGCAACTATAGCAATAAAAATCTTAAACTATATTAAAACTTTATCTGCAATATTAAAAGGCCCTTTAACAGTAAGCCTCCATAAGATTATTAATACTATTTTGTTTCCCGTTTTATTATACGGATACGAAATATAATATAAGGGCTGGATAAACCCTGCCCGAAAAATAGCCAGCACCCGTAAAATCACCGCTAGCACCCGTATTAACAGACACGTCACCCTAATCTAAAAGGCCCTAATAAAAGCTATTAAAAAGGTACTCCTAGTATAAAAAACATTCCTAAAAAACGCACTATTCGTAATAGCCGGAATTCCTACAGCTAATATAACACTAAAACAAGCTAGATATAAATATACCTACCGACTTAAAATAATTTACGAAAGGCATCCGCTAGCCTTAAAGACATTACCTAAAAAAATAACGAGAGGCAAAAAAGCAGGACAATATTAAAAAGCCCTTATAAACTTTTAGCTAGCTTGCTAACTTTTCCCTAATATTAAACGGAACGTTTTATACCCCCTAAAATTTAAACAGAGCTTTAAAAAAAACCCTATTAAAAAAATAGCTAAAAAAGCCGCTATAAAATCTTTTAAAAACTAATTTGCAGAAAAATACCCTTAAGATATTACCGTATTTTCCGATAGCTCCCTAACGAAAAAAAGCCTCGGCTATAGTTATATAATATACTAAAGGCAGGATAAAGTAGCAAAGGGGAAAAGCGGTATAAACACCTGCGGAATAGTATTCGATACCGAAACTTTAGGAGCCTTTAAAAGCCTAAAGGAAACGGCCAGACGCTTTTTAAAATATACCATTACCTTTTGCGCAAATAATACTACAGCTATTTAAAATGCCTAAAAAAATGCCCCTAACTTTTTTTAAAAAGTCTTTATTAAAATTTATAAGCTGCTAAATAAGCTAAATACCTTATTTAAATAGTGTCTAAGGTACTATAATATAGAAGGCAATAAAGTAGTAGATAAACTCGCTAAAGAAAAGGTAGCAAAAAGCCCCCCAGACCTAGATTTAGCGCCGATAATAGCCGGTATTAAAGCAATAGCTAAATCTAATATACGCGCTAAAACAATTAAATAATAATAAAAAGCTAGTATTCTTAGCAGGTTTAAAATAGTAGAAATTATTTATAACCTATAAAAATATCTTACGATATTTAAAATACCTAAAAAAACCCTTAGCTAATACCTTAATATAATATTAGCTTACGGCAATTATAGCTGGTATTACTAGCGTTATAACTATTACGATACGGAAATCTATTATATTTATACCTCCTACTACTTAAGTATACAATATAAGGGTTTAAACTATATAATATAGTATAAAAAAAGCAGAGCATTAAAAAAAGACTGGCTAAAACTCCCGAAACTCACGAAAAGATTTAACGGCAGCGATTAAAAAAAAGACAGCTAGCTAATAAAGTTTTATCGAATGGAGCTTATAGGTCTAAGTAATAAACATAAGTATTAATATTAGCTAGTATAAAACCCCTTGGAATTTTAAAAGTTTTGCGATACTATAAGATATTTCGACTAAATATGCCCCCCTTTTTAGGGGAAAGGAAAATAGTGCTGCTGCTAAAGGGACTTTAATAAGAGGCGAATATTAAAGGAGTTAAAGGAAAAAGAAAAAAAGGAGTTAGAAATAATTAGTCCTATAAGGCTAGTTTAATTATAATTACTTAATATCTTTTCTTACGGATACGGAACACGGAATTAAAATTTAAAGTTACGATTTTAAATTATTAAAAAAAAAGAGAAAAATTATAAAATATAACTAGCCATAAAGGCAGTATTAATAATGCCTACAAGAGGTAAAAAAAAATAAAGGCGAAAGGAAGAATCCCTTACGCCCCCGAAACCCACACTAAAAATTATTATTATTATTAGAATTATATTAGAGCAAAACAGCAGGTCCGGCAGGTAGCGGCTACTATTTAAGGAATACTGAGTCTTAGAGATACGATATGGCCTTAAACACAACTATACGTAGTTATAGTATAGTTAGCTTGCCACGTTCCATACCCCTAGGGAGGTTGCCGAAAGAAGTGCACACCACTCCAACTCAGACGTTAAACAATATAACAACAATAACAATTATAATAAAAGCGTTAATAGTTAGCTTTTTTAAACCGCATTAACTACTATATTAAAAACGGAAATAATATTTAATTAATATTATCGAGAATAAAAAGTATTAAAATATTAATAAAATTTAAAGTGTTATAATAATTCCGCTGTATTATTTATTATTAGTTTATTATTAGGAATAAAAAATAAGCTAAAAGTAATAATGTAACGGATTATAGCTTTTTAAAATTACGTCGGTAACGATCGGCTATTATCGGGAACGAAAAGTAAAAGGGTCGATTTTTATCGGCGTAATAATTAAAGCTATAAATCGGCTTTAATAACTAATAAAACCTTTAAAGGAATCCGTAAATTAGTTTTAATAACTATAATGAAATAAAGCAGGTGTTATTATTTTAAAAAGGTTATTATAAGGTAATAATATATATTATAAAATAAATAAAAATCTAATATTTAAGTTATAGTAAAGCTGTAATTTTAAATGCTTAAGATCTTTTATTTTTTTATTTATTATTTTATTTTATTTAATATAAGCTAGTTTATAAAGCCCCTCCGGGGCTTTATATTATTAATTATTTTAGATTTATAGTTAAAAGGTTATTAGCGATTAAATTTAATAACTTTACGATAAAGTTATAATTTAAATAAAGGCAAAAAGCAAGATATAAATAAGCTGCCGAAATAGCTTTTTATATTATTTAGCGGCTTATAATATAGTTAATTATATCCGGATATATTTAATTACTTAATATAAGTTTATAAATATATACGGGGGGTTATGCGGCGTTAGCGCTTATAACAACAGGAGTGTAAAATATTATTTTCCGAAAAGGGAATATTATAAGGGTCGGCGATAGCGGCTATAATAATAATAGTAATAATAGTGGCGGCGGCAGTAAAATTAATTTAAAAAGGTTATAATTAATAGATTTAAACTTAATAAATATATAATTATATTTATATTTTATTTTATTACTTTAATATTATATATATACGTAGTTATATATATAAATTTCGATAGCGAAGGTAATAAATTAATATATATAATTATATATATATATATATATAATAAAACTAATAGTTAAATAATATATATAGCCGAATTATTATATATATATATAATTATATATATATATATATAATAAAATTAATAATTAAATAATATATATAGCCGAATTATTATATATATATATAATTATATATATATAATTAAAACTAATAATTAAATAATATATTTATATAGCTAAATTATTATAATATATATAATTATATATATAATTTATTAGCTTAATAACTTTAATTTAATAATAATAAATAAAAAATAATTAAATAGTTTAATTACTTTAAATATTCCCGTATTAAGTTCGCGTTTAAATTATATTATATAAATAGTATTATTTTTAATTATACTAGTAAATATAAGCGCGGAAAGGCGATTATTTAGCTAATCGGGGCTTCCGGCTTTTAATTACTATATAAAATTAATGGAGTAACGAAGTAGTTAATATATTACGTAAAGGTTAAAATCTGCCTTATGCCGTGTATAAATAAGTGTTTTATTAATAACCTAGCTTTATTTAAGTAATTGTTAAGCTTATACACATACACTTTATACTTATGGCATAACTATAAGTGTGTGTGGCTAAAGAGGTGGTTGCGCCACTTTTTTTTTTATAACTATAGCTTTACTTATATACACTTAGCTTAAAAAATTATTAATTATATACATTTTAACCTCACAGTTATCACGTGTTATAAGGGTTAAGGTGGCTTAGCGACTTAATTCCTGTGTATTTTATATAATATTAAAATAAAGGAAAAAGAAAAAAATCTAAGCTAAAAAGTCGCCCGAGAAATTTACTATATATATTAAGTGTAAGGTTTAAACTAATTACGTAATGCGCACGGACCACACCTTAATCTTATATTTAACTTATGTTATAATAATAATAATGTTTAAAGCATTATAATATAAAAAGTAACGAAATAATAAATAAGCTTGCTAAAAAAAGTAGTAAAAAGCTTTTTAAATTTAAATATAACGTTAATAATAGCCGGCATTAAAATAATAGCTAGATTTAATATATGCGCTAAAATAATTAAATAATAGCAAAAAGTTAATATTTTTAGCGGGTTTAAAATAATAAAAATTACTTATAACTTATAAAAATGTTTTACGGCATTTAAAATGCTTAAAAAACCTTTAGTTAATATTTTAATATAATATTAACTTATAGTAATTATAGCTAGTATTATTAGCGCTATAATTATTATAATATAAAAATTTATTACATTTATACCTTTTATTATTTAAGCGTATAATATAAAGGTTTAAACTATATAATATAATATAAAAAAATAAAGCATTAAAAAAAACTAACTAAAGCTCTCGAAACTTATAAAAAAATTTAACGGTAATAATTAAAAAAAATAACTAGTTAATAAAGTTTTATTAAATAAAGTTTATAAGTTTAAGTAATAAGTATAAATATTAATATTAGCTAATACGAAACCTTTTAAAATTTTAAAAGTTTTACGATATTATAAAATATTTCGATTAAATATACCCCCTTTTTTAAGGGAAAGGAAAATAATGCTGCCGTTAAAAAAACTTTAATAAAAAGCGAGTATTAAAAAAGTTGAAAAAAAGAAAAAAAGTTAGAAATAATTAATTTTATAAAGCTAGTTTAATTACGATTATTTAATATTTTTTTTTATAAATATAAAATATAAAGTTAAAGTTAAAGTTTAAAGTTACGATTTTAAATTATTAAAGAAAAAAAATTATAAAATATAACTAGCTATAAAAGTAATATTAATAATTTTTATAAAAAGTAAAAAAAAAATAAAGGCTAAAAGAAGAATTTTTTACGCCCCCGAAACTTATATTAAAAATTATTATTATTAAAATTATATTAAAGTAAAATAACAAGTCCGGTAGGTAGCGGCTATTATTTAAGGAATATTAAGTTTTAAAGATATAATATAGCCTTAAATATAAAGAATTATTATTTTAATAATAGCTTATTTTAATAATATATAAAGGTATAACATAAATTACTTGTAATCCTTTATTACTTACTTAATAACTAGCTGTTAATGGCTTTTAATGGCCTTTAATAGCCTTTTTTTATTAAATAAGCCTCTTATAATAGGATTATTACAATTGCGCTGTGTTTTTTCAGTATCGCTTTATTACTTAACTACTTGTTTAGTTATTTGTTAAGTTAATAACTAAGGCAGCATAGCTTCCGCAGCTTTCGCAGCCTCGATTATTTATCGAGAATATCTTCGATTTTAAAAAATAACTAATCTTTTGCTATTACTGCTAAAATACTAAGAGTATATTATTAAAAATACCTATTATTAAAAGTATAACGTTAATAAATTATTGCTACTAAAGGTAGTAAATAAAAGGGATATAATAAAATACCTTATTAGGCAAGCGGTAAGTGGTTCGGGGAAAAATAAGTGTGGCAAATTACTTTATTAAGTAAGCGGTAAGAGATTTTGCCGTGTACCTTTATATACTATTAAAATAGGCTATTATTAAAATAACAATTCTCTAAATATAACTATATATAGTTATAATATAGTTAGCTTACCACGTCTTATACCCTTAGGGAGGTTACCGAAAGAGGTACACACCACTTTAGCTCAGACGTTAAACAATATAACAACAATAATAATAATAAATTTGTTATCCACTCCATGTTGGCCTTATTGTACCAATCAACCATAGCGCTAACGTTGTAAGAAACCTAGTACGATGACAATGAGACTTTCAAAAAAACTGTTCAACGGTACTTTATTAAACTTGTTAAGTTTTACAATAGATCAGCCTATTCCTCTCACCGAAGACCAGCGAACCAAGGCCGATCGACTAGACATTACATGTTCTCTATGATTAAGATTATATACAGGGTATCAATGCAGCTACTTTCATACAGGTTATCATCGCCGCAACTCCCAGTAAATGCTCCTTCCTTCCCTCCTTCTTTCCTTCTATACACCACCTAACCTAACTGTTCTTCGCAAGCTGAATCAACGCCCCGATCTTCTCCTTGACCGTCAAGGCATAGCCGACGCCGACGACCCCACTCGTGAATCTCCAGCCCCTCTCCTGACTCTTGACTGGATACTGCACCGCGGGCGGGATGGAGGTGCGGACGCCGAGGCAGCCCCACCGGTCCTCGCACACGCTCTTGATATTGCAGAGGCCGCGGAGGCCCTCCTCGCCGGCGAAGCGCCCGTACCCGGAGCCGCCCACGCCGCCGAACGGCATCTGCACGGCGTAGTAGACGGCGAAGTCGTTGACGGAGACGTTGCCGGCGCGGACGTCGCGCACGACCTGGCGCAGGACGGGGTCGGAGTCGCGCCCGTAGACGGACGCCCCGAGGCCGAAGTCCGGCGCGTTGGCGACGGCGAGGACGGAGGCTGCGGACGAGGTCGGTGCGCGGAGGATTGTCATGATCGGTCCGAAGCACTCCTCGTTCGCGATCCCCATGTCCGGCGTCACGTCGACGAGGAGCGTCGGCGAGAAGTAGAATCCCCGGGGATGCTCGGGGTGTACGTAGCGCTTGCCACCGGCGAGGAGTCTAGCGCCCTTGGCCACGGCGTCCTCGACCAGCTTCTCCAGTCGTGAGAACGAGCCGTCCGACACCATGGCACCGACGTCCTTATCGAGCCCAAGACGCAAAGCCTTGACGCGCGGCTCGAGCATCTCCACGAGCTTGTCGTAGACGCCAGGCGTGGCGAGGATCCGTTCGATGCCGATGCAGTTCTGGCCCGAGGCCTGGAAGGTGCCGCGCATGAGGATGTTCACGATCCGGTTCAGATCGCTCTTGGCCGAGTCCAGGATGATCGCGGCGTCTTTACCTCCAAGCTCGGCGAGGACGGGCGTCAGGCTCTTGGCTGCGCTGGCGGCGACCTGGTGACATACTGGTCGACTGCCGATGAACGTGAGATGGCTGATACCAGGGTGGCTCGTCAGATGTCCTGCCGTCTGCGGCCAGCACACTACGCTCTGGACCAAGAGGGGATCGTGGCCGTGTGCCACGAGCGCGCCTCTCGCAATGCTAGTGTAGTAGGCGGCGCTCCAGCACGTCTGTTCGCTGACCTTGACCACGATTCCATTTCCGGAGAAGATAGAGCTGATGATAGGTCCCATCAAGTTGTGAAAGGGGTAATTCCAGCTGACGAGTGCAGCAACCACACCCAGGGGCTCGTAGTGCACAGTATTCTTCTTGTACGCCATCAACAAGTTTGTCGGGCGCTTGCTCGGACGCAGAGCCTTTTCGCCATGCTTAATGGTCCACTGCAGCTTCTCGACCGTGACCATGATCTCGCCGAGCTGAGCATCCACCATCGTCTTGCCAGAGTCGAGCGAGCTTATGAGGCAGATATGTTCTTGATTTTCCAGTATGTATTGCATCATGGTGCGAAGGACCTTCCTTCTCTCGTTAAAAGAAGACTTCGCCCATTTCTCCTGTGCAGCAGCAGCTTGGGATATTGCACGGTCGATGCCATCAGGTGTGGACGGGTTGACGAAGCCGAGGAACTGGCCAGTGGCGGGCATGTAGCATTGTATAGCAGTTGAGCCGGAGACTTTGACGGTTGGTTCTTTTAGGATTCTGGTCTCTTCGGGTTTCTTGGGGGCTGGCACTGTGTATCGCTTCGGTCTGTCCCAGTAATCCGTGTGGGTGAAGTAGAGAACGAGGCCGCCTACAACAATCAAAACGAAGGGGTATGCGATGAAGCTGAAGTCTTTAGCCCTATATATACACTCAGTTAGAAGAATAACCGCCATCAAGAAAAGACATTGAACGTTGGCACATACGGGAACTTCTGCATCAGAGCACTGAAGTCGTCGACCCATTCCTCCAGATCTTCGACCGCCATCTTGAGTGAAGTGTAGTAGCTTGTGTAGGACACTGCTGTAAGCTTAGAAAAGTTTGCAGAGATGACTCAAGCTTATAGAAATATCATCTGGCCGGTGTGCAACACGGGGGAAGCAGAAATCGCATGATTGCAACGCACCAGGGTGGTCAATTGCAGAAGGATAAAAGTCATGCCATGGGTCATGATTTCGACTAAAGTTCAATTTCAGGGTCTTGTGGCTGGTGTTGGAAGTAACTGACGATATTGCTGTGGCTAGTGAATTTAGTAAGTAGATCCTTGTGGCGCATGTCTTTAAGCCAGCAGCACGTCTCCTGAACTTACCTTGAGGTTCACATGGCCCATCTAATTCAAGAAAATAGTAAGAACACTACGTGCAATCTCTTCTCAATTACTTATGTTCGTAGGCAGGTATAATTGTTTATTATATGGGGTACAGCTTAGGGAGGTACAAATTGTTGATTGGCCTACAACTTACCTTAGGTACGAATGAAATTACGAATGGAATATGAATCTTAGTCTATCAGTACTTCTACCTACATACTCTACCCTCATGGTATATAACTCCTGCAATATGCATTCATAATGCCTCGTCAATTTAACCGAACAGGTGAGCTATAAAATGAAATAATAACTCCCCTGTCTGGACTTATGATTGACACTTATCATTGTAGCTTGGTATATAACCTGTGAACTGGCCTCCCTCATTGGACATTCGCTGACAACAGCTATGCTGGAATAGTAACACATGTCGACATCGCAAACTCAAATGTATGCAGCTCGTATCATATTAACTGTAGATCCTGCTGCTCACGACACGTGTGTTATAGGCGACGAAGGACTCCCTATATGTCAACGATGCGCGAAGGCAGGACGGTACTGTGATCGCTCAGAGAGGCCTCTTCAGCTTCGAAGGTCCTCCGTTAAAAGAAGTTCGAATCGAGGCATGTGTCCGTATCCTCTAGATATAGTCATTGACTGGAGAATTGCGTTAACCTTCCGTGCTCCAGCTTTGGTGATAGACACTCCGCGCAAGGCATTGGAGAAGCCGGAGACGGCTAACTATTTTCATCACTACATCGTTGACTTAGCACTTTGGTATGATCTCAATGACGCGCTCTCCACCTTCGCCACGAAAGTCCCCGTCATTGCTTTAGATGAGCCGCTTCTATTCAGCGCAATCATAGCGCTTTCCGCTATGCATGTGAGCAAGACTACGGCTCCTTCAGCTCGAGACGCAGCAGAGTCGTATCATACGAACTGTATTCGCCTGCTCATCGAGCTCGACGCGGAAGATGCTCGGGTTACGAGAGGCGTGGCGCTCGCGGCAACTTGTCTCTTGAGATCGTATGAAATACTTGATGGTTAGTTAAGACAATCATCTAAT
This sequence comes from Whalleya microplaca, assembly GCA_022497155.1. Taxonomy (NCBI): domain Eukaryota; kingdom Fungi; phylum Ascomycota; class Sordariomycetes; order Xylariales; family Xylariaceae; genus Whalleya; species Whalleya microplaca. Next base: position 448,065 of record MU385749.1, on the reverse strand, counting down.
TCTGCAATTCGATTTCGCAAGAGACATTTCTAAGTAGACTCTGTAGAAGAAGTTGATCCGAACAGACACTTGCAGGGCGCGTATTCTTTTGCCTCTCAGCGTCACAGTCTTCCAGATCAATTATCAGAAAGACTATTTGCTGCTGGCTTCTGGAACTACCTCCGTGAGGATATTACGTTCAGTCTGTTTGACCACTGTCGCCTCAAGATGGACCTGGGCCCGATTCCTGACCTGACAGTTTTCCTGACGGATAATGACCATCTCAATGCAATTACTCTGATACTTGGACGTATCATCAACGTGACCATTGGAGAATCAACCAACACCACTGAAGCAAAATGGAACATGTTGCTCGTTCTAGTCAGAGTCTGGCTCTCGAACCTACCACCACATTTCGAGCCTTTCTCTAGGGCTCCGGTCCCATTGCTATCGAAACTTCCATCGGTGCGAATTCTGCAAGACTGTCACGGTATAACAGCTCACTATTCCTCCTTCCCCCCTTTATAATGTCAAGATTTTGACAAAGCTAACAGTCTCCTAGCTGCAGCCCGGCATTACCTTTTGGTCTCATTGTTCATGCTGGCTATGAGAGCACCGTCCTCAGCTCAGCTGGGGCAACTCAGCGGTCTTCTTCTAAGCATGGGAATTGACAGTGTTGACCATACAAAGGAAGACATACTTGAGCAACTTTCTCTCGAAATATGTGGTATTGCGTTCACATCGAACAAGCCGGCGATCCTCGTCAATGCCTTCGGGCCAATATCATTTTGTAAGCAGTTATCCACAACCTCTCCCTCTCTGACTTTTCCCATATTATGTATACACCAATCATGAGTTAACCGCATGCTTTCAGGTGCGAGGTATATACGGGACGATCCAGCCCGGCAAGAGGTAGTAGGTCACCTCTTTGCCTGTCAGAAGAGCACAGGTTGGCCAGTCCAACAAATCATTACTCGTTTGAAAAACTACTGGGGCTAGGAGGGCAGGTAATGAAGCCGACAGAACCCCACAATCTCAGAGCTCGAACGATATTAGGTGTTCACCGACCTCCTTGTCAATCCGCCATGTTTTTTTAGGTTGCGGTGTTATTTCTTGTCCAATCTGACATCTGCCATTAGAAAGGTCACATGGAGAAAAGGACTGCGGAGATACCAAACGTGTCGAGTGGAGACGCCTATGGACGCCCATATTCAGCGCTAACGCAGCTACGAAGGGAAAGGAATCCCGAGCTCGGGTTTCCCCCTTAAAGTTGGATTTGGCTTCCGTCCAGGACAGCGACATATATGAAGAGGGCGGTCGACCATCACAATGGTTCTATCAAATTCATATAGATAAAATTTTCTCTTTCCTTCCTTCAAATCATGGCTCTTCCTCTTCGCTGCAAAATGGTACTGTCCTGTGCCCGCCGTTCTTTCGGCCAGAGGACTATAACACAAGCCAAGTTCCTTCGGTCATACACCACGCCTAGTGTCATTCGACCATCTGCTTCAGAAGTCAAGCATAGTCGTCTAGATGATCGGAACCTCGAGGTGGCAGTGCGAAGCCTCCACCTAGACGGCCTCGTTGTGGTTGAAGATGCAGTCCCGCATCAGCACTTAGACCACCTCAACACCAAGATGGTCGAGGATGCTCGCGCCCTTCAAGCTCGCGGCGAGGATGGGCCGTTCAATTATAACCTAGGGAATCTTCAACAGGATGCGCCACCATGGGCAGAGTACTTTCACCCACCGGTCTTTACAAGTTAGGTCGCTCATCACAACTCCTTAGTATCTCGGTAGAAATAGTAAATAGTCTCTAATATATCTTCCATCAGATCGTATAGCAACACAAATAACCTCCTACGTCCTCGGCCCAAGACCAAAATGGACCTTCTGCTCCGCCAACTCCGCCATGCCGCCTCTCCCAGGCTCTTCGCCGGCTCGCCAACCCGTGCACGCGGACGCAGATTTCGCGCACCTGGCGCATCCCTTCGCGCTCGTCGTCAACGTCCCGCTAGTGGACATGACGCCCGAGAACGGGTCGACGGAGGTATGGCTCAGCACGCACCAGGGCCCGGGCCTGGGCCTCGCCGCGCAGGAGGGCGCCCACGGCGAGCGCGCCAGCGGGCGCATCAAGGCAGACCGCATAGCGGAGTGGAAGGCCGCGCACGGCGGCGACGGCCCGTGCCAGCCCGCGATCAAGAAGGGCAGCGTCGTGATCCGCGACTTACGCCTCTGGCACGCCGGCATGCCGAATACCACGCAGGAGGTGCGCGTGATGCTGGCGATGATCCACTTCGCCAATTGGTACCGGAACCCGATGAGGCTTGAGTTTGCGGACGATGTCAAGCCGGTGCTTGAGGGGTTGGACGCGCGGGGGGAGCTAGGATTGGAGGTCCCGGTTGATTGGGTGTCGAAGCAGGATGTCATGGGGAAGTACTTGAATAGGGGCTTTGGGAATAGCTATGATTTCAACCAATCACCATGATGGGCACAGCTACTACCGGGTATATAGTAAGAGTCAGGTACGGTAACCAGAGTCATACATTATGGCGCTGTAAGTCTAATAGATCAAACCAGCGAACTATCTTAGCACATAGATGACCAAATACCGGTTGTTTGTGCGGATAGATGCCGAATGGTATCACAACAACTTCCCACAGCCTCGCGAGTGGTGACTAATGCCGAACCGAAAAAGTAATTGCTATCTGGCCTTCTATCGAGGGTCTGCTTTTCAACTAGTTCTTCTATGACCTAGATATTGTCGTCTTTCATCTTGAAGATGCCATCAGTAGATGTTTAGATGATAGGTCTACTCCATATATAGCTCAAGCCGAAGATGCCATGCCGATTATATGAAACTAGAAGTGTCTGTCAAAACAAGATGTTTGATGCAACCTATACTGTTCGTCTATATGTAGTTGAACCTCCCACAAGGTCCCTTAGACTCGATACCTATCCAATAGAACTAATCTTCCTAGAAACGTCTCAGGAGCAGTGTTATTTTACTCCAAATAAGAGACGGGGCATATCTACGCAGCCGGTGGTGCGTATTAAATCTAGCTAATGAGCAAAGTATTAGATATTGTGAAAAGTTTCAATAGTCACTCGGTAACTCAGCGTGGGAAATTCCAAACACCAAAATGTGACTGCGAATGCATGACAAACACGGCCCTGAGCTCATGAATTTGCTATCCACGTCAGTAGAATGCAAGACCGAATGTATTCGAGCATAAAGGTGACTCACCATCATGACAAACTCAAGATCAGCAAGTCATCAGCTGTGTGCGACAATAGACGGAGACTATAATAGGCAGTGCTCCTTCTGAATATGTGAAAGAGTTCTGCCTATCGCGCAGCACCATCTATAAGCTCAAGCAAGTGAACGAACCAACACCAACACGAAAGTCAATAAAGCCTTACGACCAGATTATTTCGACGTTCGGCACGAACATCCAACGATACCAAGCCAAGCCAAGCACAAGCTCAAACCACCGTCACGAATACCGCAACCATGCCCGTTCGGTTCGCCTGGAGGTGCCCAAGGTGCTGGCGCTGGCTAACATGGCTCGAGAAGAGGTGTGTGTGTGGCATGCCAGCGCCCCCTAGCCCTCCCCCTCCCCCTCCCCCTAGCCCTGTCCCTAAGCCCGAAGGTGGATAAAATCCCTACGCTATAGAGGCCTCGATGGAGAGATCCCGAAAAACGGTGCCCTTCATCGTTCTTGACCCGTGGCTCAGTGAGGCTCCTCGACAATGAGTCTATGGGTGGCCAATGCTTCCTCTACTTCTGATGGTCGGCGTACATACTGGGTTTTCTCTCTCTCTCTAGTACCTACCGAAACTGAGTCTTCGGGTTGCTCGTATGCTCCATATTCTCTGGGAAGTAGACAGGGGGTAAACAACATAATCGGCCAACTTCTCATTTGTGGTTTGGAGGGTATATCCATCCATGATCGAATTTCAGGGATGCTGTCTCACTTGCTGGTTTGCAGGATCCGGTATACTATGCAATAGTCGTTCTTTCCACTAATTTGACAATCATTACTTGGACAATTGCTTCTGTGAACTCTCCTATTATTTACATCCTAGCCAGTATCATTTCCCCTGTGACTGAGCTACATGTAGTCATGACAATCTGTCTCGAGTACTCGTCTTTGGTGCCAGTGGCTGTGTACGACTCGGAAAATCAACAGTCACAAGAAGACCAAAGTATCTAATTAAGTGAACATGAACGTTATTTTCTTGTTTGGCGTCTCCAAACTACAGATTCTCATTGATTATGTATTGTATTCATCCACACCACCCAACCAGGCCATCCCCTCCCCTCCCCTCTTATAGCATCATCACCAACCACCACCCCCCCTCCACATCTTTATATACACAGGAGGCGGACCACCACCTTTCGCTTGCTGTCCCCCCAACCCAGACACACAAAAATTCGTCTTTCTCTGATCAACATGCATATTCGCCCGCACGTATGCTATCACACACACACACACACAACCAGGTTTCAAATCCTGTTTCCCGCGCTCTCTTTTCGCATAACGCCTTTAAATAAAAGAATCCGTCCTATAGCCCTTGGGAACAACAACAACAAAGACTCAAAAACGAGACAGACACAACACACACGCAAGAAAAAAACAGTAGTAGAGGAGGAGGCAATGACCGAAGGGCACCCCATACAAAGTTAGGGGACATCCCTCTTCGAAGAATGGCTGCTGGGAGCACAATGGCAGTGTGCTGTGCTGTTCCATCAACTCGGTTTGATAAAAACAAAAAAATTCTATGATGCAGAGAAAAGTAGAAGTCTCGATCTTCAGGTCGAAATCGTCATCTCGTGCAGTGCTTCTCCGCAGGACTCCTTTCGATGTGCCGATTAAAACGCCAACGCCGATGCAAATAGTAGGAGAAAAAAGTAGACAAGTCGTCCAGAATCTTCGGATTGGTGGGTGGGTGGGTGGGTGGTTCAGGTATGCGACGTAACCGAATGACGGCTGTGATGCTGTCGTAAATCGCTCGTGGAAGATCGTAGCTGAGCATTGTGTGTGCCCGGGATATCACTTTGAAGGGAAAGAACGCAGGTCTTCGAGAAGCACGCTTATCTTACAGGTTCACTATCGGAGTTTGTAAAAATGGCCCTCATTCATGCTCGCGAATGTGGTTGTTGCTGTCTTTGTTGAACGCAAATGCTGACTTAAAAGATTTGCCTCGGGTTCGCCTTCTTATCCGGTTTACTATCCCGTTGCCTTGAGTTGCTTCTGCTGTGTTAGAGTGAGAGGATTCAAATCTACTTAGCATAGCAGCTGTGGTAAACTCGTTGGTCGCTTCGTAGCTTGGCCGGATCCGGTCCATTGACGCGCGCATACGGTCATACGAGGGACGGACGCGATCGACAGAGGGGCGCACCGGAGGCTCTGAAGGTGGATCTACAGGTTGAGCAACAGGCAGATCTATCGATGGCTCGTGTCTCGTGTAATTCGTTCCGTCGCTCCCATTCTGACTACGGGCATTGTGCCCCACAACAGAATGTGTTGCCACGGAAGGCGGGTAGATGGGCCGGAGGTCTTCATCTACACTTGCGAACTGCTTATGTCTCTTGACTCTCGACGACTGTGACGAACTGGACGAGCTGGCCTTTACGGCCTCCTCTGTCAACTCCTGTTTCTCTAGTTTGTCGAATTTGCCTTGCTTCATTTGTTCCCGAATGATATCGACATCACGGGGCCAATAGACCTTCCGAAGAGCTTTGACAGCATAACGAGGTGCCAGAGAGATAATGGGAGTGATGATAAGAACAGCCCAGAAGGAGGCCTCGCCATAGATCTGGGGAGCCGCCTCGTAGAACTGGGCGGAATATGTTGTCGATGTAAATACACCGGTCCAGAAGAAGATAAAGAGGTCACTAATGGCCATAATCAAGAGCGTAAGCCAATCCCATCGGTAGGTGTTGATGAGAATATAGAGATTGATAGTGATGACGGATGGATGCGCAACGTAGGCACCAAACCGGGTTCGATCACTGATGTCCAATCCATTTCCTGTTATGGCCGAAGTTCGTACCACAGTCAAGTATGGGATGAAGAAGCCTATTACACTTTGATAGGCACCATCGAGCATATACATCCTACGGCAGGTTAGCATATCTAATCAAAATATGACGAATGAGACGGTGAACTTACCAAAACTTGTGCTGTGTCCATTCGAGACGCTCAATGCCACGGCGATAGAGTTGAGGAACGGCTAAGGATATTGCATCCGACACGTCTTGGTCGAGGACACCAATGACGATGGGGGGCGCAGAGGTAAAGATAAGGTGGAACATGAGGATGTAAGTATAATCGAAAAGATACGTGATGTCGAAATTGCAGAAGCATTGGAACCATAGAATGGTAAAGGTCCAGATGATGTTCTTGTAGAAGAAGTTGGCGATAGACTCAGACATCCTTCTGTAGGACCAACGGCCGTGGACGAGGACCAATCTCTGAAGGAATCGGAATTGACCAATGGCATAATCGGCTGACATGACAGCTTGGCGACCTTCGACACCAGCAATACCCACACCAACATCTGCCTCCTGGATCATTGCGACATCATTGGCACCGTCTCCGATGGACAATGTCATGACATCGAGACCATTCTTGACCATGTTCACGACTGAAGCCTTCTGTGCAGGACTCACACGACAACAGAGGACTGATGCGCATTGCTTGCACAAAAGCAGGAATTTCTGTTTAAGGCTGTCGTGGAGCACCCATCTCAAAGTAAACCCGTCAATAACGAGAGCGTGGGTTGGCGCTGGCGGCTCGTGGTTCTTCCGGGCGTGGGCTAAGTCATCGTCGCTACCCGAGATACCAAACATCTTCAAGCTCTTGTCAAGTTCTTGTTCTATGCGTCCCAAGAACTCTTCATCGGGCGTGGTGCCAGTCTCGTCTTCGGCCACTTTGAGGTGGATGAGCTCCATGTCGTTATTGAGTAGATTGCATGAGAATCCAATATTAATAGCGGTTTCAACCTTGTCTCCAGTCAAGACCCACAGCTTGATACCTGCTTCCCCGAGCAAGGCGATCGTATCAGGGACTCCGTCCTGGAGTCGATCTTCAATCGCAGTTCCACCAATCAGAGTAAGATCTTGTTCGATTTTGTCGGCTACCAGCTCCAGCTTCTCTTCTCGGTCCTGAAGGGCTGTAGCAGCTTTGTCGTGTTCCTTGCGCCATTCGAGGTACTCATGCTCAGTGAGCACCCGCTCAGCTATACATAGAGTTCGTAGACCTTCACGGGCAAACATCTCGAGGTGGTCGGCTGTAGTCTTTCGAAGCTCCGCCTGCTCTCCTCGCTTCAGGCGCGAATAGATGATGCTGTCGGCACCCTTGCAGAAAAGAATGATCCGGCCATCGGGCATCTTGACAATAGCACTCATCCGCTTCCGGGTGGAGTTGAATTCAATAGTGTTGAGAATCGGATAATGGATTTCCTCGCCCATGACGTTTAACTTAAGTCCATCTCCGGTAGCGCCAAGTACCGTGAAACCCATATCGCGAGCCGTCGCCACAAGAGCTGCTTCATCAGGGGACTGAGCCTTGAACTCGATCTTCGGGGAATCGCCAGGAATATGCTCCGCTATAACAGTGTGGCAGAGGGCCAGAGCTAGCATGAAATGGGCATTTGCCGCCTTTTGTTCCTCGCCAGAATGCCCCATCAAATCATCGACGAAGTCGGGTGCAATGAAAGTCACATCCTCTTCGTGAAGGAAGGGATTGTTGTGTATCTTTCTCAATCCTGCCACCGCCTGGATCTTTCCCGCAGCAATCTGCTCTTTAGCTCTGGCAGCCTCTTTCTCCACATCGACACCCAATCGCTTCTGCATTCCAGCCTGTGCCTCGGTGTAGGCTTCTCCGTATGGCTGGCCGTTGATGGTTGCTTTCTTGAACTCCATCACGTTTTGGGTGAGGGTACCCGTCTTGTCGGAGAAGATGTACTCAATCTGACCGACATCATCCGAGATGTTCCAAGATTTTGGAACGCATGGGTAGTCGATCGGGGCATAGTACATCTCGACATCGCTGTAGATGAAGACGGCCTGTAAAGTGCGCACAATCTCAAGTGAGATGTAAAGCGAAATCGGAACCAAATTCTGGAATACAATGAGGGCCGCCCAGAAAGTGATGAAGCCAGTCATGCCGGGACTTCCACCGATGGAACCGAAATCGAACCAGGCAGTCGACGCATCGCTTTTTGACCACGACACTCCATTGACCAGGGCAGAGAGGAGACACATAGCCACGAGGATACCAAAATTGCATATAACGTTGAAATTCAACTCCCGAGCGATGCGCGCACGCTTGCTAGGGGTGATGCCAGCATTCATCATGATTTTGGTATCGTGACCGGTGAACATGACCACTCCTAGAACCCACTCGGTGTTTCTTAGATTGCAACCTCGGAGGAGAACATTGTCGATGGTGATAGGTTCGGACATTTCCGTGAGCTTAGCGCTGGTCACTTCCTGCTGCCATTTGATGGCACCATTGTACTTGTAGAGATTAGGTTGCGGAGCCTCGCTCTCGATCGTAAATTGAGCACGCTCGCAATCCCTTGCATGCTTAATGGTCCGTCCACACCGAAGGGCCTGACGGACTTTGAGATTCGTCTCACCGTCCAAATTCTTGGTTTCCACGTAACAAGCACCGTCCGCATCGGAAGTAGCAAGAACAATGACATCCGCCGGAAGCTCGTCATCATTGTAGAGTCGCACAAAATCGCCTACCTGCAAATTTTTCCAGTGGTCTTTGTGAAATCTTGCGCGGCCGGTAGCTTCGGCATGGTAGTTGATGAGGTCACCCTTCACCCGGGCTAACATCTCCGGCTCGTCAGGATTAAAAGAATTTCCAGAAGTTGGGCGTTCGGTGACCTCGAGATTCTCTTTCTGAGGCGGGAGCGGCGACGTAACCGGCGTCATCTGAATGTCCTCGTAGGCAGATGCATAGGACGTCCTGACAGTGTGGGGAGATATCACTGTCGATTCGCGACGCGTCGCTTTTGTCTCGACGGAGGGACGGGGATCCGCCGAGTTCTCTAGTCCATCTTTTGAGTTGGCATCCTTTTTCCACAGACCCTTGATGGCACGCCACACAATGGCGACAGACTTCGTGGTGGCCTTCTTGGTTCTCCTCCACAAGGAAATGTTGTCCTCCGCGACGTTGACATTTTCCCATTCCACGAGGCGATGCACGGGAGCATTGTTTAGTTCGTTATCAAGAATCGTCCTGCGATAATCTTCAATCGCATCTTTGATGGCCGTAACAGCGATAATAAAAATCAAGGGCACTGCGTTGAGCCCCGGATTGGTCCCTCCGAAGATAGGGAAGATCTGTAATCATGTTCGCGATAAATTCCCCCTTAAGATAATTGGAGTCCGAAAGTACTTACCACAAGGATAACCATAAAGAGGAAGAAAATATTGGCAATGTTATGGAATTGGAACCACAAGTTTTTCGGGAGGAAAGACAATGGAGTGTACTTGGCAGTCCGGATTTTGTTCCTGGCGTAGGTATGAGAAGGGTTGCCTTCCTCGTCTTTCATAGCATCAGGCAGAGGCAGGTTGAATAGGACGGTCCTCCCTTCGTCATCTTCGTCAGACTTGGTACTGCTCGCTTCGGCCTCTCCATTCTGATCGTAGGCGGTATCGTCGTCATTTTGGACGGTGTCTGCCCTCGTCGATTGGCTGCTGCCGCCCGAGTGCCGCTTCTTTTCCGTTGACCCAGTTCTCCTGTGTTTCCTGCCCAGGATGGAGAGCCTCTTCACTTTACTGCTCTTAACAGTCAGTTTCCGGGTAGCCCATCGAGACCGCTTTGTCGCCTTGTCGGCCGGGTCATTTCCTCCCTCGCCTTTTGCCATATTGTGAGAGTTGCGGGCAGAGCCCGTTCAACCCTACGTGTCCGCCAGACTGGCCCTTCGTGGCCGCGGTTCTCTGATCCAAATATACCCAAGGCCTAGAATGACGGGAATGACGGGAATGGTGGCAATTGGCTGCGATCGTGCCAATAAAGCCGGTTTTGGCGGGAGCGACAGGAAATTAGACAGAGATTCGAATCGCGTTCGCAAAACCGCTCGTCGATGTATGTTGCATCGGATGGAAAGAGAGAGTGGATGGGCGCCGTTTTTCTCCTGGCGTCCCTTTGGTGAGTATGGGGAGACGGTCGTGTTGTTGATGACAGTGAGGACAGAATGGGAAAGGGAAGAAGGATGGAAGTTTTTGATTGACTGGTACTGTGACAGGGCCGGATGGGCCGGGGTTCTACTACTCCGCCCACAGTACGGCGCACGTTGGCCTAGGCGCACGCCGACTACAGGTCAGGTACTATACGCAGTACTGCGTACGGGCTACAGGGAGGCAAAGCGCCAACAAGGGCCAACAACACAAGGGCCTACCGCCTACCGCCTACAGCCTACCTATAGCCTTAGGTATAGTCCAAGGGCCTACCAGGACCCTTTTGAAGAGAGAACCAACAAGATGCACGACAAGATGCACGATGAGATGCAGGTACAATTGGCGAAGAACAGTGATAGCTTTCACTTTTAGACTTAGACATAAGGTTACTAGGCATAGGTTAGGTGAGTGAAGCTGTCAAGAAACTCTTATGCAACGCCGTGGCGCTTTAGTACATGCAAACATCAAATACATACATACCTACGCATACACATATCAGTTATTAGGTATACGTGTATAGGCAGCACAGGCAGGTCAGGTAAGTCGGGTAAGTCAGGTAAGTCAGGTAAGAGAAACGCCCCTATACAAAAATTACTTGATGGGTAAGCAATGCGATGCACTCTTTCTTTATTAGTAGTATGGATATCTAGAGGTTATCCGTTTGGCACTGTGTCGCTATTGCAATTTGGCTTGTCTTCCACTACCTAACCAGAAGAGACGCATAGTTGCTGATCCCGGCTAAGATTATTCCCTCGTGCAGCACACACATTCATCCACCTGGATCCTCACAAGTGCAGCTGTGCATAGGGTCTTGGTGCTGATAATGTATGTACATATGTATCTAAGTTAGGTAGTGTACTGTACTGTACTGTGTGCGTAGGCATAAGAAAGGTACAGTATTCTAAGGGACTTCATCAGTCCCAATTCATCCCTCCCTATCTATGTCTCTTCACGCTTCTAGACTAAGACTCAACTTCAAAGAATTTTAACCAAGACATAGACGCGTTTATACAATCTTTGCATCCCCGCCCTTGCGCATTCTTCCTCCTTTCGCGACTTGAATTGATCGTGTAGGTATGTCTATTCCTCCTGTGGCTGTTAGCTGTACTGCAAGTAGGTATTCCAGACGGGATGGGCCAACACTACCACCTAATTACATGTATGTATGTATGTGTGTACATGTGCTGAGTACTTACGTGGTATGCAGTAGCCGGCGCCTCTTTTTGACATTGATGACTGTCTGATTCTTGCTCCGTGCCTGTTGTGCTAACTACGAGGATTGAATGACTCTATGTTACAGTTGTTGACCATCAATTACTCTACACATACTCAGTCTGAATCAGATAGTCAGTTACACTTCTGTTCTGGAAAGCTCCGAATTCGCGAAATCCTTACGCAAGTAGTAAAACATCTACAGCGGTTCTCCGCTGCCTCCGGCACTACGGTCCATTCTGTGGGTCGTCGTGAGGCCCTCTCCAAATCCGCATTAACCACTGCGTGCAAGGGGGTGACGTGATGTCCAGAGGATGAATCCAGCAGTACACACATACCTACCTACAAGTTCAGATGGAGGGTTTGCACATGGCTGTAACTGTGTGACCTACCTATCTAATACTAGTCCAATATTATGAAGCACGCAACTACCTAACTACCTACTATACATAGTAGGGCTGCTGATAGACAGATACGTGTAGGTATCTCATCCTTACCTAGGCAATCTATCTACCTACTTCATTCTAATAAATAATTCGTAACCGCTGACACCACCAACGCGAAGCACCTAAACCCGAGGGGGGGATATTCCGTAAGTTGGATAAAACGGCAGAGGCCACTCTGTCTACATAGTATTCTACCCCTTCCCTAGTCTTTACATGCGTAATCGGATTTACCCTCTTTTTGATCTAAATGTTACGCTGTCGAAGTCATAACATGGCCTCTTACGGGCAGGCCCCCGGCGGCTCCATTATTCTTACAAGTCTGGGTCTTCCCACGCACATCATGGAGGAGGCAGTGATAACCGGACATACATAGGGGGAACAATCCTTCAGGACTCTGGAGTAACCAACAGGCAAGCATCCCTAGTTGCTATTGGTGGTACAGACGAACCTGGTCAAACATCGTCACAATCAAGCGGAAGTAGTACTATATATATATATAGTACTGATAGTACTACGAGAGCGAGACCAATTGCAATGTCAATTTGTCTTCAATTTGAGGCCGAACTGCTGCTAGACTCTAGTTGCCCTCGTACGGTATGTAACGCATCGTGCAGGTACTGTGTTGTTTATTTTCGGGGTCCGACTTTTATTATTAAACCCGAAAGGAAGCGGCTTCAATATCCCCACTTATCTGCACGGCCCTGTGTATTAGCCAGATCTGCTATGAGGAGTTACCAAGATGGTGAAGCCCAGCCAGCCTGCCTGCCCGCCGCACTCACCGGATTTTTTCAGAGCATGCCGAAAAAAGACCAACGGCTTTGCTGGATTACTACCTAGCAATTACTGGAGACAGTGGCGGCGCTGTCAGCACTGGTTCAACTATGGCGTCACACAGTCATCTTGGGTCCCCGAAGATTACTACCATAGTAGCTGACTGCCAGACTGTGACAGGCAGACCAGACAGGTGAGATGACGAGATATTCGCTCCGCGTGCAGTCCCGCCCCTCGATTTTAGTTGCTTAAATTAGCTCGTGAACCACCTAACCTTTCCCCATATCGCGCACACCCTCACCGTCATTGTCCTGACTCTCGCACCTGTGTCTACTAGGTACTCAGTATAGTGTATGGTGGCGATGCACGTCGCACACACGTTGGCTGCGCAATTGCTTATCACACCACGAGCCCACGACTCAGGCAGAGAGAGAAACCAGATGTCTGCAGACTCTGCACGTTGCTTTTCGGGTAGAACCTGGATCCTGGGCACTAGGACCTTCGGTAACAGCTAGGCTGAGATTGAGTTGTTTCAGCTTAAACCATGCCGACTGACGATTGCCGCAATCTGCAGTCCGTGGGATACATCTACTACATACTCAGCAGACATCTCATCCTCACACAACTGATCACTCAGATGAACTAACTGCTGACTGATGTTTTCTAGCACCCTATCGATGCAGTGTTCGAAACGGTCGCGCTAGACGATGGATGTGCTTGTGCTAGAATGCAAGTTTTTGAGCCAAAAGGCTCGTCCAGAATCTCACTTGAGAAAATTAATTATAGCACCGACAGGTTGTGTACCTGATCTACACGTACAATAATTTCGTGGCCGACTTTCTGCAAACCCATTGTGTTGTTTTCTGACTGGGCGCGCATTGATGGGTTCACTACCCCAAGATATTCCAAGAGCCTTGGATGAGACGATCTTGTCAATTATACCTGATACGGCAAGCCGGACCCTAGGCCTTTGTGCTGCTAAGAACCACTGTAGATTGTGAAGTGCATTAAATAAAAAAGGGGGTCTTGGGAGTTGAGCTAACGCCGTCAAGCCGTTGTATCCCTAACGTTGGCTGAGGAAGGGCACGTTAGATCTGCGTCAAATATATTCCCCAAAACAACCCGCAGCCAAGAGCAACATTCACAAATTGACCTCAGAGGTTCCTGGCAAGCTGGCAAGCCAACAGTTGCAGCTGTGCAGGTCCCCGTTTATGTTACATGCACAAGTTTCGGCACCGGATGGGACCGTCGTTCCGAAGGGTTTTAAGGGAGTCCTACGTAGTACTACGTAATACGACCTAGGAAGCTGGGAAGGTGGCTGGAAGGCTAACGATTGGTTGCCGAGTCTTCTCAGCCTTGGCTACCTACCTAATCAAGCTAGCCGAGGTTTCATAGGCCCAAGCGGCAAGCCTTATTGCTTCACCAGGGCCGCCCCGGGCGCCCGGGCCATGTGATTTCCCATTCGCATACGGATTACGTACCTACGTATTCCGTACTAACATTTTTACGATAGCGCCTCATTAGCAACCATGCCAGTGCTCCACACGCGACGCGTCTTGAGGCGTCTCTAGGGGATATGCCATGCCAAGTATCGTCTACATACATTTCTGAATAAGCATAGTGCGTATACATACCGATGTCCCGCAGTAAAGATATCAGAGGCTTCTTCAAGCCTGCCGGCACACCTAGCTCTCGGCCCCAGCAGGCAACATCATCATCGTCACAGCCATCCCTAGATATACCCTCATCCCCTAGAACTCCACCAAAGCCCTCACCGAAGCCTCACAGTAGGACTGAAGAGATCGGATGTTCAGATGATGAGGATGAAGACTCAGATGACTCTCTCGTGTCGCTCTCGGCCCTGCTTGAGCAGAAGCAGGGCCCGGCAGCTTATAAGAGAGAAACAAATACAACCACACCCAAAGCGAAAAGGATAGCTTCTTACTCCCACAACTCCCCCTTAACTCTACAGCAGAAGAAGCACAAATTTGACATGAAATCTCTGATCAGCCATGCGCGCCAGACTGATCGAGCAGAGGAGAGCGCCAGGCGAGCCGATAAGCTCATGGCCGAGGAGGACGACGATGAGCACCAAAACCTGTCAGCGGTGCAGAACAGCCCAGGACGGCTGCAGAAGGCGGCCCGGGACCTGCTCAACAGCGACGAGGAGGAAGCTAAGGGGGACAAACTCGCGCGGGCTATGAACCGCACGAAAGTCGACGGGTCGCGCCGAGTGAGCTACTTCTTCAACCTGGAACAGCCCCTATTCAAGCCCCCCAGGAGGCCGTTCCCGCAGGGCAAGGCAAAGGGGTGTTGGCGGGTCCTGGCTGATGACCCAAGTTCGCGGGATCAGGCTTTCATCATCGGCCTGCCGCATAACATCGTCTTGAGGGGTAGGACGCTTCCTGACGAGCTGTTCTTGTGGATCTTGAACGAGGCCTGTGTTGAGAAGAATGCCCAACTGCGCGTGCAATATTGCGATCTAGTGACGCTGTGCGCTGATAGCATCACCCGCCTCGTCGATGACGTGCAGCTGTATTCTATACTGGAGAAGCTAGGGGGCCCTAAGTATTCTCGCGGTCATCATAAACTACAAACGTCCCCGGAGCTGGAAAATCCATATTCTGGTCGAGACTGGACAGGCCTGGTGACCTTCCTACAACTGCTAGAACGGATCGCCCCATCCTTGGCGACAGGTAATGCAATAAGTGCAATTCAGCTACTGCTACGTATGGCTCTTGACCCCTTGGTCAGAACCACGGTCCGCAACGAGCATTTCACAGCCATGGAAGCTCTAATCTCCGCATTGCCGAATGCCGGGACGCCGCAGTGGGACACCGCCGTGAGTTTCATCTATACAGACCCCCTTTTTTCATATTACGAGCAGTAGACTAACGACAGGGAAAGTGCGAGTCCATATGTACATACCTCTACGAAAGTGTAGAGGAGAACGTGCTGCGCGTCGTGCCCATCAACTACATGCCCAACACGACATCCAAGGCGCTCGACCTCCGCCGGCGCATGGCCGCGGTCACCGTCTTCCGCGACTTAAGCTTGGGCAGGCTCCCCGTGGACGACGCGATCACGATCGAGGACGTGATGCGGCGGCTCGACGAGCCCGACTTCCGCGTCACCCGGTCGACGGACTTCGAGAACCTGCGGGCGCTCGTGACGCTCCTGGACATCGTGATCAGCAAGGCGGGGTTCATGCATCCACACGCACACCCGCATCCTCACTCAACTCCCCCAGGCAACAACACCACCACCAACACCAACAACTCCAACGGTGACAACCACGAGGAGGCAGAGGAAGCAGACCGCCTCTTCGACACCCGCATCGACGCGCTCACCTTCCGCCTGAAGATGGTGCACGACAAGATCCACGACAACACGCTGCTGTCGCGCAAGATCACCAAGGCCGGCCTCGACGCCGTCGGCAAGCGGCTCACCTACGCCGTGCGCTCGCGCCCCCCGCCCAAGACCAGCATCTTCGAGCCCGAGACCCGGAGGGCCGAGGATGATGCTAATGTGCCCCGCCAGCGCGCGTTCATGCGGAACTGGGCCCAGCGGAAGGCTGAGAGAGGTGAGCGGGATGCCGCGGCGGCGGCGGCGGTGGCTGATGGCGATGGTGGTGCTGGTGCTGGTGGGAGGAGGAGGAGTAGTAAAGAAGGGTCTCATGGTGGTAATACGGAGGATGGTACGGTTGAATAAGCTGTCAGTCAAGAGAAGCGTACAGTGCAGTACAGGATAGATATGTTTTTTTATTCATGTCGATAGATAGACGTTCCTGGAAAACGCCATATGATACAACCTGTCTACCTAGTGTATACCAGTAGTAAGTAGCATGGTGTTTGGGATTTCCATGCCCATGCTAATGCAACAACCAACTGCTACAACGGACCCCCTACAATGACACATACATAATGCTCGCAAGTACCTCTCCCTTTCTCTTCCCGGCAACGCCCAGCGTGGATGATAGTGACGGGTGGTGGATTTTTTTTTTTTTTTTTGAAAATGGGAATCTGTGTCTGTCTCTCTTAGTCGTAGAATTTGCGGTTGGGGTTCTTGCCGAACAGCGTCTCCCGCACCGCCGGCAGACCGCTGGTCTGTAGCAGACGCAACCGCTCCTCGAATGTGTTGTTGATGTCGATCTTGCCCTGGCCGCCTACGATCGAGATGCCGCCCGCGCTATATGTCATCATTAGCATTGTACGCATACACACCTCCTTAAAATATCCCAGAATAAAGCCGTAAAGGCGTATAAGCTCACCTATCCTCCGGCAAGGGGCTCTCCTCATCAATAGTAACCTTCGTCTCCTGGCCAGTCTTGCTCTTATACTCCTGCTCGGCGTCCTTAATAGCATCCTTGAGGGTCGCATAATCCACCTTGCGAGCGCGGGTCTGGAGCTCCGGCTCAGCGAGAGCGTACAAGCCCTCCAACAACAGGTTCTTGAGGACGGCGCGGTAGCGCCCCGGGTCGGCGGCGGCGTCGGCGGCGAGGCGCTTGGCGGCGGCGTCGAAGATGTCGTCGAGCAGCTCCTGGCGGGCGCCGAGGACCTTGAGGCGGGTCTTGTTGGCGACGGTGGACCGCGTGATCTGCTGCGACATGGTGGCCTGCTTGAACTTCTTGGCGTAGGCCGCGTCGATGGCGTCGGTCTCCTGCCGCACCAGCTTCGACTTCTCGATGCTGAACTCCTCGTTCGCCTTGATCTCGATCTCGCGCGCTTTTTCCAGGGCTTCTTGCTTGATGAAGGCTGTCATCTTGCGGAGCTCTTGTCCGACCTGTGTTGACACCGAGGACGTGTGTTAGTGTGTGTATACATTGCGGTAATCGGGAGTGAGGGGATAGCGGCAGATTGGCTCGAGGAACAGCATTTGGAGACAATGTCGGACTACTGCTGCTGCTACTGATCTGCTACTGGGCGGGCTATTTACCTGATCGTCGGACAAGGCGTGGACCTGCGACATCTTGAAGGAGGATGAGGAGGTAATTCGGGGGGGTCGAGGGTGTTTTGTCGAAAAGGGGGCTGGTAGAGGTAACAGGTTTCTCAAGGCAAAATGTACGAATAGCTCAAACAGTTGCTGAAGATTGGATCAGGAAGCTCGAGGATGTCGGAGATGGAGATGGAGATGTCGTAGGAGGCTCGTGGGTGGTGGGTCACAACTGGTGTCTCTGGAGCTTGGGATGTTGGACAGTGGACTGGCTGAATGAAGCATTGGTCGGGTGACAGCCCAGGTTGACAGGTGAGAGGCTAGAGCTATCGATTCCGTACACGCAAGCCACACTGGGAGCTACCCTCCCTTGCCTCAATGTATTACGTATTGGGATACTCCATTGTGGCTAGAGCACTACTGTTCAGAAGCACCGCCACAGCATCAGTGGAAATAGGTTGAATTATGTAATGCTTATGTAATAAAGAGCCGGCAGCATTGATCCCCATTCAGTGAGTCTGCTGGCCCCTGCAGAATGACCGTTGGTTTTACATATCAATGACCAGATTGCCCATATGTCCGTAGGCACTTGATGCACTCGATGCACTCAATGCACCCAAATGCACCCAATGCACAACCCATGTCCACGGGTTTCAATGGAGAACTAAATTCAACTAAAATACGTCGCCATTCAGCAGATCATTCCCTGCTCTCTGGACGAAAACTACATACGTGCAGTACTCCAGATCCAATCGTCAAATGCCCTGTCAAATGCCCTGTCAGTCCGTCAGTCACATAGTCTGTTAGTTGTTAACTGCTACATTACCCTTTATTGTCTATTATATATATATATTGATATTGTCACTTCTCATCGATCATTGAAAAGCCCCCTACCCCCATGCCCTGATGCCCTCCCTCATGCCCTTGTAACTAACCCAAATCATCATTCGTACATGTCCCGTACGTCTTCTTTGCCATCGTGGCTTTGTTTCTCTTTTCTTTGTGCTTTTCACTACACAACTCTCGCAGCCAAGAATGCTGTCGCAACAATACCTACCCAGCTACTGTAATCGCTCCTAGTCGCACTTAAGCATATTAGTCGCACACTTATACATCAGACTACTAAGGACCACTCCGTACTAAGGACTAATAAAGTACCTCCCAACACGTACCCTTGTCTAGGACCGCATCGGCGTCATTCTTTGAACATCCCATACTCATCATATACTTTTACATCGTATTTTCGCACCGCTAGTCCTGTCGTTCGACCTTCTCGACCTTCTCGACCTTCTCGACCTTCTCTCCCTACCGTACCAGCCATTACTTTGCCCCTTTGCCTCGATATCATCTCTCTCTGTCCAGGGTTTTGGCTATCTATCGACCACATTGTAATCTCGAGGTTGTTCGGGCGCAAAACAAGCAGCTCCATATGCGGAACCGAGGCATTCTTTCATCTGCGACTCTCGCCAGATGAGCCTTAATCCCCGAGTTTTGCCATGGGTTTGGTTGACTCACTCACCCCTGGCGGGACTATCGCCGTAAGTTTTCTACTCTCAAGCAAGCTGGCAAGCTGGCAAGCTGTCAAGCTGGCATCTTCCATCTACCATCATCGCTTACACGGGGTGCCTCGGCAGATCGGTATCATAGTTGGCCTGATATCCACGAGCGTCCAATCCCTCGGCCTTACTCTCCAACGAAAATCGCATATGCTCGAAGACGAGAAATACCCGCACGGAAATCAGAGACCTGCATATCGAAGGCGCAGATGGCAGCTGGGGATGGGCATGTTCGTCATATCCAACGTGCTGGGGAGTACCATTCAGATATCCACGCTGCCCTTACCCGTACTATCGACCCTCCAGGCCGCCGGCCTGGTTTTCAATTCTATATGCGCGACCCTGATATTAAGCGAACCCTTTACTAGATGGTCGTTCTACGGAACAGCGCTCGTTACTACGGGAGCAGCATTAATAGCTATATTTGGTGCGATACCCTCGCCTGCGCATAGTCTACAAGAACTGTTGGATTTGCTCGGAAGATGGCCTTTCATCCTCTGGATGTCTCTACAGGCCGTACTCGTGATTACGATAGCAGTGGTTGTCGATCTGGTCAACCACTTCAGTAGCCTTTCGCAGAACCCGAAGTTCCGTCTCGCCCGAGGCCTCGCATTCGGGTCCATCAGCGGGATCCTATCGGCGCACTCCCTCCTCTTCGCGAAATCCGCCGTCGAGTTGATTCTCAGGACGATTAGTGATCGCGACAACCAATTCGTGCATTGGGAGTCCTGGATGCTGGTGCTTGGGCTGGTCGCCCTCGCGCTGAGCCAGTTGTACTACCTCCACCGAGGCTTGAAGCTGGTCTCAACCTCGGTATTATACCCCCTTGTATTTTGCCTTTACAATATTATAGCCATTTTGGATGGTCTGATTTACTTCCGTCAAACCGATCTCATCACACCCTTACACGGCGGACTCATCGCACTGGGTACCGTCATCTTACTCTCGGGCGTTCTGGCGCTGTCCTGGCGACTCAGCGATGAGCAACACCCGCCCGGAGTCGGACAATCAAGTCTGACGCCGGGACTGGGATTGGTGGACGATACAGAAGGCGAGGATTCACTCGAGTCCGACACCGTCAGCGAGGAGGATGGGGCGGTGCCGCCTACATATAACACGTTCGGGCCTAATAGGGAAGCCACACCTCTCACACCCACCGGCAAATCCACGAACCGCTGGCACGAACGCGCAGAAATCTGGGACGAGTTAGAAGACCAAGACACGCCGAGGGCATCGTTCAACAGGCAGAGATCCAGCACCCTGCCCGGGAACGCGATAAACGAGAGCACGGCACTATTAGGCGGAGGCGGAGGCGGAGGGGGTGGTCGAAGAGTGATGTCAGGGGAATCCACGGCCTCCCTGGGAACGGCGGAGTCCAGCAGCGACCCGCGGCGGATGTTCCGCAAGCGGCGGAAGTCCACGGGGTTCCCCGGCTTCACGGCGCGCAAGCACGGGCGCCGGAAGAGCTCCTCGAACGGGGTCCAGGACGCCCTGGGCGGGATCTGGAAGTTGAAGTGGTGGCGCGGCGGCCGTGACAAACGGGGGAGCAGCGCCTCGGATCTCGCGGCGGTGAGTCCGTCCGGTAGTCCCAGGCATTCCTGGGTGGTGCAGAGCCAGAGCCCAGATCATCACCCTCCGGATGAACCGGCTGGGGATGAGGGGAGGGATGACTATGATCCCCCTGGTTTCAGGAGGCCGCGGTCATCAAGGTCGGGAAGTCCTAGAGGCGACGATGCCGTTTGATTGATTGATTGTTTGATTGATACATAGATAGATAGATACTTCCTTTTATCCCACAGCTAGGTCTAGGCGAAATGGAATGGAATGGAGAGTAGTTCAAGTTGGTTACCCACCCCCGTGATACTGTACTCATTAGGTAGGCAGGATAGCCCAGCCCATAATCCCCTGGATTAATGCAGTCGTGTTTATATTGGCCCAACTTAACTTTGAGATCATGAGTTCATGAGTCCCACGTGTGCTAAATGCTGGATGCTGAGTGCTATATGCTGGGTACGGGGTGCTAGGTGTATCAGGTATACGGCGAGGAAAACGCACTTTGAAGTAACACAACGCAGGCGGTAAGCCAACAGCATATTTCACGATCCTTCGGAATGGGAGAAGAGAAATTACAGGGTCGTAGAATTTTTTCTCAGTCTGGATCCCATGTGTTTGGGTTCCTGGGTCTAACTAACTTTTGTGCATGACTGGCTGGCGTGTTGGTGCAATATCTCCTTCCTACTCAGTCCGTATTACCTATCCTGTCAATTGTTTTCCGTGAATGAGCAAGTTTTACTTGTTCCTCAGTCCCCATGACTGACTGGTTGACTGACTGAGTGAATTATTGACGACGTATGTTCATCGGGGCTGAGATGAATGAACTCGCCGTTACATATATGTTCGATCACGTACAATTGCGACTCGGCCTCGCTGATTCATCGTCTCCCGCTCGCCGAATCTGTCCCAATTTCATCTCAATCCTAATTCCCCTCGCGTTCGCAGCAGAGATCCGGTGCGCCAATTCCGTCCATTCATGGTGCTTAGCTGAGGTAAGGTTAGGTGAGGTCAGGCTCTATCTAGCTCGGCTCGGTAAGGCAAAAGTAAGGTACCCATGATGCGCGCGCTTGGTTCCGCTCGCTCTACCTTACCTAACTATTGCTTACTGCATCCGTCAATCCATCAATCATCCTCATTGTACTACCTTACCTTACCTACCTACCTACATATCTACCTACCTGTCCTCCACCCGCCCTCAGCCCTCGGCGTTCCTGGATCGTGGTGAGACAAGCCGAGCCGTGATTGATGTTACGTCGCACAGGCACATACCGTATCCGGCACATAGGTACATGAGCTGAGCTGACGGAGCAAATCGCGAGACCAGATGCAAGGCACGGGGCGCTGCTCGTTGGCTGGCGACGGATGGGGCTGGGGGAGGAGGGTTGTGGATCGAGAGACATAGATCGGGGAGTCTTGCCTGCCTCGTCAGGCCATGCCATATGGGGATGAGAGAATCTTGATTGAAGGACTTTCTTGACATGTAACAGATGAAAACCTATTAGTTTATACTTATGTCTAACTTCCAAACCATGAAAGAGAAGTTTCTTGCGTCGGCGCTTAAAAGACGAGATGAGACTTGACTTACGTAGAAGCGAGTCATGAGCGGCTGCTCCCGTCTGAGATTAGGCGCTCAATGGCGGAAACGTCTTGCGAGTTCGTCATCTGGTGGCTGCTCACCTTCTCACCGAGATAGGTCAGGGAGGTCCTCAGCTGAGCTGGAGCTGTGTAGTAATATCATACCAAGTTAAAGTCGACGGTAAGCGACCGCTCCTCCACGGGGAACCGGGTCACCTTATGTTCACCGTGGTTACACCTCTTAATGTAAAACGTTAGGTAATTAAAGGCGGAGGAGGAGGCTCTAGTCAGATTATACTGTGCCTCGAAGACTAAGCTCTTCCCAAACCGCCCAAAGTCGAGCATTCATTACCTAAGGGGTCATCCATCTGGAGTGAGATTCCAGTCCTGGATGCTTCCAACAGAAATGCCAATGCCAGATTTGGTACTACAATAGTCACCTGGCATCCTGTTCGACGTCAGGGTAAGCAGTGCTAACCTCAAAAACCGCCGTCTTCTAAGCACCGCAGACAGAAACAGAGTTATTGCTTAGATAATGTGGTGAGGAATCGTCGACGACGGTGATCATGCCCCTGAAATACCAAATGTCTCAACCCCATCTCTCCTAGCGAGTCTAAGACTCCCTAATGCCGAGTGTATAGAGCCTCGTCCTACACCACAGATACTAGGTCTCAGGTGAGATCCTTCCAGAAGTGCAGCTTCCGCCTCTCCCCATCGTCATCCTCGTCATCCTCATCCAGAAGCCTTCTGTATCAAGCTTCTTCCTCCGCCTCTTCCGTCTGATCTTTCTGGGATCATCTGGTCTTCTTCGCAACATCAGGCCACTGGCGAGCTGAGACGGAAACCCGCGCCTCATCCCAATCAATAGCGCAGCCGGAGTTATAGTCCCGCGACGAGCCGCATCTGGAACCTCCTCCTCGGCTGTGGTACCTCTCCCCCCGTCGCTGACACTTGCCTTGCTTGCCTCCTCGCTCGCTCACAAGCAATCCTCAGCTAGCGTAAGCAAGTTTCCTGAGCACCCTAGTGGACGGACGTCTGGATGAATGAATGAATGAGTGAGGGAGATTCAGCTCTAGATCGAGGCTGACTAGGAGGCGAACAAACAATGCTGTCGAACAAACAAGATCGTGGTGCGAGCCATTAGATAGGTAGGTGAAGAAGGACCGAAGAAGATGACGTGGTGTTAGCAGACAGGCAATCTCCGAGCTGTCAACCTGTCAGTCTGTCAGCCTTATACATGGACATGGGACGAAGGCGTGGAAAGGGGGGGAGGGCGGAGGCACAACGCGGATTCCACGGGGAATGGGTAGGTTGTGCGAGGAGACAGATGCAGAAACACGCGAGGGTAGGCTAGTCGCCTCCCTCGATCTGTTATATGCCAACTACCTCGAAGGTATGTTTGCTATCCTTCACGGAATGCAGTATATAAAGAACCAGAAGATCCCCGTCTCGTTCTCTCTCTTCCCCTGCTCTTCACAGGCTCACAGAACATCTAACATTCTCCCTCAGCTTCTTCTCATACTCGAATAATACTCAGTCACTCACCAAGCTCCAATAACCAAATCACCATCCATACACGATGTCGCCCCTGACCAAGACCCTCCTGACCCTCTTCCTCGGCGCGAGCTCCTCGCTCGCCTTCTCCGGCGACATGACCTACTACACGCCGGGCCTGGGCGCCTGCGGCGGCACCAACAACGAGAACGACCACATCGTGGCTCTGGCGCCTGCGCAATACGGCAACGACGCGAACCCGAATAACGCGGCGGTCGTAAGTAGTGTCTATATTACCCGCCCCTTACCTCCCTTCCCCTCGCTCCCCTCATCATTCCCATGTCGTTTCACGAGCAAGGATGTCCCTCATTTTAATATATACATACGGGCGTATGTGAATTGGAGAACCATAAACCCCTGGGATGGGAGTTCTGTAGGACTCCTCGTAACTGTCCATCTATGTGAGGGAGAGTGAGAAAGCGGATGCTGACCCCGGATGCTGCAGTGCGGAAAGAACATCAACATCCACTACAACGGCAAGACGGCCTCCGCCAAGGTCGTCGACAAGTGCCCCGGCTGCGCGAGCGGGAGCATCGACGTCGCCCCCTCAGTGTTCACGGAGCTCGCCAATGAGAGTCAGGGCAGGGTCCAGGTTACCTGGGAGTTCGCTTAAATCATCTGCCTCATTCGAGGGCGAGATTTGGTTGCAAAGGAATTTGCGTAAAATATTGGCTCGGTTCTAAGGGAGAGATGGTGGGTGTGAGATGGTCAGGACTATCGTTCAATTCTCTTCAAGCCCCGTACGGGTGCAGATAGCTTGATTTGCATCAATATATCGTTCACTACAGTAATTCTTCCTTCCATCTACGTGTAAAGGGTTGAACGAGGACACACCAGTAAATACCATGACGAAGGAAGGCTGACTGGTCAGTCTAAATGGGTATATAGTGCCACTAAACCTATGAGATGAGAGAAGGCCCTCGCGAGATAGTATACAGAGATTACAACAGCGCATAGTATCGCTCTTGGGGGGAAAGACTGATATACATACATAACCCAACGCCACATGATGCGTCCGTCTACATCCAAATGCAAATGATGCGATCTCCCTCCCGAGAACGCAGCCCAGCCTCGAAGCTTCTAAATGCCACCTACCCACCTCCCTAACCGGTCTATTACCTACGTTACCTAATTACCCAACCCCACCGCTTCTTCTCGACCTTGTTATCGGCCTTCTTCATGTTCATGCGGCGCAGCTTCTCGCGGTTGCGCGGGTCGAGGAGGCCCATGTGCCCGTCGTCGTGGAACCAGTGGTACTCCTGGTCGAGGCCCTTTATGCTCTCGCCCTGCATCTTGACGCGCTGGACCTTGCGCAGGCGCAGCAAGCCGTACCGGCACACCCACAGCGAGAAGAAGATGGAGACGCCGGTGACGACGCCGAAGCCCCAGTGCGTCTCCTCGATGAAGTTCTCCAGGTTCATGCCGTACAGCCCGGCGATGAACGTGCCCATGGCCAGCCCTAGGGTCCCGACGCTGAACTTCAGCTCGAGCAGCATGAGGGAGTTGCGGTTTGCGTCTAGGATAGCGCGGATGCTGCATTGTATTAGCTAGATACTCTGAAAAATGTGTGCGAGAAACGCGCGGCTTACATTTCCTCGGTGTTCCGGATGCTAGACACCAAGTTCCCGGCCTCCTGGACGATCTCGTCGCACAGCTTATGGTACGATTCAAGCAGCATCTCAACCTCGGTGTGATCGTCCAGCGAACGATGGATATCGCGGGTCTTCTCCGTCAGGTACATAGACGCCAAGTCATCGTCGGCCTCAAGGAGCTCCTCGATGGCATCACGGACGAGCTTGGCCTTCTGCTCGAAGGTGCTTACGCGCTTGGACAGTATGAGGAGGATGCGCAACTTGTGGCGGTCTATGTCATCCTCGAGCTCGCTCAGGATGCGGATCACGGGGTCCCGGACGGCCTCGAAGTCTGCTTCTAGCTCCTGCGTCACGGACTGCATCACGGCTTCGAGGGCGCGGAACTCGTACGGCAGACCGCCGTTGCCAGGAGTTCCCTTCTGCTGTAGCTTGCCCTGTAGATCGTACATGAATGCGGATTGCGGGTAAGATGCTTTAGAGCCGAATACGTCAAATAGAAGCACGCGGTTGTATTTGATCAAGACCTTCAGGTGAAGAAGGTTCAGCAAGATGGCGGTCGGCCGCACGAGGATATGGGGCAGGTTGGAGGAATCGATTTTGCGTAAATCACGAGGCAGAAGACCGAACTATGCAAAGTTAGCTACCATTCGTTTCAGCAACGCTTAGGTTAAAGGAAAATAGTAACATACCCGCGCAATGAGCTCGCTCTTCTTGAACTCTCCATCAACAATAATGACATTGCCGCTCTCGTCCACCTCGGTGCACCTAAGCCTCGGTTCGAGTGCAGCCTTCTGGCTCAGCTGGCGCCGAGTGTTGAACATGGAGCTGTGCTCGCCGTCGCGATCCCCCTCCGGCAGGTCATCTGGCTCCAAGGGCTTTGCGCTCTTCTTGGACCCGAAGCCCCAGAGCCTCTCCTTCCATGTCGGCTTGCATGACGACGAGTCCCCAGATGGCGAGTTCGAGGACTTGTACCGTACGCCTATGCTCGAAGCGAAGTAGGGAAGAATCTTATGCCGGACGTTCCTCGATGTGGTGCCGGAGCAGCGAGCTTGTATGACCGAGTCTAGGTCGAGGATTCCGGCTTGCAGCGATATTAGCTCTTGCGCCGACTTAACGGTGCAGCCTCCTTGAGATGCGCTCCTTGATTGCTGTTGCTGTTGCTGTAGCTGTTGTCGTCTTCGTACTGGCCGCAGGACTCGGTGCGTAGCTTGTGCCAGGCCGATTGCGGTATCCCGGTTTGAGCTGAAGAAGCTCAGATTCTCGGATTGCAGGCGGAGGAATCGGAGGAGTCGAATGGATGGCACTGGCAATTGCAGCGACGTCATCGCGGAGGCCTTTCCTTCAGGCGTTTCAGAATACGGCTACCAGAGCTGGATTGAGCCTCTTGCCATAGTCAATCTATAACAATGATGGCAGGTCGTCGAGTAAAGAAAGTATTTCTCGAGTTAGACTGGGATGCGGGTCATTTGGGGTCGGCGAATGATTCACATGCAGATATTTTTTTCTTTAGAGCTAACTCCGGGTAAATACATATCGAGAGCTTATCGATAGTTTATGCAGACTTTATGCACCCAATCGGCATCTTACCGTTCCAAACGTGATTGGACGATTGCTTATAAGTGACATTACGCCATATCCAACATAGCCTTTGAGGACAAAGAATAGATTTATAAATATAAGAAGCGGAAGGATGTTCAGTTTCTTCATGTACTATAGTTCTGGAAGCCTTCGACTAAACCTATCTACATGGGGTCTAAGATAGCCGTTGCCTGAGTATGTATGTATTACGGATTGCTGAAACTTATGAACATTTGCATTTATCATTTTATCCGTATACTTCCCACCCTCTAGTAATAGCTTTCATAACATTTTCACGTCAAACTCATTCAAAAAAGCTGGTTTCAAAAGTTTAGTGACGATTGGTTTTACTATGCTCTACAGGTCAAGGCTGTGCATGTGTGACGTGAAGCATGGGGTCGGCGCGCGTGGGAAGGCAATTTGATCATCAGGCAAACTGCACCGGTCGAACATAAGACATTCTTTCTTCGCCATCTTCTGCACCCCGTCGCCATGGAATTAACCCCCATCAAGATCCCCGGCAAACGGCGTCGCAAGGGTGAACCGGTTGCGATCTCACTTCCAAAGCGATCCAAGAATACAGCCAACACGCGCCCGAAGAAAATGCGCCAATCAAGGGTCCCGTCTCTGGAGGAGATGCCACTTGAGATTCTCGAGCGCATCTTCTGGTTCAGTGAAGAAGTCAACTTACCTCGCTCGAGTCTTCGCCTCGGCCGCCTGCTATCAGGTCGGGCTACTCTACGTGAGACTTTCATCACGGCCTTCGGGCCCACGTGGGAAGTCTGGTTCGGCTGTGTTCGAGACAGAGAATCTAGGCCTCCCACAGTCCAGAGTTACGCCGGCTGGGAAGAAGACTCCGCTCGTTTTGGTGGTAATCCCGAATTTCAGGTACGCTGTGTTGTATTTGTTTCTGAACTAGCATTGCCTTACTAAACTGATTGATAGTCCGCGCTTTTGGAGTACTCTTGGGCCGACGTTCCCTTCATCCTGGATTGCTGGGATCGCTGGGTCCGACGGTATGCAAAGAACCGGCCTTATCACCATGTGAAGATTTGGGATAATGCAGGGGTCAGCACCAGTGATGATGCCACGGAAGACAGCAGTAACAACACTGGAGACGTCAAGAAAGCAAGCCACTATTTCTTCCACGACTTCGTAGCTTTCCGCCGAGTGCTGACGGAAACCGGCATCCGCCGCGAGAATAACACGAGAACCCTAATCGAAGTCCACAGAGACACGCGGGTTCCGGATGCTCTACTAAGCGGCCCTTGGGATGCAGCGGCTCTGCAGAAGTTCTTCTGGTTGGTGCGTGCCGGTGCCCGGTTATCTCCCGATCAAACGTGGGAAGTCACCCTTCAATGCTATCACGACGCCATAACCGATACAACTCCCCCTACTGGTGACGTCAACTTGACTGTCATTCGACTCCTCGACACCATGGAGGCCTTCAATGCTTGGCCGAAACATGTTGTCGTTGAGGAATATGAGAGGGCTGAGCGCATCTGTGTTTCCTCTAACCGGGCGATTGAGGCTGGAGTCTTCCTCAACTATGCCTACATCCTCAT
The DNA here is from genome assembly GCA_022497155.1 of Whalleya microplaca. Taxonomy (NCBI): domain Eukaryota; kingdom Fungi; phylum Ascomycota; class Sordariomycetes; order Xylariales; family Xylariaceae; genus Whalleya; species Whalleya microplaca. Next base: position 419,545 of record MU385749.1, on the reverse strand, counting down.
GCGTTTGGGCCCCCTTATAGATTGATGCATCTGGAATCAATATGAATTACGCTACAAAGGTTCCATTGGCAGCAAACATCTAGGTTCGACATCGATGAACAAAACCGCCAAGAGAAGTGGGTTTTACACGAGATCGAAATTCATGAATGGATGAATTACAACTACGAAAATTCCTGCGGAATCGAACTCGGCAACGTTCGCAATGCTTTGGCTGAGACAAGGACTCGGCTTAAAAGCAACTGAACGAACGACTTGCCGCTACAACGCGGAATCTCCTACTTTGTGACTAAATGAACCTGTTAGAGTACGAGTTTAGGCTTCAGATTCTCGAAGTGAGCTTAATTACGACAGATATAAGTTGTTTACTTATGAGGCGGTCGCTTCATGACGATTGTGCCTGCTGCCATCGCCACTAGACGTCTTCACCAGCAGGTCCCAAATCCTCTGGGATTACTACGACTTCGAGGGCACTTGCGGCCTCCCTGAATCCCACTCGTGTGTCTCAGCCAACACACGAGGATTTTTTTGTTGCAAAACCTCATCTAGTATGTATAAAATACCTCTTTTGAAGCACTGTGCTATCTTCCTTCGAATTCTCTCTTTGATTTCCTCTGACTAGCGCCGCTAACATGTAATAGTCAGTGGAATTTTCATTGTCTTCTTTCAACTATTTCCTTGGACGGCCCGGGGAAATGAGTCTAGCATTCTAGAAAGCTTGGAAGTCGGGTTCTAAAATGGCAACAAGTCTGGCTATTGTCTAATCTGACATCCACCTCTCTGCCCCAATGGCGGTGCGAAGCTTCAGGGAGTATCAGTTCGTAATCCATCCAGCAAACTCGTTGCGACAGGTGGCTCGGGTCTTTGTTGGAGGCTGAGGCATATAGGATACCATTAATGCTTCCCTTGGACGTGTTGTTCGATACAATAGAACAGTGTTGGTACGTAAACGTGAGTGTACTATTCTGGCTTTCAGGTGACAGGCAAACCCGCCATATACTGGCTGATCACTGAAGAGTTTTTCGAGACATCGCCGGTTCTGGAAGTACAAAGCTGCTCTATGATAACATGGCATTGTGAAGGAGCCATGTTAGAAGTACGGCAAGTTATAGTTTGTTTAGACTTTTCGTGCTAGGATGAGCAGGATGAGCAGTGTTAGTTCGCAAGCCGTGGAACAACATAAGACTTGTTTAAAGTCATCCCTTAGAATGATCACGACGAAATCACATAGGACACGCATCTTAGATGCTTAAGGCAACGCATTTATTGTTTCTCTCTAATTATTTACCATGTCCTTCTGAATCAAGCTTGGCTGTAAGGAATTTCCGCCACGAGGACCTCCATTCTTCGTCACGTTGTCCCCATCATCAATCTTGCCCATCGAAAATTCCTAGGCGGGGCTAAGCATCTTATTCAGGAGAGCGAAATGTAGGGTCCATAACAACGAGGACCATGTGGAGAGAGGTGGCAGGCAGCTAGGTGCCGCTGGGTAAGCTTTTCCGGTAGTCAGTCATCTATACGCATATCATAGACTAAGGAGATTATGACTTACAGGTCGAGGTACACCAGCAACCAAAGGCAATACCAGTAGTGCCGTTGGTGACACCATCAAACCGAACCCCAGATGTTGTTATACCAGGAGACTCTTTATTAGCTGGATTCGTCCTCGGGGCTCAGGTAGTCGGAGCCGCATTTACAGTATATCTGAAGTAAGCAGGCACCGCTTGACCACAATAGGGAGCTTCTTGAAGCCTCTCTCATCCAGCATCTTGCGGAGCTCGATCTCGAGCGGCCACCAGCGCCACTCGGCCAACTCAGGCCCGAATCTGAACACAATAGCCTTGAATGGGTCATCGTCCGGCTTGTAGCGGTAGTTCACCATGCTGATATCGAAGCTGTCATAGTGCTCCCAGACGTCGTCAGTTCTGCGGAGGAGGAGAGCATCGATCTTCTCGCCGAGCTTCTCGGTGGACAAGATGGTGCGATCCGGGTCCGCCGGGCCGCGGATTATGTACGCGCTCTGGTTGATGCCGGCGTCATCGGCGCGCACCTCGACGTTGAACTGGCTTAGTTCGAGCCGGATCAGTTCGCGGCGCGCGACGTCCGCCACCCACAGCCAGGTGCTGGGGTGGTCGCGGCACGGGCGCACGTTGGTGGCGGCCTTCAGGAGGATCAGGATCGTCAGCATAGAGCCGTGTCCCGCGCCGCGGACGCCCAGGCCGCTGGCGGGCTGGCGCGCGGGCCGGGTGCGCACCGGGAGGATCTGAAACTCCGCGATGCCCTCGTTGCGGAGCGTGGCTTCGATGACCTGCTCGACGTCGGTCGCAAGGAACTCGACTACATCATTGTTGTAGACCTTGGATTGGGTGATAGGGAGTGAGAAGGGACGCGGAGCCGCGGCGCGGGCCGGCTCGTCGATGTAGCCGTCTTTATTAAGGGTGGTTTCGAACCATCGTTGCAAGTCCATGATGACAAGATTGTGATGAGGTCAGAGATGAATAGTATGGTGCACGGGAGAGTTCTTCTTGAAGTAGATCACTGGGTTCTGGTCTCTTGAACCTCAACCGAAATGTGTACCCTTGTTGAGGGTTGTTGTATAGTATGGGGAAGATATGGATGTGGGTTGCTTGGGAGGTGGTGTTTTTAGAAGAGGAACTCGAGAGATCTTGGAATGAATAAATATTTATTTGTGAATCTAGGGCAGTACCCTACCATGGGCATGTCGACAACCATGTTGACGATTTGTGTTGTGTCAGCTGGTTCAACCTGGTTGTCGAGTCGACAGTGTCGACTTAAGGGTGAACTTGCAGTGTGAACTTGTAAGAACAAAAGCGGAGACATCTGGTGAGGGTCTCGGCAGCTATTACATACAAAGTTACACGCTCTTGGTAAAGAACTTGATATAAGATAGTTCAAGGACTATTTGGAAGCCTTCAATCTTAGGTACATGAAGACAATAAGTTACTCTAGGCTTCCCATGAGTGACATTACTCCTTTCACAGGCTCTACGTCTAAGTCTCAAAGATATTTGCTATATGGAAGATGATACTTGCAGCTTGAAACTAGGATCTAATCTATCCACATAGCCCCTTTTATATACATCAGGAATGCAGCTACTACCAAGCTTAAGAATACAGGATATGTGTAGGATGCAGATAGAAGGCTTACATTCAAGCCTGAGCCTAGTTACGACACGGATAAATATAGTATTAAAGTTAGCTAGTATATGGCTCCTAAATTTAAATAAAAGATTTGGTTTCTATGAATAGCCCCTGAACTCCATGGATTGCTGCGTCTCTTTCACGGTGTCAACACCAGCCTTATTAGAGAACCAGAGGGGCTGATCGTTACTGAAGAGTCATATGAGCAGGGACTATCATTTATATAACTTTAGCACAACCTCTTTCCTGAACCAGCTCCGTATTTGGTGAACATATTCTTCCACCAATAAATTCAGAAGCTGCTAATGTTCAGCTTGAGAACAAGGCCAGACTCTCACTAAGCAATACTCTAGGCTCAACATATTGTCCCGAAATAACCTTGCTCGATGGAGCCCCATACAATAAATCCACTGCTGTGGCTGCTTTGACAAACCCGATGGTGATAGCCCCCCTTCCAAGTCAATAGTGCCATTCCTATTTCGCTATTAGCCTCGCCCCGAAGAAAGGATAAGATTTAGGTATTTCTTTACGATGTGGTATCAATTGCAATAATTTTCTGTTCGTACTCTCCTACGCTTGCTGCCTCGCATACACCCGGCTTACCATAGATTCTCGCGTGGTTGCAAGGTGATGAGGTTCTTCATCATATGTGGCCTTGTACTTGGAGTGGAGGGTGTGTAGCCCATGTACAGATGTAGAGAAGCTGTGTGCTGCTGAGGCCTGTGTTACTGAGGAGTCTAGTGAGATTATATCTTGCAGAAGCGAAGGGAAAGAGATAAGAGTTTCAAAGAGTGGAATAGGGGTACCGAGTGTTGATATCTGTCAGCACCATCATGGCCTGATAATTAGACAGAAATGAGATTACGGACATCCATAAGTGTCCCTCAGCCTCAGCTAATATCCTACTAGGAAGATATACGATTCCTGCTGCGCATGAAGGTGATCTTAATAATTAGATGAGCAAGAATCATGGCTTTGAGCTATAATCTACCTGCCGGTGAATAATATGGAGTATCCGTTTTTGGTGTGAGACTAGATGAATCACTTGAAAAGTATACCTTCATATAGTACAGCTCGCCGAATACCCGACAGGACCATCCAAGCCCATTAGAGAACAGCTCCTCAAGACCCGAAACCTAGGCGGATCCTCTAGCATCGGCAAGGAAACCTGCGCCGTGCCGCCAAAGGAGACTTCTCCCGCCACTGTCACTGGATATGACAACACGAAGTGCTTCAAGAGGCCCGTTACATCAAACCATGAGCCAACAGAGCCGGCATAGTATAAGTCCAACCAAAACTCACTCGAAGTCGATAATTCTATCTAGGTATGTGATCCTGCGTGTTGGAAACTGGCATGCACAACTGGCCTGCTCTAAAAGCACGATGTGTCTTGACGAACAGGCGCGGCTATGTCAGCTGAAACACATCAGCCTCGACATATCCTCTTGAGGCCTCATCCCAAGAATGTTGAGATGACGCTCTAATGTGTCTCGTCTCAGGTGACTATTTGCAGTAAGCGACATCAGATGGTCTTTCGCGCGTATACCTGTCACCATGTGGAAAGTATCTCAGAGACATATGGTAGCATGGTCATATGGACGGTACACACAAGCATCCGAGTTCAATAGCTTCACCTTGAGAGTGAGAGAGAGAGAGAGAGACATGAAAGCTGCCATTAAGAGAGAAATGCATTTCAAATCATACTTAATACAGTATATATGCTATCATATTAGCCAGCCCCACACTGCACGAAGGGAACAAAGTGAGTTCAATACTTTCGTGCATCTCCAGATGACTTCATTGTCAATGGGTGAGTAAGGAAACATAAAACTCATTCACATTCAAGAATGGTGGCATTGTTGGGTTTATTGGCCTTCCCGCGGTGCAAGCGCCAAACTCACCGGCAACACTACGGCTTTTTCTCTACTTTGCCGGCACAACCGTGATTTCGGACGCGTCGACTACAGAGCCCTGACACCAGAAGCCTAGGAGAGTATAGCGACAGCAAACAGCTTGAGACACCATATGGGCAGAGCGCCTCAGCGTCCGCATCCCCGTCGTCAGGCTAGCCTAACCTAGATGCCGGTGTGGATGCGGCGGCTGCTGCAGGAGGCACCGGGATGTCCCGAGGTCATAGCGGCGGGGGGTCCTGGCACCGCCGGGCTTGGATCACGACTCGCCGCTGATCTCGGAAGGCGACAAGACTCGGCTGCTCGGCGGTGTTCCGACGCCGATCAGGTAGAGGGTGGTGTTTTGTCGGATGGTGAAGCCGACCCGCGTCCGCTATGGGATGCTCCCACCAATGTGGGCCTCGTCGCTGGGCAGGGCTGGGCGAGAGTGCCGCGCGGACGTCTGTTTGGGCAGTACGGGGTACAGGTTTGGAATGCTACTGTGATGAGGGTTGGAGAGAGGCCTCACGCGTGAAGTTGCCTGTGATGACAGCGCGATATGGGGTTGAGGACTGCAGTGACGTCTGACGTGTTCTGTGGACGTGACTTTGGACGTGACAACGGGTCTCTTCTGATACATGCGCACATCATATCGGTAGAGAAATCCGATATAAGAATTATGTAATCTAGTTGTTGACTAAACTACAAATAGAGGTGTTGATAAAATAGCGCAGAGTCGAAGGTCGCGAGGTAACCCGTTACGGATTATACTTTAGAAACAAAAGAAGAGTCCACTTAGTCTGACAGCAAGGGGAAACAATTATTTGCTCTATAAGTGTCTCTGAAACGGAACTCGCTGAAACAAAACTCGAAGCTTAGGATCGCGTCCCGTTCCTACAATATCGGTCTAGCATAGCCTCACTCGCGGAGACTGCTAACCGCAATACGCTGATCCTGGCGGCAGACGGCATTTTAAGAGTCGTGTACGTACATGATCACACGGGCCGTTGAGTATTGCCGATATTTGAGGGTCTTTGCACGGAATCTAGCACCTTTTGTTGCAGTAGTAGCGGGACCAATCTGTGGGAAAGATGCATCGAACGATTCAAGCAAAGGAGCTAGAGCCCTACTAATCTTTTCTAGAAGATTTTGAACCAGGTTGTTGACATGGTCTGCAATTAAAGGAATTTGACACGGATTCTTCTCTAAATTAGCTCGAGACTGCACGGCGGCTAGCAACTAGAAGGCGGATACGTGTATGCATATGGCAATAGGGTCCTTTGCTATTTGATATTCCGTAGCAGCAGTTCGTTGGTATAGTAGCCTTTCTATCGGAAAAACTGACTCAGATGACAGTTCTATACTAACGACAGTTGTTTCAGATTAGGCAGTACGTCAAGAGGATGGATCTGTGATCGTCGCTGGGTACACCATTCAGATTATCATGATACCAAATTGCAGTAGCGTCTGGAACGCTGCACTGCTGCCAAATGACAATACATGCCTGACATACCTAATAATAGGATGAACAGGATGGTATACCTGGATCTGATATATCAGACATGAAATGTTCCTTCCCTAACCACGACCGAACATGGGACTTATTAGATGAAGTTATCTGCCCATTCCAGGTCTTCGTCTACGTATTGTCATTATAATAGCAGACAATTTGACGGCAAAGGCGTTTCGCATGTGTAAACAGATTAGACCCAAAGGCGGAACTCGTGGAGTGTGGAGTTGTGTGAATGAACATGGGTGAACATGGATGTGGGATGTTCTTTTTAAAGCCCGGTCGTTTCAGCGGACTGCAAGGGGTTCTTCGCGGCAGTTCAGCCTTCAGCCCGCCCCGCATGAGCACGTAAATCACCAACTTCAGCTCAAAGTCTGCAGTGTGATGGGACACTCGGAATATTCGTACCGTTGAGCACGTGAGCAGCAACCTTGAGACACGCAGATGGAGATCTGCTCAGATGAGAAATGACTAGTTAACGTTAGGTTTAGTCATCTATGAAATTCCCCGGTAAATAACTTGTATGAATAATTCCGGAGCTCTGGGGAAGCTTGATGTTGGCGTTAGAGTTCAACTTGGCCCTGCCAGTTCGTATATACCTCACATAACTTATGGAGTTGATGCGAGAATTTTTGCTAATAATGTATAGAAGATATTTCTTACTACATATGCAGCATGTTGGTGATGTCCACTCGGACACTAGGCTTGAGCCGCAACGGGGAAAGCGGGAAGCTTGGGAAAAGACCCAACATCGGGTCTTCGGAAATACCTTCGCAGTAGCGGAACTATCGTTCCTACGTCCAGACAAGACACGTAGGCATGAAACGGGAACGCCTTTGAAGGAAAAAACGCGTCGTGGGTTTCTGTGTCACCTAACACTATTGTCGTTTCCTATTGTAAAAGCTCCAGTAATTTGGCGCGGTGTGATATGATCAGGCCGACAGGCACACCCAAACACCATAATCAAGAGTGACGATAGTGTTGAGGCCGAAGTCGTGGACGGCAAAACTCAGGCTTTCGGATCCGTAAGAGGAAATCCCATTCTAAGCCCGGTCCACTCACCTTCCCCAACCAGTGGCTAGTGGATGATATTCGAAACAATGCAAGGTTATATGCCTGTCGAAGATCCAGACGCAGCCGTCCAGTTGGCTTCGAAATGATTACATACATTCTATGTACGTATTTTTTCCATCCATGACAGGCTGCCATGGGTGCAGGAACCTACGAATTAAAATTCGTTCATGAATGGATCGAGATACCTGGTTCTTCCTTCGTAAGCTTGCCGCTTTGTGGCATGACTACCGTAATTCTGAGGGAGGCTGCTGCTTGGCTACTGCTATACGCAGTACTCCGTATGGCGGTCTGCAATCTGGCATGGGCTCCCGATGTTAGAAGCAGGCTCTTGTCATAAAGGCAGTTCCTACCGCGAAGATCTTCTTCTAGATAGTAATCATGTGCCCTGCCTGTCACTCTCCCTTGCTAGCACGATCTGGTTTCGCACGCACGTCGGATCCATCCGTCATCTTGGGATACCAGTCAGATATGAATGATTAATCTGTCTCAGGCTTTCGGGTCTTTGAGGCTTGGCACCCCGCGAGGCCGATATCTTCATCTATATCCCAATCTCGACGTCTGGTCTTGATTCTGGCTCCAGCCGTGGCCTAGACATTCAGTTTTAATCTTTCATCACTTGTTGCCTTATGTATTCCTGGCACGTTAAGAAGCACGACAGTAGACACGGAACCTCAATGTACTTTTCGTGTGGTATACCGTTCGACACCTTAGACGGACGAAAGAGGTTGATGAGTATGCCGTCACTCACGTTGCTCAAACGCTCGGCGCGAGAATTCATTACCGAAGTTAAAGAAGCTGGGGGATCACCGAAAAATGAGCAATCAAACCACAGTAATGCTGGCCAAGAGGAGCACCAAGAGCAGCAGCACCACCACTCATCCACGCGTACTATCATTCGGGACTTCATATCTCGACCCAGAGAAGACCGAACGAAAGAAGACCAACAACAAGAAAAGACGGCTACCGAAGCACATACACATACACCTAGACGGACACATACACAGACAACGCAGAAGCGGTTGCAAAAAAGACGGGGCCCACGAGGACAACAACCGGTACTACGTCGTGCCGAGACGTCTGGACCAAAAAGCAGCCCGGTAGGAATTTCCAGTATAATAAGAGTCCCTATCATTATGAGTGTTGTTATTGTTGTCTTTGTTGTTGTCAGTGTTACTATTGTCACGCTTAATGATTGTTTTATGTACAGCACACCACCCGGCGGGCATCTGAGATCTTCCCGCTGCAGCTGGCAAGCCTGTGCCTAGGTAATGCAAGTGCAGTTCCATCCAGCAGTGATGGTCAGTGGAAGGCGGGGGAAAGGAGGACACCCGAGAAACCGGGCAATCTTATGACCTCAGCTGATATTTCCACTCGTTCCTGCATGAGCTGTTTTTGTCGGATTCGAACTCAAATTATACATCGGGAAGCAGCTTGGCAGTCCAAGGTGTTGACTTCCAGCATTGTGGCCTCATTGCACGTGTTTATCGTTTTTCTTAACTTCTGCAACTTCCATTAACCCTCGCACACTGACATTTGTTGTTCCATCTCGTAGACTACCGATCCTCCGCCGCCTAAGTCTGCGTCTGAGACACTGTTGTTGTCTCCGCGGTCTTCCCTCAACTCTAATAAGCCGCTCCCGTCTCCGCCGCCACCCGGCACAATTGACAAAGTTGATGGCAGGCCCGCCAGACCCTTGCTAAAGTTGACTCGCATCATGGCAGCGTTGAGCGAAGCGGAGATCGAGAAACTGTTCTCCGGGGCTCCGCAATTCTTTGCTCGGTCTCAAGGCCACGGCACCGGAGCCCCGCATCCTTCCGTCGCCTTCCCCTGGAACGATGAGCTGGGCATCAGAGACCTGACGGATCATACCCAGATCGAACATGATGCTTGGGGCTGTGTCACCGCCGTGCCCCGGATCATCCTCAGGGATCCCACGACCCCAATGTCCCCCTCCTTTAAGAAACGGCCTCACTTCAATTCGAGATGCCAAGAGCGCCCAAACATGCTCAGCATGCAGGGCTTGGAGAAGGGCACCATCGGTTACCAGGCTGCTTTGGAGATGTCTGTCGCTGATGCCCTGCAAGAGGAGCAATACGGGTTTGATAGTCTAGGTTCCAAGGGCCATGTTATTGTAGAGCAGCGTCAAAAGCTCATAACCTCTAAGGATAGCTTACGACATCTGGACGATGCCAGTATCATGGAGCAGCTGCTCAAAATCGAGGAGAGGTATGAGTCAGAGCGTAATGGAGCTCGGATGAAGTCTCACGACCTTTATAACGACTTGTTCACTAAAGTTCTTCACCCTCCAACGCGGGTCATCGATCATAACGACCCTTATAGCCTCGCTGTACAGATTCATGCTCTAGTCAAGGTTCTGGCAGCTTCGAACGCTTGGATCGACTTCTCCCGCGTTGAGTGGAGACTTCGCCTAGGACAAATCCTGTGGGGCTTCCCGTTAGACGATGAAATTTCAGACGAATCGTCTATAAATGAAGGACAGGGTGCTCAAGACCGGAGCGAAGAACGGTACTGGTTGCTTCTCCAGATTCTGCTCTCTTGTGAACTTCTGTTTCGGCTAGACCTCATCACGGAAGGAGACGAGTTTGGAGTTGGCAATCTCAAGGTAGCTGAAATACACAGGTTTGAAAAGGAGGCAAATCTCTCCGTCAAATGGTCATTAATGCTCGCTCGTTCATGGCTTGAAAATATCACAGTCACGAAGTCCAACCCCACTCAATCCGAGCCAACCACACCGAAAAGCTGGCTCACATCACTGACGAGCAGGATGAGTCTTAAGCATGAGCATATGCATGGTGCTTACCATACTGACCACACTCAGTATCGCCATAATACTCAGTCAGAGTACATCTATGCCATACACGGCAAATATGCTGAGAGGCAGGTCTTGGGATTAATGCAATTCGCGCGAAAAATACGCTGGCCAGATGTACACTTTACAATGGCGAAACTGTCCGAGAAAGCCGCAGCGTTAGGTGGAGCAACACTCATCAACACCCCACCTCCCACAAGTGATGCACGGCGCTCTTCTTATTTTGGTGGTGATAGAGATTCTACACATGTTTCGAGACGACCTTCCAGGAGGCGAAAGGTTGAAGCAGCTCTGCACGACTCGGGATGGTTATCGAAATCATATATGTCTGGGCTCATCTTTCCTGGCGAAGTCCTTTCACACCTTCTGATGTCGACTTTGCTTGAAACTGACGAGGACGCTCTGGCGAGTCTCGGCCCTGTGGCGAATCTGTGCGGCGGACTTGTCTATAGCGGGAAAAGTTTCTGGAGCACGGCTTGCATTGTTGGTCGCGTCTTAGGCGCTGGCCAAGGCTCCGCCGAGTGCATGGGTTGGATATCAAGTGACGTGGTTCCCCAAGGCTTTAGCGATGGCTGGGTGAATATCACAGTCGACTCTCTCCCTGGTAAGATTGACAGTTTACTGCTAGCTTAACTGCGTCGCTAAAGATTTTCAGGTGATATTTCCAGAACAGGGAGGAAAGCTCGACTCTGGGGGAAAACTGCCATCGAGCGGGAGTCTGATGTCCTTGGTGACGCTGACGCTTCGAATGTACTTCCCGCTGACTTCATTATTCCCCACGAGAATACTTACTCAAACCCACCGCCTTCGAATATCCGGATAGAGTTGAGGGCTCTGAATCTCTTCGCACCAGTGGATAGTGTCCACACGACACCCACGATAGAGCAGCAGTTGAACCCGTTCTCAACGGCCAGCAAGGATCCAGAGATACACACATACCCAGCTTCTGTTGCGTTTACTGTGTCCCATGATGGGATTAGCCAAGATGAGGATGTGAACTTTGCACTTTCCAACGATGTCTATTTCGTTACAGCCCATCCTTGTGTCCCCTCCAGCTATGTCAAGTACTTCAAATCTCCGACTAGCCCGACTATTCAACAGGTTGATGTGAGTGGACATGATACCAATGGAAAACCTTCTAGTTCAGCACATATCACGGGTAAGCATTTGGCTAGTCTTCGTTTCATCTAATATGTTTTACTAACATACACCAGGCCATCCACTCCACAGATTTTATACCTATACTGCTATCCATCTCACAGAACTCATTAGTAACCCTAGTGCAACATTGGAACAATTATTGAACACAGGCAGCTTGAGCAATCGATCAAGCAGTGGCTCTTCCGCTCCCAACAGGCCCTCACGCGTCCTGGTCATCGACTGCATAACAGGGTTTTCCCCACCTCGGTCCCCGGGAATGGCCTCTCTTTCCCGCGTGTCCTCGCTCTCATCATCAATCGATAATGAGCCCGTCAACATCCCTCAGATGCAGATGCCCGGATCACCGGACCTGGAACGTCGCCCCAGCACCGCCGCGTCGTCAGGCAGTCTGCTCGAGCGCATCGAGCCGCCGTTCTCGAATTCGGAGTCCAAAATGCACCTCGGCACCCGCAGGAGGCAGTTCGGCTCCGACGTCGAGCTTCTCGTCCGCGCCCTGTGTGCCGAGAGGGGCTGGAATGCCGTCATCAGTCGGCGCAGGAGGGGTTGTCTAGCTTGCGCTATTCGCGAGGCTGGGGCGCTGGGGTGGCACGTTATTGTTCGAGTCGAGTAAGCTAGCATTAGCATGGGGGAAAAGGAAAAGAAAGAAGAAAATGAGACGAAGAAAGAAGCACTCCAGATTGCATACAACATATCTTAGTCTTAACGGTACGAAAACAACAGCATGGGTATATTAGGTACGAGAAACATGGCGGAATGGCATAGCTTTTTGTGGGAAAACTCTCAATGTGTGGGTATGGTATGTAATGGCATGGTATAAGACTGAGATAACGATGTTACGCCGATAGGAAGGGAGGAGTCATATGCCCTTTTGTACACTTTGCGAGATACCCAGCTCTTGAGCGCTAAATAAAAAAGAAAGAAACCAAATCATGAAGTTTTTGTTTTCTCCATCCTTTGTGTACAAGTGTCATATGGAGCTCTTCCAGGTGAGAGTATTGTATGTTTGCTGCTCTGGGAATGGCAGTATGTAGAATTAAGACGATTCTAGCAACCTATAATGCGCAGTTAGCTAACATACCACTAGAAAAAGCTCGCCTCCAACAATGGTTCCAAAATATTAAAATCGGATGCTTGATCCCTCATGTCGAGCCACCATCCTGTGACTTAACCTCGCTAGATTATGTATTCGTAATCTTCGACATAAAGTCTAGATAGAGATCCTGATAACCAAAGCAATAGCCTATGTAATGCTCATCTACACTGATCAAGGATCTATCTAATCTGGGTGGCATTTCAAGGGGTAATATACATAGTTGGATGAAACCACAGGGAGCTTTAGAGTGTGTTGCCCAAGGCCCTAGGCCCCAGGCCCCAGGTGAAGTGTGTGTGTCTTGTTACATGCTGTTGGGGAATATTACATGAGCTGCAGCGACGCTGAAGAAACCCGAAAAGGGGTAATCCTGTGGTAGTACACCTTCCACGCAGCATCTAGCTGACTTTTTTTACATGATACGCAATCCATACAGCCACATACATTGAGTAAGGGATCGAACGATGTAAACGTGGTAGGAAGTATGTATTGATATCAAACATGCTTTGCAAATGACCACCACTTGATCTGGCTTTGTTGTCGCAGCAGACAGTCGAGGGACTTTATTTCCTTCAACAAAGTTTCCACATATCTACTCTGCGTTAAATATCTCTATCGCTACCTGGCCTGTTCCCTTTGAGATGGATTTGCTCCTGGACTTCATGGGGGAGCTCCTACTGTTGTAGTGCCCAACGTTGGAGGACTACGGCCTGACATTCCTCCTTGAACTTCTTGAGTATATGGGTGGGATAGACGATGCAATCAAGAATACATGAATTATTATCACGCTTGATAATCTCCTATATGTAGACATATTCCTCTTTACGTTTCCAACCCCTCCTTTCAAATGTATGTGTTATACACCATATCTAACGCCGTCCGAGTACTCTTGCACATGCCAGCGGTCCTGGTGAAAGATAGCCGAGGTCCTGGAAGGAGAGCCACAGAACTTGCCGGTGAACAAAGGGGGCCAACCGTACCATTCATTCGTCTACAATATATTCTCCTGCAAGATGTTGCTCGTGTTGACCAGAAGGAGACGTCAGACGACGTGTTGTTTGCTACCTATTTATGGGCAACAAGTCGTCCTAGCCTGCATAATCTAGATACAACGCCGGAGTTGAGGTTCCACGAATTCGGTGCATGGCAATGCTTTCTGAGAGAGGAGCCCCAAAGTCCCTAAATATAGCCCCTCACATGATGTGAATTCATTCTACCCAACATTACAGCCCGAGGCTACTATTATCTGCAGCGGGCTATTAGCTGTATACTGTAACATATCCCTAGATCTTGTAGCTGGTATCGACCTCAATAGGTTAATGAGGTTCTAGGTGATGGTGGTGTGTTTGGCTCACGTATAGTGAAGGGGATGGATGTAGGTATAGAGAGGGGTTGATCCAAAGATGTACTGGAACGGATGTTCACGCATCCGGACCCCGGGGTCCAATAGCAAACATCCCCATCCACGATTTATCCTCGACCAGTAACACATCAGCCTCGAGTGAGTCCAAAATGTGGCATGTGTGGCTCCTGTATCAGATGTAACTTTTACATCAGATGTAGTCTGTACTACTGACCTATCCCACTTAGGTTCATTGAGTGATTCAAACAACATGCAACACCCTCTAGCTTTAGCTCACCACCAATTCACGCATTACAGATAACTTCGTCAACAAGTATACAGTTCTAAGAGGCCGTTGGTCTCTGTACACGATCGGAATTAGTGCATTAAGTGTGTGTAGAATTTTCTATTATAAATCCGTATATAGTCCGCGGCCAAGCATTTACCTAGCGACTGGATATATCCGAGCGCGCATAACAGTGTCATGTAATGTAGCCGTTACCTCAGGTCTTGATTTTAGTATAACAGGAGGCGTATGAGAATGAATTACTCAGACTGATCGCTGGCTAGCTAAAAGAGAGCCTATTTAAGGGTCGGTGACTTAGAGTCTTATATATTCCTAAATAGCCTCCTTTTCACAGGGGTATATGCGACTTGGCAATCCAGGTCTTAGCAATATTCACGTGATTAACTAGTGCGGGGGTAAGAAGAGGTTGGAATGAGTGGTTAGGTTATAACAGCCATGCGGCACGCACTGTCTAGACCTACCCTCCTGTGTTACCGTTACTTGTTAGGATGCTACGCTGGCTGCACACCGGCGCCTATTGGGTTATCGTGTTAAGATACGCCCTATAGGGCTGAGGGTACGGGACTACGTATGGCCGGCCGCCTATACATGTATATATAAGGGGCTCTGTCACCTTCCTATAGCTTCACTTTGCACTAATCAGTCACTATACTCCTCATTACTTTGTCCCATATTGACATGTCGGCCTGTTGTGCGACAGCCCCAAGTGTCATTAAAGATAATTTGCACAGCGTTCCTGAGATGGCTCTCCACGTTGTAGTTTTTATTGCGGTGTCGCTAACAATTTCACTGATTGGTTGCTCGGACGAGTTGATATCGCAATGCAATGTGTGGTGGTGATTGCAAGACTGCAGTCTAGGCCGCTTCCGGCATTTCAGGCGTGTTTGCTCATAGGTAGATCCGTTGGAAGAGGCTGATGCTTTATAGAAAGGTACGTTGCTGGGTTACTACCTCAGCATACGTGTTACATATGTCATTGTTATAGTTATGTACCAGCCAGGTGGGCTTGTATGGATGAAATATGGTCAAGGGGGGTTGGGTTGTATCAACAGTGGTTGAAAGATCATATCTCTGATCATCAAACTCAAGAAATACTCAACGAAGTTCGATTGCATAAGCTCTAATTGATGTAATAATTAAAAATTCTATCAGGTATATAAAATCGTACCTGTTAGTCAACACAGGCATGAGATACGTAATAAATGATATTGTAGTGGAGTTTCAGGCACAAAGTACATAGTGCAGCACCTACCGAGTCCACGATCGAGATTATATTAAATTTTATGACTTGTTATAATATACTTAGAAGAATACAGGTAACTGCCTCGGAATAAAGCGAGACGTGCATGCATTTGTACGTCCCCGTCTGCATTCGAGCTAAGCCATGAGACCCCCACCTTATTCAGGCTATGGATGGCCATTAAGACGACGATTTGATCAAACCTTTCATACTACACGAAAGGTGGCTGTTGGACATCTAATGTGTATGATAGGTGGTCCTAAAACATTAGCCTGGTTGGTTTCTACAGCTAAGGAATGTCTTCGGAAGGAATGAAAGGTAGGTATGCAAGTCATCCAACATCGATCACCATTCCATTCGCTAGACTCTCACTTCATATAATCCAGTTTTTGTGCAACGAGTAGATAGTAACCCAAACTCATAATGAAATGTCCTGGACCCAGTAAAGGGCTGAAAACGTATTTGCAGTTGGTAAGTCTGAATTAGTTTGCCCTGTTAGGTTGCGACATAACACATCTCTTGTTCTGTGCATTCAGCTGACGGAATTCAAGGCGTTGTACAGAATCATCATACGGGCCTAAATCAAGGCTACTATATAGTACAAGAATCATGACGGTGCTCAATATTGCGAGTCGGCCAGCTGCATTAGTAGGACTTGGACTTTGCTCTCCTATCTATACTTGGTGTCAATTTTCGATGATTATATGACGCCTACTGCCCTCAGATACTACTGCTGATTATTTATGTTCTTAGGTTTGCAACTAGAGTGCCATGTCGCTCGACCAACTCCGAAATCTTTCTGCTTCGCAGGCGGAACTCATACTTAATGGGCCTGCACTCGAACCACCGGAGGGCGTTACTCCAAATTTTGAGCATCCACCAAACAGGAATGATCTAGCCCATGCCACAAATGCCCTCTGTTTGATACTTTTAGTTAGCTTCTGCCTTGTTCGCGCCTATGCCAGATTAATCTGCGTAAAGAAGGTCAGGCTAGAAGACTGTAAGCGATCCATGTCCGATACTGGTTACCCTGCCCTCTTGGCTAGTATTCACTGACCTGACCATACAGTCCTGGCACTATCAGGAGTTGTAAGTTCTTTTTTTCTAATCCTAGTCTTTGAAATTTGCTAAATTATCTCGCTCAGGGGACATACGTTGGCTGCATTTATTGCAGTTATTGGATCATGGGTCAAACTGGGTTGTTTGTTCATCAATGGGATGTCCAAGTCAAAACATTGTCTAAAGTTGCCTACGTAAGATGATGTTGCTTCTTTCTGAACTACATCATGGTCCTAATCGTAGTGACAAAGATTCTTCATATTGGCACCAATCTCTGTGCAGTAACCCTGATGGTCGTCAAAGCTGCTATCCTAATGGAGTGGAATCGCCTTTTCGTTCCCTGTGGTACTCGCAACCCCTTCTTTTGGACGTGCCTCATTGTCTTATGGACCCATACCCTCTTTCACGGTTCATGGATTATTGCCGAAAACTTATCGTGTATTCCGCATCGGAAAATCTGGGATATGATGCAAGAAGGCACATGTATTGACGTGAAGGTCCTATACGTTCTTGCCGCTGTTATCAACCTTTTTACGAATATCATCATACTCATTCTCCCGCACAAGGTTATCTGGAGCCTGCAAATGTCCACAAAGGACAAGATCGGTGTTTCCTTAATTTTTGCTATAGGCATTCTGTATGTAGTGTCACTATACTGAGATGATGATAAAACTAACGCGGGAAATCCTAGAGCTTGCATCTCATCAGCGGTCCGTTTATTCGAAACAGTCAAGTACACTAAATCGAAAGACATAACCTATGCGATGTCGGGAATGTACCTTTGGGCTCTTGCTGAAATGACCTGTCAGTTTCTCGTCTTCTGCATACCTGCTGTTCCAAGGGTCTTTATGGGTAAACGGCTCCCGAGAGGAGTCACGGAAATTCTAAGAGCGAGAACCGGACTGTTCAAGATGCGGCCCAAGGGCAATCGCCCCTTTCCAGTTGACGATACGGATGCGTCACACGACACTAGCATATACCCCAAGATCGATGAGAATAACATTTCTCTTGCCAAGATGCCCATTACAAAAGTTTTGACATCTAACATGCCTCGGCAGCAACAACGCAAGGAAGACGAAGACGAAGAACAAGAAGAAGATGCCGGCCAGGTGCAACCAGGAATACTCCGCACGACCCAGTTAACAGTCGAGATTACGCCTAGGAATTATTACAATGGTGAAAACGTAGGAAACAATAGGTACACTAGATATCCGTGGGTCGCATAGGTAATCGCGGTGGTAAAAGTTGTGCCTATATATTGCATCAACATCCAGACATCTGGCCTGGGAAGCGCGGAAGGAAATAATGAGTTGCCCGTGTAGGTTATGAGATACATCGGAGTAGATCTACATCGGAGTAAGCTTATGATGCTTGAGCAGGGTTTCTCATTTGTTCCCTAGGCACATATGGCGACGCCTCTCTTTATGCCAAGCACCTACTTCTCACCAAAATAAAACAAAACTATTGCATCGCCAGCTTGACATTTATATCAGCCACATCCATCAATTTGAGCTGTTTTCACAGCTAGTCTTTAAAAGCAGGGGTTAATCATCAGCTACTGCGGCTGTGTATTTTCGGTCCTCCCAGTAACTATATTCTCTCATTGTGTGGGGGACTACCCTGAACGGCTCCCTAGAGCAACCTTAAACTCATTGGAATTGTCACATATATGCCCTATAAGAAATTATACTTGAACCTTACAGTTCGTTCTCCTTTATATCACGTGATGTATGTCCCCCACGTAGATAGATACACTACATATGTACCTTGCAGCACAGTGTTTAGGTCCTCCGTCATCAACGCATCTTCCATCAACCCATAGGGCTGTTATCACATAACAGATAACTATCTATGTGATCTACCTACTCCACAGCCTACGCATATCTACTTATAGACTAACCACAATGCTTTTTCCAAGCTTATATTCTTTTTTTCAGTACCTATGTCCTGTTGTGCATGTGTGCACAAGCATAACGGGCCGCCAAGGCACAATCTATTGGGAATACTGTAAGCCATGTCTCTGTCCCTCGATAGGGTTTCAATACTATTATGGCACAACGCCTCATGGTAGGGCTTACTATCTTGGCTTGCTGCGCCTTGGATTGAACCTCATCATCTGGGGTTGGGGACCAACCATATCACGCGGTATAGAGCAGTCTCACTTGGCCACCTCAACATGGATGGCAGATGCATGTGGACTTAAGGCAGTGGAGGTAGGTAATGTATCAAAGGCTGACATGTGAATGGACCCACCTCATAAGGTCAGTACTCTAGGTCCGAAATGAGCTAACTCAGCCAACACAAATGGTAGCCCTGCAGCCCCTGTTAGGAATCGAACCTAGCTCACTTTATCAGCTAAGCCATAACATCCGGAGTCTACCTAGATAAGTAGGCATGCCGCCTGTCCCCACCATTCTCATATGCTTCTACGGATTATCATACTCAATGAGGCACCTACATTTTATCTCACCCCCCTTGCATTTCATAAATAGATGGTCGTGGCATTGTTACGCAAAACTTATAAGGCGTCTATCCACCAATGTGAGGAGCAAGGGGTCTGGGCTACTACTGCGTAGAATGAGACTGGCACCGTTAGCCAATATCTGTCTATGCTTGAAGGATCTTGTACTACCTACATACGTGCGAATGTCATCAGCGCCCGCAACGCCTGGTCTGGATTGCTTTGAGATCTTATGTTCGAGTTAAGTATTGATGTTGGTGGCTCGCTTACCTCAGCATTCCTCGAACCAGACATCGAACATATCTCACCTTCGACCCAGCGTTAAATATACCAACCAACCAACATCTAGTATATACAAGGAAAACAAAGCAACCTGTTACTTATTAGCTAGGTTTATTTACGTATTACAACATTGTTAGGACAACATTTGATACTAATCTCTATCACATAGAGGCTGGTATTTGTCTTCTGGTGTTATGAAGCCTCTGGACATTTATTTTTATGCCACATATTGCATTCTAGCCTCAGCCGTTGACACTATCTTAGGTGACCCTTGTTCCTTTACCCGTGGTACATACCACGGCTACGTTGGAACGTACATGGAAATGTTACTCAATCGAAGAGCCTCAATATCCGGCTACAAATGATAGTGCCCTTCTTCAACATTGGTTCTCCTTCTAATTTCCCAAGTGATCGGTGCACTATCATGATAGGTTATGGTTGATTAGATCTTATATCAGTGAGCATGGCGAGTATTGTATCAGCTAAATAGGATTAGACCGCTTGCCTTCGGGGAATGCTCGAGTTGTAATTGCTGCTAACACTTTTTGCAGAACCCAGTGGTACATAAAGGCGGCCCTAGGCGGAAACCTTCTCGGCCGTCTATATGATGAAGGGCGTGTAGACGGGTGAGACCCTTTCACTACATACATACGCCTCTTCCTTGTGGCATAGATGGGGGCCAGTCTTACATTGTACACAATGTAGACATTGACAATGTGTTTAGGCTTTGTGCATACTACCCGGTCTGATCAGACCAGATCAACTTCTGGTCGGGGCCCCAAAGTAAGGGAGGCACGGCCGAAGGTATCCCACAAAGAAAGTATAATGCGTCCACAACAGTTGGTCCGGAGAAGCTTGCTGGGCGATGCATCCCTAGTCTATTTAAGCCTCTCAAAGCCATTGTGTGTATCTCTTCTCTCCAAGTGCTCCTGCTCTTTCGTACAAGATCTTGGTCCGCTGTCTATTGTTGTTCACCTTTTGTGCTTGTGATCGTTATTTCAGTCTACGTCCCCGGGTTATCGTTCCCACCACTACCAAAACATCGCTGCCATGTCAGCTACTATATCTTTATCAGACCGCGGCAGTAACTTAGATTCAACCCGGAAGGTGACCAGTGAGCAGCAAAACGACACGGTAGCAGACGAAGCACAACAACTGCCATGTGAAGAATGGCAGCCCTCGCATCATGAGAGAGCCATTATATACACTCTTGCTATCATTAGCTTGCTCGTTGCCCTAGATGCCAGTATCATCGTCACATCGCTTAATGTAAGTATATTCCCCTTGGGCATGGCATGATTTTGCAGGACCTCACTGACGTACGGGGCAACTAGGCTATCATCGTAGACATTGGAGGAACTGCCATTCAAGCTTTTTGGATCGGCACCTCGTACCTCCTCGTGAACGCCGTCACCATGCCTGTTATATGTGCTGTCAGTGACGTTTTCGGCCGCCCAATCTGCTTGATATTCTCTCTCGTTGCTTTCTCTGCTGGGACGATATGTTGTTGCACAGCCCATAGCATCACAGCCATGCTTGTTGGCCGGTCTATACAGGGTGTCGGTGGAGCTGGAATCCACTCCCTCGGCTTGGTGATCCAGACGGACATTGTACCACTGCGATGGCGCCCAAAGTGGTACGGCGTCACGTAAGCAATCTATTCCGCCCCGACTTCAAGGCTCGGAATTTAACATATCTATCTTTAGGCTTGGAGCATGGGCTTTCGGCCTTTCGCTCGGACCCATCATCGGCGGAGCGGTTGTTCAACGTACCACCTGGCGGTGGATATTCTACCTCATGTTTCCGTTCTGCGGCTTTGGGCTTGTCGCCGTGCCATACCTCTTGACGCTAAAGCCAAAGACCGCCACGGTTCGAGAGAAACTAGGTAGGATTGACTGGATTGGGTCCATTATGTTTATGGGCTCCGCAACATCCTTCCTCATGGGAGTGTCGTGGGGTGGGATACAGGTACGTCTCATAATATATACATTACATGGCGAACCTGTGCTACAATTTACGTGTCAGTTCGTTGCAGAGCAATGCTAACTTTAATAAACTTCGTCCAGAACCCCTGGGACAGTGCTGAGACTCTTGCACCTTTGATTATAGGGGTTTTGGGTTTGGTCATGACTATCGTGTACGAGTACTACTTTGCAAAGCAGCCTTTCCTACGAAGAAGTTTGTTCCGCAATAAAATGTCCGTTGTCACGTATACTCTTGGGTGTATACAGGGGCTAGTGGTATGTCCGACACCATTTTTAACCTGAACCACGGCTAACAGGTTGTTCCACATATATAGATGTACGGGCTCTTGTACTAGTAAGCATATCTTCTTCAATCTCTTCCTACATCCGTACTGACTGAGTGACATAGTGGCCCATTTTACTTCATGTCTGTCAGAGACTTTGATCCCCTAAATGCAGGCATAAGTATGCTGGCAGCTCTGTTGACCGTGACAGTAGCTGGTATCGTCAGTGGGCGTTTAGTGACGCACTTCAACAACTACCGGTGGCCGATGTGCGTCGGCTGGCTAATAGGCAGCATCGGCGCGGGCTTGTTCCTGGTCTGGTCTAGCGATGACCGGGCCGTCATCTGGCTCATCACCTACCTGCTCAGCGGTCTGGGGCAGGGCACGGTGCTCAACGCGCAGAACTTCGCATCGCAGGCGATGTGCCAGCCGGGCGACGAGGCAGCCGCAGCCGCCATGTACGCCTTCGTGCGCCAGTTCGGCATGGCGCTCGGCGTCGGCGTCGGCGGCACCGCGTTCCAGAACGTCATGGCGCTGAAGCTCGAGTGGCAGGGCCTGCCGACCGAGATCGCGAAGCAGGCCGAGGCCTACATTGCCGTGTTGCACGCGCTGCCTGACGGCGACTACAAGACGGCGATCCTGGATTCCTACAAGTTCGGCTTCACGGGCGTCTACTCCGTGTACCTAGGCCTCTGCGTCGTGGCCCTCGTGCTCTGTGTTGCCTTTGTTAGGAATTTGAGCTTGACGAGGAACCATGAGAGCGAGCACCAGCTTGATGGGGATCGCTTGGCTAGGCACTGGGGGCCCAAGGACAATTCGGAGGCGAAGACTACTGTTGTTGTTGCTTGAGGCTGATGTGGGGGTCGATATTTGTCCACTAGTAGGGATATGATTAGAGGTATCTTGAAAATATTTAGGCTTCACATTTCATCTCCGGGTTGGGTAACATTTATCGGAGGAACATATATGAACTACATATCATTGGATTATTATCTATCGGTCCATAACTTAGAGATATCAGCAGTGACTTTCTCACTACATAGAAGAAGAAATGAAAGAGAATTCTTAGCAAACCTTCTACTCCCAAAAAGGCATCTTGACCGATAGTTTTTAGGATCTCACGTAATAGATGAGATAAAATAAGACAAAGGAATTTTGATACGATTTTCAGATGACGATAGGATGTTGGGGCTTATTACTATTCTCGGAACAAGATTGGTCAGTTGGTTGGTTCGGCTATTCCTGCAGGTTGGATGCGAACACAAAGACAGTTTAGCTTACTTCAGCCTTGCAACACACATATCTTAGACACATATAATGTGTTGGCCACGCGCCTTGTAAGGCCATCGCACAGGGGCGAAGTATGGTACAGAAGTAGGTACGATCTGGTAATACCTAATACCTACACGTGCTCATCTGACATTCTCCACCACCTGGCCGGTCTAGCTTTCTACAGTATGTAGGTGGCATGATTTGGGGGCGACACGATAGCACGTATTAGGAATGTATATCATGTTACTACACGACCCCTTAATGTAGGCAATACTAAAATCCTCGGCGTCACCGCGGTTGCTTTAATCTCGAGTCGCATCTTGTCCTCCTCGCATCCCAGCAGCGCGGCTCGATATCACATCGGGCCAACCCGAATATAGTATAACCACCACCATCGCTCCTCACAACGTTGGTGTACCTGGCGATCACCATGACGTGCTGCTTGAGGATGTCGTGTTTCTCCACGCGCAGCGCCTCCAGTGCCACGATGCCAGCCCAGATTATGACAGCCTAAGCCTACCGTATGTGCGTGAGGTCGGACATGATAATATGCGCTACGCGTGAGCGAGACGTTGCCCGGTAGAGGATGAGAGATTGCCGCAGGAGGACGCAGTTGGAGGTAGTTGGAGGCGAGTGACGTAAGGCGAGGTATGTCTTCAGGCTGGTCGGTTTGGGAAGGACTACCAGATCTAGTCGGAGATAGTTTCTGTGGCCGGTTCGCTGTCACGCGGGATACGATACACCGACAGCTTAGACTGGAGTATATGCGCTGGAGCTTGCTTTTGCATACAACCATTTGATAGTGTCGCAAGCGGGACTAAGCTAGAGTATTTGTAGCAGAGGGGGTTATTTGCCGAGATGTCGTAGATTTCGCAGATTTCGCAATGCTTAGCTTACACTTGTTGTAATCTGTCTGGAGACGCGGTGCACTCACTGTCCTTCGACTGCAGAGTGCTTTGGCGATATTTGTGATGTCAGTTGTACTGAGGATGCTTGTGAGTGCATATATACGTTGTCGTAGTAGAGCATGTTTCCGATTGGGTGGCCCAAAGTCGGGTGGGAAGGAGACGAAAAGGAGATCACTGGTCCACTAAAGAAATTCATCGGTAGCACGACAACATGTACAGATTTAAGATGAACGATTTCGTCGCTATGGTCAATTCTGCTCGTTCTACCTCGACATGTAGATTGTGCCCCTTTCCGGGCGTATGATTTGCGTATATTCATTGCGACTAGTTGCCCCGTGTCGGCTTTTGGATATTGCACACACTAGGCAGAATGAGTTTTCACTTGCAAGCATCAAAAGATCCCCCGAGAAGAGGAATCCACATACCAAACCCACCAGATCACGAAGCCTTATCATCCTTCTGCTCGTAACTTTGGGTATCGTATCATCCTAAACGCCTTCAACGCCGCAAATGCCGAGACAACCACCTCTTATCCTCCCCACATTAGAAAGCGGACGACGAATACCAAAGACATGAGTCCCTGGTTCCCCAGCCTCTAAGTATAATGTGCAAAAGTGCGCCACTCGATTATACAGGAGGCGTGTCGTGTATCACAACCAGTAGATACTTGGGTTCGGGCACGATGACGATTTCTTGTTTCCTCGTCCGTAGTCTCAGCAGTTTTAATTCATCCTGCAAGAGTTCAGTCATATTGTTCAGCCTCTTCCCGGAATATCAGCATACCTCAGAATCGACTTCGTCGACCAAACTCCCTGCTGAGCTCAAGAAGCTCCAAACCATGCTCGCCAACTCCTGTGCGGCTTGTGTTTCGTTGTTGGTGTTGACGTTAACATCGGTCGAAAAGGATCCCCCCGTAGGACTAGGTAGCGAGGTCTTATTCGTAGAACGCGCAGGTCTTATCAAGGAGATCTGGCCGTTGGTCTTGAGGACTGCTCCGTTGGATCTGTCGAGCATGAGCCAGGCCTTTACCCCGGGTTTCTTGGATAGTCGGTGGAGTGCTTCTTCTACGGAGTCCGCAGTGACGGAAGGCTAAACTGTTAATAACGCGTACACTCGATGCACTATAGGAGAATACTCACTAATGTCTTGTCTGCCATTCTACTATGCCGTACTCACAAGCTGTACTCACAACCAAAGTAAATGATTGCAGTAACTTATAAGCCCAGGATTGTTCTCTAATGCAGTAGAGCCTTGAACAACTCAGACTTTGGCCTCCGTGGGGCTTCACCCCTGCTTGTGGATAGCCAGGGACAGCTTAAGCCACTTGCGACAAGCCACTAAGTATGATTAGATAAGCGAAACGCCACAGCTAAATTTTGTCGTAGCATCAAAGTCTATTTTGTGGTAGCATAAAGGTCTATTGTCTATACTTCTGCCCTCAGTTACCGCCAAAAAGTTGGATCTTGGCTGCATATCCCTAACGTTCATGACCCATTGAGTACTCATCCGAGGGTGTTATGAACAGCCAGCGAATTGAAGGAGTTGCATGTGATCTCTGTAGCCTCCATGGTTGAGTCAGGATGGGTTCTAGTGCTAAGAAGAAGAAGGAGAAGAAGAAGGACTTCCAGAAGCCCAAGCTGAAAGTAGGGAAGGCCAAGCCAAAGGCCTCCAACTTTACCGATACGAGCTTTAAATCTAAAGGTACATTAACGTTCCTTTGCCTTTTCTGTCTTGTTTGGTTTTACCTAGATCTTCAAGTGACTAATTGTTCGTAGCTATCGTATTACAGCAGCAGCTGACTGAGACTGCCCCGAATCCAACCGAGAGATTCAAGCACAACCTATCTCTTACTAGCTCTCGCTCAGATAGCCAACGTCGAGATGCGTTGTCATATCTGGCAGGTCAGCTGTCAACTAATCCGCCTACAAATCCAGTGGGAACACCGACGCTGTTACAGAAGCTTCTGCCGCTGATGTCTGACTCGTCCGGTCCTGTCCGTGGTCAGCTGCTGAAATTATTACGGCATATGCCCGCGGACGAGGTTCGACCCCAAGTTGAGAAGATCATGCTATATATCCGAGGGACCATGACAAATATTTCACAAGAGGTCAAGGATGACGGTCTGAATTACATGGAATGGCTATTAGATGTTGCCGGAGAGGACGTTGTATCTGGCCCCGGTTGTTGGGTAAAGCCGCTAAAAGACTTCATGTCCGTTCTAGGATGGTCCGCCAAACCGACATCGACAGCTGCGGCCAAGGGTGGGTGGACATCTGCGCCTAGAACCACATTCGGTGCTAAGAAGTACGGCCAGTCCTTCCCGCGACAGATGCTGGTGCTAGCAAAATTCTTAGAAACCGGATTCAAGCGCGGAATGCCTGCTCCCTGGACTCCCAATGATTGGATCAGTAATGTAAATTGTGTGCCACTGATACCTGATCCGTTTGGATATCTCGGACTGTTCAAGCCTCCCAGAGACGAAGACAGCGAGATCTACCGTAACCGCGAAGATAGGCAAGACGTCTTCCAGAAAAGGTTCGGTGATTCCATTGAGTCGGGCGTGGACATGGCCAAGAGAGAAGGAGGAGCTGCTGGCAGAGCTGCAGCAGTGCTTGAGCAGGTACTACAAGATGGGATGGCAGATTACGAACACAACTCACGACTTGATGATGACGAGCACCTATGGGATGGCTATATCATGTAGTAAGCCTTGAGTGCCCATCGATGTGTAGTATAAATATGATCTAGTGGATTTCCCATACTTTTAAAGCCTCTTCTAAGCCGGGATTTTGATTGTACTAGATCAGAACACATATTCGACGTTTCTAATATTGCATCACTTCCCAGTAGAAATCGATGTAAGGAATTCTGGATATTGTGTACTCGTACACACAGTCCATTATCATACATTTCCAATATAAGATATCATACAACACTAATCCGCATCAAGTATATTATCTGATATGTTGTGTCCAGTCCATTGAAGGAAGTCCCCGAAAGGGGCTAGACACCCCAGCTGCATCTATAAAGACAGGCCTGCACAGATCTGTTTATCCCTTTGCAAGAGCAGGCATGTTTGTTGCAAGAGTAGGTAGATGTTATAGGGAGAGGGAACACCAGAGCTGTCCCTACAGCACCAAGCCCCATACCCGGTAGCCCCCTATCAGCCCCATCGTCCCACCGACTGCTATACATGTATCCAGGTATATAATCGACGCTTCACCCCTTCCCAATATTTAATCAGGAAGCTGCAATCACCTGTGCATGTACTAATATACATATATACCTACCTAAGGTTGTTGTGAGGCAACAGCAACTGGATCAGAACTGGATCAGCCCTGCATCCAGATCAGCCCTGCCTCCAAATCAGCCCTGCACCCACAGTCCACATATATAAGCACACCTTGCCTTCCCCAACCTTTTCACTTCCCTCTCTCTCTTCTGCATCACCCACTCTGCATCACCAATCCTTGGATCCAGAGTCTGAAGGCCTAGCATCTTAATCACCTAGGTATATATCCCTTCTGCATCAAAGGTAAGAATCAAAACCCAAGAAGCTCTCCTCTTCTCTCCTCTTCTTCCCTTCCTCATCTCCCATCTGACTTGTTGTCTTCCTTGGCCTTCATCATCATCATCAGCAGCAGCATCTCTGCCCACCTTGACTGCTTTCCACGTAGAACAATACATTCTGCCCGGACATGTCAAAGACCCATTGCCATCTTCATCTTCGCCGTTGTCTTCACCTCCACCTTCGACCTCACCTTCGTCTTTGCAAACCATCACAGCCAGCATTGAGCTGCTCTTCGCTGTAAGGCTCTCTATTCCCCAGACCAAAACTCCCACCCATTTCACCTTCTGTGGATCCTACACCTTGCGGTCGCGCGCCTGATCATTCGATGTGTCCCCCATGCCCTGACTGTCAACCAATACAGCATCGCCACCAGAGTCCTCTTTCAGCAGGTTCCTTTGCGAGGCATACCTTTTCATTCCTCTATAGCACCCCCGACCGTTCCGTTTCCATTCTCTCTAGGTCTTTGATCTTACTTCCTACCCTCTGCCCATCGCCATCACCTTGTCCTCCAGCCACTGAACCACAATACCTCTACACTTCATCATCATCTTCTTGATCTAGTGGGGACTTATTGCACCACCTTCAACCTTCTACCTTCTACACTTTGCACTTGTTTCTCTCGGTATCATCGTGCTTCTTCTGCAGCCTGCGCTTCTTGGTCTGCTACTGACAACTTACAGGTAAGCTTCTCTGCTTTACAACAGACACCTCTCTCGTTTCTTTGCATCTTTTCCTTCCCTTATGACCACCCACTTCTACCCTAACCTTCTACAAGTTCATTTCGCCTTTGACACATAGCTACACCCGTCGTCATCTTAGTTCATCTCCCCCATCTCCTCCATCTCTAACCCTTTGTCTAGGATTCTGCCAGCATCGTTTGACGCCGGAAGAAGCTACTTGTCACCGACTCGCCCATCGGTATGTATCTTCAGTATATAACCCCTCTTTTCATCACGCTGCCCTGTTTCATCAACATCAGGTACACCCTGGCTCTCTCTCTCTCTCTCTCTCTCTCTCTCGCACCTTACCGCTGAACATACCCCCCATGAGCACTGTCTTACATCATATCTATTTTGAATGTTCCTTTAACCTGACCTACCCATGCCATATTCTTTCTTTTTGACACATTCATTGACTCTATCTACACTTTGAACTATGACTTCGGAGCTTCTCATGTACTGAGAACTAAATATTTGCTAACTCTTATCACATAACTTGCAGATTTCCTCAGCCAAGATAAGTGTCGACCGTGCAAAATGTCCGTCTACGACAATTTTGCGGATATGAAGGTCGTCCTTCCTAAGGAGGCCACTTCCAACCACCCCTTTGCTGCCGAGCCCGCACCTCTTGGTCAGTCAGTTGGTCAGTCAGTTGGCCAGTCAGTTGGCCAGTCAGCTGGCCAGCCAGCTGGCCAGCCAGCTGCGAACTGGGGAGAGCGCATACCCTACGTCTACACTGAGGATGACAGTGCGCGTGAGTGGGGCAGCTCCTCGAAGGTTTATGAATGGGATGGCCAAGAAGGTGATATTGGACCCGAGAATCGCGCATTGGAGATTGTACTTTTCGGTCGCCCAGAGGAGCGAGACCCCCAGGGTATTGATTTCTCACGGTAAGTTCCTATGATACAGCATAGCTTGGGACCTGCTGACATTACTTTAGGGTTATCGAGATTGACGTTACCCAGGAGGGTGTTGAACGAATTAACCCTATTTCTGACTTCAGTGGTGCTGGACTTCATCCAGCTATGGTCAAGAACATCCAGTTGGCTGGATACAGAAAGCCTACCCCCATCCAGAGATACTGCATTCCTGCTATTAAGCTCGGATACGATCTGATTGCCATCGCGCAGACTGGTAAGTGCCTTTTGCCCTTCTTGCTACAAATGCCCTTCTATGTCTGGCTAACAATTGTGGTTCAGGTTCCGGTAAGACGGCGGCTTATCTGGTCCCCATTTTGGACCATCTCATGGGAAAGGCGAAGAGGTTCGCTGCCCCCCGGCCTGCCCCCCAAGCCTTCTTTGAAGGACTCGCTGGCCCGGTCACAGCTGAACCTCTCGTTCTGATAGTGTGCCCTGCTCGTGAGCTAGCTATTCAGATTTTCAACGAAGCACGCAAGTTCTGCTACCGCAGTATGCTGCGCCCTTGTGTCGTGTATGGCGGTGGTCCCGTGCCAGAGCAACGCCGCCAGCTTCAGCGGGGGTGTGATGTACTGATAGGTACACCGGGTCGCCTGGCTGACTTCATCAACGAGGCTAAAACGTTGTCTCTACGCCGGTTGAGATACGTGGTCATCGACGAGGCCGATGAGATGTTGCAAGATGACTGGCAGCAATCCTTCGGGACTATCCTATCTGGTGGCGGTATGTTCATACATCCCGAATATAGATATGAAACTGACTCTGGTAACAGAACAAGAGGAAGGCAATGTGAAATACATGCTGTTCTCTGCTACCTTCCCCTCGGCTCTTCGACAGCTTGCGATGACTTATCTTGCGGAATCCCACATCCGCCTCCGGGTGGGCCGCGTGGGTAGTACGCATAGAAATATAAAGCAGGAAGTCATATTCGTCGAACCTGCTAAGAAGAAGCAAGCCCTCTCTGATCTTCTAGTATCGCTGACGCCTGCTCGGACTATAATCTTCGTGAATAGCAAGCGCATGGCAGACGAGTTAGATGATTTCCTTTGGAACCAGGGAACGCCGTGTACCTCAATCCACGCGGACCGCACTCAGCGTGAGCGAGAGGATGCTATGCGAAACTTCCGCGCTGGAGAAGTTCCCGTGCTCGTGACCACAGGTGTGACAGCCCGTGGCATTGATGTGCGCAACGTCATGTACGTTGTGAACTACGACCTGCCAAGTATGAACCACGGAGGTATACAAGAATACGTTCACCGTATTGGTATGTCCTGCCACACATTGAGGTTGCTTATAGTTTCTAACAATTCATAGGTCGTACCGGTCGCATTGGCCACCATGGATTGGCCACTTCATTCTATACGGAGCGGGACGAGGAGTTCGCACCGCTTCTCACTCTCCTGCTCATAGAGACAGGTCAAGAAGTTCCGGACTTCCTCCGGCCATATATGCCGGAGGAAGTTAACCCCGACAATCTCAATTTTGGGGATGACACTGATGACGAGCGGGACGAGGAGGATGGAGCGGGAGGTACCTGGGGCCCTGCTACTGGAGCTGGTGGACAAGCCGGAGGAAACGATGCTTGGGGTTCTGGAGGCAACACTGGAGGCAACACTGGAGGCGATGCCGCGTGGGGAGCTGGTAATACTGGTGGAGGAAATGATGCCTGGGGTTCAGGAGGTGGTGCTGGTGGTGATTCATGGTGATCACCTTCGGCTGCAGCCTCGACTGTCATTCTGCTTGACTGTCATTCTGATTCGAGGCTAGACGAGCAGATCTGTCAAGATTTTACAGGGGATCTCATGGCAGGACACATGCTTTTTCTTCACTTCTAATAATCTCGCGGGCCAGCTGGTGGCAGCAACTGATCGGTAATTACGGCTAGGCAACAGACGTTCCTGACATGCGTGGTAGGGGGATCAGCCTTGAGTACATTACTTTTCATAGGATTCTGCATTGTAATTCAGTGGCCTGCCAATATCCTAAGACTTCCATGCCTGTGATTTTTTGTGCTGCTTTTCAAAAACGCTCTTTGTTTATTTATATGCTTCTTTGGTGATCCTTCGTAGAGCTTTCGTATGTTGTGGGGTTGATCACAATATTCAGTGTGGTGTGAGCGAAATGGTAGGTCCTTTTACGAAACCCGGGGTCTTTAGCGTGACGAGGGGTCTTATCAATACCATATATATACCACACAGATCCAAACAGACGCGGGCCTTAAGTATCGTAGTAGCTACCTGGGTATTGTTATGGGGATACCACCACGATGGTTTACCTAAGGCACTGTCTCGCGCTTATACAGCCACAGGCGTGGGTGAGGCGCTAAGTTAAACAACCAGCTACCTGGACTGCGTACTGTACACTAGCCACCCCTTATCGTTTTACAGCGTAGACCTTGGTCATGGT
The DNA here is from genome assembly GCA_022497155.1 of Whalleya microplaca. Lineage (NCBI taxonomy): Eukaryota > Fungi > Ascomycota > Sordariomycetes > Xylariales > Xylariaceae > Whalleya > Whalleya microplaca. The sequence goes on along the minus strand of MU385749.1, from coordinate 388,101 downwards.
ATCCTCGAAAGCTACCTATCTGTTGGTGAATGGGTAGGTGTTTGTCGAAGCACTGGCGAGACGATTTTTTTGGGTATACTTGGATACCTGGATCTATCGTTGCCAGGCTTGCACTGATGGTCTTGGTGGTATTCGTGGCGTTCCACGCATAGGCAGGTAGATGTTGGAGCTGGAGCTAAGAATGATGATAACTGGCGGTAGGAATAAGATATACGGTTATTAGCTACGTTGGTAGTTTATATGCTTTTCCTGTTTCATGCCTAGGGGATAGAGTAGAAGTTATCGGTGTCGTAGGATAGATTATTGATGGTATCTACTTAATAGCATGGCGGCACGGTTCTCAGGGGCCTCTAGAGCTTACAGGATAGGTCTGGCGAGCTAGCGAATATGAAGGTGGAGGTGGAGGTCACTATCGTGAATTTTGCGGTATGGTATTTTTGGATCTGCAAACTTGCTAGATGGCCGGGAGCTTCGTCAAACTCAGGGGCTTGATCCTGTGTTTAGCGTGCGCGTATGTGGTGCTCTGCGGAAAAACGTGGGCGCTGCGGGTTACCAGATTCGCTGTCGTTGATCGTCGATATTAAGTCGAGTTTGGTTCTAGTAGTGGAGGCTTATATAAGTATGCTTTTGGCGGCTCATCGATTAACTCGCCCTAGGGCGCAATCCCTTTTCCCCCTTGCGCCCGAGCTAGAGGCCTGAGCGTCTGACAGGCAATGATTGCTGTAGGTTAACAGATGGATTGAGGTGAATATTGCCAGCAATAGGAATATGGTTCATCTGCGTGTGGATACAGATGGTGTAAATATACGCAAAATACCCAAGTATATGGAGTTCATATTTGGCTGGATATCAACCCGCCTACAGCCATAGTACATGTATAGCATACCTCAGATTATGCCACAATATCAACAAGGGCAGCTCAGTGAAAGGCGCACGTACGAGAAGTAGATACAGGTGGCTCATCGCTGGCATTATTTCGAAGTCTGAAGCCTAATCTCGGAGCAGCCAGCAGGCGGCTTGTGCCTCTCTAGGCAACGAGGTGCCGGCTCCATTGACGGAGGTTAAAAGCGACATCGCGACTTCAACCGTCCGGTATTTCCGTAAAGACCGAGTCTTGAAACTGAGATGGAATTTCACTCACTGTGACTTATGATTATGGTCTATGCTTGATCGGTTCAGGGGAGAAGGGGGTTAGAATTAAGGAGATAGGTAGTTAGACATGACCATAGGAGGAGGGTGTAGCTTTACGACGAAATGACACGGAAATGATTCATACTTACTCATACTCTAGTCCTGCTTCAGATTATCTCGAAACTGCATAGGTCAAGCAAGTCTATTCAACTTCCAAGTAGGCATAGCACAGAACCTCGCATCCAACAACCCGAGTAAAACATGCTATAGGTACCACGGAGAGAGCAGTTTAGTCTATCAGACCAATACCCCCTTTTCCCTCCTGAAAGAGAACCGCACACACACATTTGCTCAGCCCAATGACCCTCGTTTCCGGAGGCTGCCGAGTTTCAGCAGGAAGATGCAGCCGAGAAAAGCAACAGCGGAGCACTCAAGTTACCTGCCAACCATTCCCATTTCGCAGATGCAGGTATGTATCCAGCCGAGTCTCTCTTTGTCCCCGCACATACGTCGGCCGGCGTATGTGTCATCGCCGGTTGCGTCGCGCGCTTGTGCGTGAAAGAAAGAGTCTTTGAATGGAGCAAAGCAGATCACCCACCCACCACCCAGTCAGCCAGCCAACCCACCATGCCGCGCCTCGCCCGGTATATCGATTCTGCCAAACCGTATTGTACTTCGTCGCGGGTGTTCGGTTGGTATGTTGGTATGAGTAAGCCGGCAAAAAAAAGAGGTTGTGGATGGGGATGTCGATGTGACATACCCACCCCCGTACCGACTTTGTCCGTGGAAGGGCGTGTGTCTTACACACACTTACACATACTTACACATACACACAGCTACATTACGACGCGATATTTTGCAGTACAGCCCGGCACTATCATGCCTCCTCCAGCACCCCCGCTCCAAAACAGAGCAGCGTTACCTGTCTACGACGAGTGACCCTCCCGTTCGCATCTATAGACTACTGTACTCCACAGAAGAGAGGGGGTGTATGAGCCCAGTTCACGATTGCGTGACTGATAGACAGGTGAATAGATAGATAGCGCCTAGCCTGATCGAACTGGGATCGATCTTCCCGAGCTCGCTAGGCTAGAGAGATGTAGATAGAGAACCCCAACCTCCCGGGGCATAACTTATTAACCAACACCCGAGACTACATGGCGTAGGTGAGTGTGAGTGAAACGTATAGTAGCGGGTATCTCCTCCCATCCTTGTGAACAACACCAGTATAGGGTGGATCACAACCCTAATCCCTCACCGTCACCATGACAACTCGATACTAGTTACAAGAGAAAAGCTTCATCCATCCATAATGGATATCATCAGTAATCAAAGGCAGGGGAGGAACGAAGGAAGCTTGGTTCCTGCGGTGGCGACGACGTGCTCACAGCCATACCGTCTGCCTGCGGAGGAGCCGGGTAGATTATCAAGCACCCCTCCTCCCTCCTCCTCCTCCCCTGGTACATTTAAGGGGGGCCAGCAACAACAATAACAACTATAGCAAACGGGACATACACACACTGAGTAAACGAAGAGATGGGACGGCTCACAGAGAACAAGTTACCATCGTGAACGAGGCCAGCAAGCAACAGCACAAGTCACGCACGGGAGCGAGATGTCTATAGTTAGATTAACTTAACTTACATAGATAGTAGTACAAGCCGGCCGCCCGCCCCATAGGTCTGAAGCCGCTTGGCATTTGGATTGCCTAGAATAGTAATTAGCTATATCAGGTTGGGTGTGGTGGGCAGGGGTCGTTAGTTTGGTTGGCTGGTGGCAACCCGGTAGCATAGACGGCGCTTCCTTGACGATGACTCACCGGCCGATCTGCGCGGCCAAACTTATTGGACCTGCCTCACATCAGCTGGAGGGGACACTCTTGGTTCGGTACCTTGATGTAAAACACATCTAGCCAGCATTTCAATGGATAGGCAATCTTGCGATTTATTAGATCCACTTCAGTCATGTCAGTGCTCAATATCCAGCAGAAGTTTAGGGATGCTGCTGGTCTCACGTGAGACAAGGTCAACTGCACTCAACGACAATTGGAGGTTTCCTAGCTCGAAGGCTTGTTCAGATTTTTGATACTATCTGCGTGGTTGTGTTCTCTCTCTCAAAGCTCTGTATAACTTTTTTTTTTGTACTTGAAGCTTTTGATTTCTCGATTGCGCAACGCCCATGAGGCCAGATAGGTAAATGTACCCTTTGCGTTCGTAGCTCCCAAGTCGAAGACAAACGGCATCGCATTTCGACGGTGCCATATATCGTTCGGCAGGTTCGCAGGTAGGATTGTCGTTGGCCGTAAAGTAACCAAGTAAAGACAAACTCCAATATGATGCACTTGCTCCCGAGCGTAGCCAGGTAATGCTGCGGCGAGCCTCCCTTTCTTCACCTATCCCCCCGACCAATTATTCCTCGTTCTTCACCACTATGATTACCTCCGGAACACCATTATAAAAGAATAACGCAACTTTCTGTTCACTCGTACACAACTACCCGCCTACCAACCCGATATGCTGTGATCCTGGAAATGCATCAACACGCTTTTGATGCCTTTCCTGGCCACCTTCCAGATCTTCTATAACCAGATGTCTTCCAGTTCCAGTGTGGTATCAAGAGCCATCAAACCCCACCCACCAGACGACAACAAAGGAGATAGTTGAATATTGTAACAAGGTATCATTTTTGCATTGGAGGCTGTCTAGTTTAGAATCCCTTCCCACATGCCCGGTCCACCTAGACCGCCCATAGCAGGGTGCGCTGCAGGAATGACATATGGCCGAGCATCAGACGAGCAGCAAACTCGCTTCCTTCCTCCAGTAGAGGCTTGAACCGGTGTTTGTTGACTGCCCGCATCGACAGATGTGCGACTGCGAATCATCGAGTCTGGCCACTTTTTCTCAGCTTGACTGTAGTATTGCCCACTAAGCATCTCACGAACGTTCTCCTGGAGGGAATTATCGATTGACAAAGGTCGGCTGCGCTTTGCGCTCAGCCTAGTCGTCGAACGAGATTGAGTATTCGTACGATGATGGTAGCTGTGGAGTTCTTGCAAGGCGCGGGCCGCGTCGGCCGCATCGTCCAGTTCACATCCTCGTGCCAATGGTGTTTCCAATGACATTTGTACCAGATCCTTACCCACCGGGCCGGTGTAGGATTCAGGGGAGGCTGTGAGGCAACTTTCTTCGTAATCTTCGGGTACCGAAGCAATTGACGGTCTCATGCTATACCTCTCACTGCACAGCTTCGCGTATCGGCATCGCGCCTGAACATCCAATTTGGTGGACGGCGCGCTAACCAACGACGAGGCTGACGAGATTGAGGACGAGCGTGATGTACGTGACGAATCAGAGATCATCGATTCCGGTGAAGATGCTGTCGAAATAGAAGTTGCCAGCGAAGAACGACGAGTCAACGAGTGGTTCTGGGGAGATGAACTAGTTGAACCAGGCCATCTATCAAAATTTTGAGACGCGGACACATGTGCTGCCTGAGCCATCGCAAAACCCATAGAGCCCTTACTGCTAAGAAGGCAGGAAGCAGCACTCACGGCAGGAGTACTGAATCCAGTGGATTGCGGTGTGAGTCGTGGGGTTGGGAGAAGACCTAGAGCAGGAGCTAGACGACCTGGAGTATATACAGTGGCCGGTGCAGGCTCCATAATGAAGGGAATATTGTAAGACTTGGGGGTGGACGGATCATTGGTGATATAGCTGGACCCGTCACTCGATCCATCGGAATTACTCGAGTGGACTGAGCCAGGGGAAGCAGGTAATGCGTCCTGTATCTTACCTGATGGACTCAAGGGGATTAGATCCTCTATGTTATCTAGTTCAGGGTGAAGCATGAGGATCAGGTTTTTCCAGTCCTGATTTTGCTGTTCGAAGACTGGAATTGATCCGGGCGATGACGGAGGCTGTGATGGAGTATACTTAAGAACGATTTCAGTCCATCGCTTAAATACATCGTCTGTGATATGAAGCTTCCAATTGACAGCAACAAGAAACGCCATTTCATTTTGGTTGATTTCTTGTGTTGCAAGACCGGAGATTTTGCTCCAAGCCCGCGCCGAGTAGTTCCGATCTTGGAGATACTTCGACGCAAGGATCAGTGCTGCTAAAAACATCCGGCGACCACATTGGAGGACGCGATTCGCATGAATTTCGTCGGGCTGCTCCATCGTAAAATCATGTTTAGGCACGTGCGGCTTGATTAGTATGAGATAATACAGGGCGACTTGCAGGGTGGAATAGCTGGTGCGTGACCGGCGCAACGTCTCTTGAATAAACGTGCGCAATGGTAACACAGCCTTACTACCTAGCTCTTGTCGATGGAAGACCGAGGATAATGGCCAAATCGCTTCGACTATTTGGGTTGACGAATCTAGGAGGGTTGAGCTCGAGCATGGGGGGTTATAGGATATCGTTAAAGCTTACCAACGAGGCCGTCGACAAAGTTCACTTTGCGATCGCTTTGGCGAACCAAGGTAGGAGGACATCCAGTCCGCGCGGTCGTACTACTACTGGTGCGTCGCGGATTCTGCCGAAGTTCTCGTGGAACCTCAGTTTGTTGCCCTAGCCAGGTAGTTTGTGGCACCGTCTGACTGCAAATCGATTGCGAGGTAATTGGTCGCCGGGGGTGAGAGTATGAGTAAGAATCGCATTGCTCCGATGACTCTGAGCAGGCGGCGGAAAGTGCGGTGTCGTCGGAAGATTGTGAGGAATCAGACCACACCGAGGCGGCGGATGATGAGGCGGATGATGCTAAAGAGGAATTGTAGGGGCCATTGGGAGAGGATTTGATGAAGTCCAGCGAACCATTATCGCTGCACATCATCTTGAAGGCGTGTAGAGGTAAAGTCTCTTAGAAACTGACCTCCAGTCGCCCGTCACGTACAGTCAACCGAATAGATCGTAACGTCTTGGATAGACGGTGAAACCTTGTCGAAGGAGAAGCTTTACAATAGCATACGGGCTATTGCAAAGCTGCTGGAGATCGAGAAAGGAAGTGGCTTCTAGACAGAGGCGCCTTGAGCCAGGGTTTCACAAAAGATCAGACCGGAAGACAGAGCGGGACGGACGACTGGAGTAGAGATTGGTATCGCAAGCAGCATTGTGTGGTCGTTTTGTTTCAAACAGGGAAACAAAAGGGGAGGGTGGCGGCAGTTGCGCAGTTAGATTCGCATCGAACTGGCTACTACCTTACCATAGGTATGACGAGGTAAAAAAGGTAGGGCAGTTGTTGTCGTCGAATATCAGAAGAGGTGAGGTGTCGAAGGCGTGTAAGTGTGTAAGTGTGTATGTGTTAGTCGAGATCGGAGAGTCGGCGGGTTCCAGGTTCAGGTTAGGGGAGGAGATAAGCAGCAAGCGTCGGAGGAATGTTGAATTAGTTATGCAAGGTACAGGCTGCAACCACTTTCTACCGATGAAGACATATGATATGCGCGGCTGGCAATTAAAGATGGGCGGCAGGTGGGCGACAGGAGGGCCTTTTTTAAAAAGACTTGAAAAAAAAGGTACGAGGCAAATAGGTGACAAGTATAGGCGGAGACGAGACTTGGGTCGATGAGTCGCGTGGTGAGATGCTAGGGGTCAAACCGAAGGCGGGAGAGGCAGGGTGGTGTGTGCAGGGTGGTGTGTGCAGGGTGGTGTGTGCAGGGTGTTGTGTAGCGCAACAAGTGGCCTTTGGGTACCTATGCGATGACTCTTTTCCTTGCTAAAGTGGCGAAGGCCAGTCCGATCATTACCGCTAAACTGCTGTTTGTACAGGTGGTCTTTGCTGGGTTTTTGGTGCGCTGAACCTTGAAGGAGGGGCCCCCAGGTGGCTAAGTGGCTAGGTTGCTAGGGGTGGCCTAGACTATAGTACGTATGTACGAAATCTGGGTTGAGGGGACAGACCAAGTGACTCCAACTGGCGCGTCACAAGGAATTCTGGAGGACCGTCACACACGGGACGGGAGCCTAGAAATGGAGTGGCGAGTAATAACTAACAAAGAAAGGGGTGAGGGGAGAGTTTTTTTCTTCTTCAATAATGTATGTTGGCAGTAATAAAAATAGAGTACAATTAATAACGATAGAGACGCAAACAGCGATCTCTTTGAGTATTGAGTATGTAACGAGTAATGAGTAATGAGTAATGCGGTGTGGCGGGTATGTGTACGCAAGTATGTATGTATGTACTGTCTAGAAAGAGAGAGTAATAATAATAAGAGTAATAAGGGGAGTTGAAGGACAGTTGGTTGTCATTTGAATAACTATTGATGAGGTGTCTCTCGAGATGAGGTATCCTCTACTCTAGGTCAGGTCGTAAGAGTGCAAGTGAATGCCACTGTAAAACCAGAGATGACCGCAAACTGTAGTAGTTCGGAGTGACTAATATTCGTGTTGGGAGAAGGATAAGGTTCAACGAAAATACACGGAGCAACGATGACGATGAGTCGGCAGCCGAGCAGACTTCGAGAAGTCGCCTGGAGGTTCTCTAGATCTTGGAAACGAACATTGCGGCGGCTTTGTTCGATAGAGAGGGAAAACGGGGGGACTACGGACAGTGCCTGGGGTACAGACGAGTTTTGAATAACGACGCTGATGCAACACCGCACACAATTCGGCAACGCCTGGGGACAGGAGGAGGATGGGGGTAGAGATCGATGGGTGAGTGACAAGCATTCTAATCCGAGCATCGCCAATCAGCGCTGTCCTGCCACTTCAGTTGAGCCAGCCGAAAGAGGAGTTAAATGGAGCAAGGGCGTGTCTCCATCCGAGGGCCCTATAGAAAGGGGGGCACCTTTGAAAATGGAAACGTGTCATTGGACGCCGGGTGGAGCAGTGCTCTAACGAGCCACTCAGAAATGAGGCTAAGGCGTTTGGCAAGACGCCTCGAGACACCTCCCCCGGTGGATGCACTAATACCCTTCGCTGAATTGCAGTCGGACACCCTGGTCGAATTAGTGAATAGGGATTAGTGGCCAAATCTGAACTGCTTCCTCATTGGATCATTCATTGCCTGTGTCCTCTACTACGTACTGCTGCATAACTTATTAGGAGGTGATGGGTGGCTACAGCGCTTTCCTAACCCCTGCCTAGGTTGCTCCAGTGCCTCAGATGCGGTTTAGCGGGGCTGCAAAGATCCATGATTGTTGCACCCTTGAACAGCCACTGTAACCAAAGCGCCTGCAAAACTTGATGAATGATTGAAGAGAGAGAAAGAGAGAGAGAGAGAGGTGTGAGATGAGAAAGAAGAGTCATCACCTCAGTCACTCAACTCACTGGGACACCTCTTTAATTCCCTTTTCTGCACGTCCCCACCCGCTTCACCTTTTTTTTAGACAAGGTTAGCAGTCTGCTTCAGAGTCATCTCCAACAGATAATAAAAGTCCCTCGAGCCCTAATAAGCAGGCTGGCGGGCAGGACGATAGTTAATCTCTACGACTTATTAATAAATGAACACACCTTTTCTTCGTAGATAATCAAGATATTGCCCTATCCGACTCACCATACTACATACAATCATATGAGGACTGATACCAAAAGGGTTATACCAATAGAGGCATCCATGACCACACAACCTAGCCTAGGTAGCCTGAAAGTTTGTCCCGAACAGCATGCAATCTTTGCCACTCAAGGGCAGCACTGACTGTACAAAAGTATGTACCTTGGTGCAACACGACATCTTCGTCAAAAGTATGACATTTGCTTGGTCCAAGCCGACATGGGATGGAACTTGTGAGAGAGCCTTTTCTCTCTGTTTGGCTGTTATCTGGTCTGGACACTTCCAAATGGCAAATTTTCAAATCCTCCGGCGGACGCATTGTTCAACGCTTTCATTTTGATACGCGATCATTGGCCCTGGCCAGATTTCGTATTGAGAATGCCGTGTTGAGCCATTCCCCAAACCCCAATATCTACGCCATTTCCTAGTCCGACTCATCTCTCATCTCTAATCTTTCCTCGGGAGAGGGTTGCACACTGCGACATGATTGTCAATTCTGAAATCATCTCCGCCTCAACAGTCATACCCCCTACAGCTATCACTATTTGCTGTAGCCTTGAGCTTGATTGCTATTTTTGTCCCAAGCGCGTGCAATGGAAGTTTCCAAACATTCCTTCTACGATGACACAGCCCAGGTTCTGCAAGGCACTTGATACTCTATCGAGGCTGGGCTGGCATCATCCGTTAATCGGAGCTAACTTGATACATAGCAAACCAGCAATTATGTCATTCCTTGTTTGCCACGACTTTGCCTAGCTCTCTCCGCCCGTTATTAGACACTCGTTACTTGTTTTGGACAGGAGTCATCCGCATCCGCCTTTGTGGCAGCCTACGTTGCCCGAAATATGTACGCATATATGCCGATCAACTAGCCCACCTCATATTCTTTGTCAGCGCAGCTCAAGCCTCACGCGCTGCCTCACAAGTACATACAGTCACCACGGCAGCTGCATGGTCTGTGACAGCTGCTGACAGGGAAATACAGTCACATAATAGACTCCTACGAAGAATGTGACAATACGATACTAAAAGCGTCATCATCTACTACTGTCTTACTAACTTTTTTGAGCCCAATTCCGTTTGAAAGTTCAAATATGAGAGAAGGCATGGCATAACCCGTATACCCTTCATGTTTTGATACAATATACCCGAGTTCGGGGGCTGTTTTAAGGCTTGTGTTTTCAGAAGCACTGCCTCCGACAAAGCAATACTTACTATGTATAAAAGTACTCTTAGATGGGACTTTCATAGTGTTACTTGCAACTCAAGCAAATGCATATCACAGCGTCCTATGCTCCAGACAGCCTTACGACCCCCAATAGTAATCGGACAAATATTTCGTAATCCTTCATCCCATGCAACTTCTAATAGACGGTCAAGATTTAATTGCAACAACAGCCTTACGACTATCCTTAAGCTACTTTCTTTCACTTTTCATGGTTTTTCATGGAGCAAAAGGACTCTACTTAACTTCATTAGCTAGAGCTAGCTATGCCAAGAGACAATTTAGGTATTGTCTACCGTTTACACAGTAAGATGTTGTACAGAACAACCAATGAACACGGTTGTATTCTGTAGTCATCAACGCCGAAGCGGGGGTTTATGATTTCGGAGTTTAGCAACCATCACACGCCTCCAAATATCGCGACGCAGATATGAAGTCCTATAGAAGAAGCTGAACGAGGTGGCTTCGCTCACTGTAGCGGTCACTCCAGGCCTGTCCACCAGTCGGTTGAAGAAGCGGTGGTATTCGTGGAGGACCCATGCTTGACAGCTCATGTGATTCTATCGATAATGACGGGAAGCTCCCATGCCTTAGCTTCCACTCTATTGATGCTTAATGCAAGGTAACCCGTCTTGGGCACTCCAGCCTATCCTCCAGGCCAGGTATGAACACATGCGCTGGCAACGGGCGTTCACGATATCTAGCATCAACACGAAGGCAGCAGCAGAGGTTCGCACAAAGTGCACAACCGCTAACGAGAGAAATCAGCCTGCCAGCCTTCTGGCGGGCCATCTGATATTGGATGGGCGATGGATAGGTGTGATGGCAGGATGGTCACCGCCCGCGACCAAGTGTATCAGCAGGGATGCAGGCCATCTCGAAACAAGTCTCCTTCCTACCGATTTTAGCCCTCCCCATATCCCTTCCACGGTGGGCCAATGAAATGCACGTTGCTACCCGTCAACAGACCCAGAGGTCGCGATGACTCAACTCCAGCTCATTTTGGTCTGAAGCGTGTGGCTCCAATAGCATCGCCGACTTCATCAATCTGTAAACAGGCGCGAGATCGGACCAAGTCAATTGGAATGGGATTGTGCCTCGCTCTATGACACGTCTGACGCAGTGAATCATTATGCAGCCGTGCTCGGTCCCCAGCTCGAGCTGAGGTCCTCAATATAGGTGCAAACCAACCAACCGTGACGATGACTTGGCGGCGATGCTGGTATGACCAAAAATGAAGGCCAATATTGTCTGCAACGACGTGATAATATCAGTTCTCACAAGACTAACACCAGAAGTGTCATCGCAAACACGTTACGGAACAGCCGTGCAGCATCATACGTACGGGCAGCTGAAATGAAAATTTCTAGGCAATCAGATCACTGTCTCATGATAGTCACTCCAACAAGCCGCCTCTACCAATCTACGACCACGGAGGATTTCATCAGCGTCAGCCCCGTCTCCATCCACCCAAGGCGCCGTGCTATCATCTATGTGCTTTGTACTATGTATTGAAGAAACCACCTAACTCTGGTCCGTCCATTGGTGCTCCGCTTTGTTCCGACGATTCCATTCCCGCTCAGCGCTATGTGTTTGGCTTCAGATTCCCGTAGCCACAACGAATCTAGGTTATTTAACTGAACGAGGCGAAAGCGTACAGAGTTTCGGGATTTCTACGTTCTAGAACAGGTGGACAATTTTCAGTTTTGCCTCCCCCAAAATGCCGTGAAAGAGAGTGACAAAGAATCGGAGATCGCATCCCCCATCTCGTGTTCAACCTTGAAAGCGCAATCTCCAACCCAGCCCGAAGCCAACGGAGCAAAACCTTGAATCACGATCTCGTCGCCGAGATAAGCATGTGGGCCAGGGATTCACCATAATCTTCGGCGCAACATGGTTCCTGGTTCCGGATGCCACTATCCATGCGAACTCCAACTCCTCTCTTCCGCGCGTGATGCTGAAGGGTGTGGGTGTGTTGTAGGTATGTGTCCATGTGTGTGCGCAACGCATCGTTTAACTAGAGAAGCGCCTGGCCGCCAATGCACTTCTGCGCTGCGCCCTCATCCAATGGCAAGGTGTAGCCAACCGTCAGCATGAGTAATGGCATATTGAGTGCACTGCCCAATCCGCGATTCCGAGTTGGGGACCCTATGGTGGGGTTGATCGTCAACAGTTCATGTCTTTTCTTACTAGAATTCCGACCTGCCGGCCGGTAGGACAGTTACATTACTTACGCACCTTTGTGGCGTAGCAGGCAAGGCCGAGACATGTTTTGTTAATGCCATGAAGGTGTGAAACCTTCGTTCGCGATGGGGCATGCTACCAAATTGATTTCGGATCTCGGGAGGCCTGGGTGAACAGCCAACCTAGAATTGGAATATCGGCACACACTGGCATGGAAAATTCGCTTCACGGGCTATTACGATGTCTCAAAGTCGAGCTTCGCCGCCGCCGACGCCATCGTCATCGCCATCTCCCCACAAAACAAAGCGCTCAAAATTGTCGACCTAGGTAAGTACCGACCGTACGTATGGCCTTGTCCACCTACCACTCTCCAAAACCGCGCCAGCCCTTCCGCTGCGTACTGAGGATGAACCATCACCATGTTGGGCTGTGGGGTCCGCAACAGTAAACGGCGGCAATACAGTAACACCGCCATCATCGCGTCCGTTAGTACAGACGCATAATTGCGCGTCTATACGCAGCATCCAGCACCCAAATTTTAGATCACGAACACACTGCCTATAAGTCAACAAGGTTTTGTGGGGGCTTCTGCTTGGTAAGACATTTTGATTGTAGAGTCGTGTGTGGCCTTTCGAGGCTTGGTTGGACACCCAGTAGTAGTTCTGGTTCCCTCGCGCACTCAGTCAATCAATCAATCAACGCTGCCAATTCTTCGGGTGTTACTTAGAGTCCGAATTCATTTGATACGACCACCGCTAGGTTGGTGTTGGAACTTATTACTAGTGCGTGTGTGACTGCGCACATTATACATATTGCTTACCTGATAAGAAAGAGAGCATATCTAGATGAACACGGCGGTTGTCTCACGGTAGCCTACTTGTCAGCAGCGATGTGTTGTGTGGATGTTTGAATTTTCAGATGCCTCAACCCCGTGACTTATCTGACTTATCCGTCATCGTCACCACCACTTCCCGTATCATTTAATACCTAGATAAACTAGGTAGTCGGTCCTCCTCACTCCCCATCCTCCTGATTTTGTGCCGCTCGGCGCCATCATGTGGGTGTTCTGGAAAAACATTCCGACATCTCCAAACTCAACGAATAGGAATTTCCCCTGCCCGCATTCCGTCATCCTCTTGCTCCATCCTGCTGCAAGTATGTACATGTTATATGAGTGGTTACTATATTCCCTGTATTCGCGTGCATACAGATCCGGGGCAACTGGCGCTATGAGCAGATCGGCTAGTTACCACTAGGCAACAGTAGTGATTTCTTGTGAATAGTATGCATGTAGGATAATCAGATACAACACCAACAAGAAGGGCTGTAAATACTACCTTTACTACTACAAAAGAAGTATGTGTATAATGCCATCATGACAGATAGCGGTCTTCATTCATTTATAGTATAGTTTCAAGTTTTATGGTAGACAGCTTATGTAAGGATATATCCAACAACGATGATGAGCCCTATAGCAACAGAAGGAAGCCAGTCACGATAAGCCATCGTTGTCGTTCTCATTAGGAGATACAATCACGAAGACTCACTTCTAGATAAGAACGCCAAGTGCATACTGCCGTAACTACCTAGCGCCATGCCCCCCCTATCCAGCCGCGCGCATCCAGTACCCCAGACTCAGTCTCGCAGGGAAAGCAAGCAATCCATGTGAACAACAAGCATCATCGCACGTAAAGAGATGAGCCCATCCTCTAGCTCGGCCTAGCCCGGCCTAGCCGTCCCCTCAGGACTTCCAAATCCGAAACGATGTCATACGCCCTAAAAATTCGCAAAAAGTACCTAGTGGTATATGTAAAGCGGCGGCGGCGGCGAGGGCCTTGTGTGTAAGTGTGTGAAGAGGCAAAGCGCGACGGAAAAGAGACGAGGATGAATACCTATGGTGTTCGCGATGGTGATGCTGGTGGCGATGACACGAGACCACATGACTCCCGCGCGCTGCGGCGAAGCAATTGTCCGAGCGTCTTCCCGGCTTGCCTAGTTAGCTAGCTAGCTACGTGTAGCTGATTGTTTCAGCTCCTCTTGACTGACTGCGGTGACTGGGCCACCTACGTCAACGCCAGGAATAGGTAGATAGGTAGATGTTCGTCTCGGCTGTCGAAGGATATCACAGCTTGGTCGCGGCTGACTCCGTGGCTGGCTGGCTGCCTGCGCGGCTGTGGCAATACCCACTCCTCAGGAGCGAGAAAGCGAGGGGTTGGAATCTACGGTAGCCGTCGTGACACATCCTGTCACGGCGTCGATGATTCATACCCAGTTACACGCGTAACCACCAGACTGGCGGTTCCAACGGGACCAGGGTGCTGAAGCTCTGGGAAACGCCGCGATGCTTACTCATAGCTGATGGTGGGACATCACGAGGGGTGGGGGGAGGGGGGGGGGGGAGGGGGGGCTGGGATGAGTCTCACCATAACTATGAGTTGGACTAGACTTTGGTAGATGGCCTTTGGCGATGTAAGCATCCATGACTGAGTCAATGCTCACGAGGGCTTCTGGGTTTGTGGAGTACGTTTGATAATTCAAAATGACAATAATGGGTCATCAGGCTACGAAGGAGGCTGTGGCAAAGACTCACGGGCTGACTAATTTGGGATTTCATGTTCGGGAGGATTGAGGCAATTCAATTTCCCAGCTGTGCGGTAGCAGTAAGTCAAGGACTTCAGTTGTATTTTAGCTTCCGCCGGGGTATCATGCGTGTATTGTTAATCATAGATGTGGTCATCCTTGTCGACTATCAATACCAATACTCCCATACAAATTGTCATTACACATGACTCTTTCGGCGTTTGGTAGAGCGGTGGCGATTACTTCACGGTGTAAATCACATTCCGTATGCTAATAATACTAGAAGAAAGGGATGCGGATGAGCGGAATCAGTAATGTGAGGTGCCTGAGTAGATTCCTTGTATTGTAACGAGTCGACTTAAACCATCATTGGTACTTCGACGTAGGTTCTCTTGTAAGCTCACGCGAAGCAAGGAGGCAAGACAGCAAACAAACAACAATAGAAACTGGGTTTTGCAGTTGTAAATTTGTAGGTAGGCTGGCCGTGGCAGGGAGGCGGTATAGGGTAAGGGTTATCTGCTGGTAAGAACTAAGTGATATTTCAGATTGTTCCCTGCCTTCTCGACGATGCCGTCTATCCATTTATCTACCCGAAGTAAGCTGGGCATAGTGACCGATGTCTACATCCTTTTGGTGGGTCTCATTTGAATATAGCTTAACAGTGTTGTTCAGTAGTTTCACCAAGCTGTGGTATCTCAAAAGTCTGAAGGCTGGTCTTTCAGCGTTGCTTGGCTAGATTACAAGCAATAAACATATCACAGCCGTCGTGGACCATAGCAAGTGCTCACACTGTAATGCCTAGGTGCCATTGCACTCGAAGTTTGGTTAATTATAGCTCTTCTCTCTGCTGCAGCCCTCCAACTCCCTGACCTATGTTAGTATTATTGACTGAAACTAAGTGGTGAAATGGGCTACTGATAGATTCCAAGCCCTTTGGCCCCCATACCTAGTTGTGATTCCACAGAGTCTACTAGATTGTACACATCCGTTCTCATCCACGGGTGCTGCCTGCTATATCGTGTTATAAGTTTTTCCATTCTAGAGCAGACGAACATGAAAACATAGCCTACCCTGTGAGATATATGATGTTCCGCCAAGGCATCGTAGCTGTGATAACCGTCATGGCTATAAAGCATACAACCAGGAATTTGTGCGTAATGGCGAATATAATAAACGTAGAAACTAAAAGCAATGAATACAATACGTAACCTTCAAAACCAACAGTTATAAAATCGACCTAAGTATAACTTCATCTCAATATGACTGTTTTTGAGTTATTGAACGCACTGGTAGTATAACGAACGACCTTGCCGTCGTGTGATTCGAAACAAGAGATTATGGTTGGCCCATGGGCTATCTTCAACATCTTCCTTCCATCTATCATCGCGAGGGAGGCGCTGCTCGCGGCCTTTTCGATAAAACCCTTATGCTCCGGTATCTAGGTTTACCACTCAACCCTCCCTAACAGGCCCACGACTAGACAGATACCTACATGCCTAATCGCCATGCGAGCCTACCGCGTGTAAGAGCAAGGTCGTCTTTCTCTAATCGATGTTCTCAGCTCCTAATCACGTCCTTGGGGCAGGGAGCCTACACTTCAACCCCAAAGATCTAAGTCTAGAAGTAATACACGAAGGTGCTCGCGTCTTCCAGCTACAACTACGGCAATTGGGGAGGTCATCTCGGTATTTCTTAGTAGTGAGCGATATATGGAGTCGTGGATAGTATACATAGAGGCGTTTCGTCACGACGCTTAGTCTCTCCAACATTGCAGAGAAGTCGAATATACGATCGTAACTATCGGAAGAATGGCACTAGGTAAATCTGACAGCGATTTCAGACAACGTAGAAAGGCTCATCAGTTATATACACGCTTGGTCGATTAGCATCTACACATGGAATTGCTGATATAACTCTTAAGAGAGTATCATGGTGGTTGGATGACCATGGAAGTTGCACAAATCAAATGTCAAAACTAAGATAGACATACATAGGCAGTGAATAGGTTAAGCATATAACAAGAAAGGCATTTGGATGAAAATATATGTCACGTTGCATGTATTCCATTTCACATTGCCTTAGACAACAACTATTTCTTCCCATCGGTCTATTCGTGATTCCCTGCTGAAACTGCAAACTATGGACCATTACCATGTACGAAATCAGCAATTGCGAGATAGTCGAGAACGAGGCATGACGAGTTCAAAGCCACAAATAGCCTCATTCTGTCCCCCGCCTGTGAGAGTGCCAGTCGTCCGTTCCGAACTGAAAGTATAATTGTACACGACTTCCCCATGCCAAGTAAGTCTTTGCTTTTCAGAAAAATTCCCCTCCTTCAAGGCCTGCAAGCACACACGCGTAGGGGGCTGTACCAGATTGCAAACGACCGAAATGGCGTCCTTGAGGGCGCAAACATTAAGGAGAGAACTCTCGAGATGAAAGATCATCATCTATGACGCCATGTAACTGCTGGCATCGATACCCTCCTTGGGAAACTCGCTATAGATATGGTTTAGCTAAGCATCATGACAAAAAGGGGGTAATCTAAGAACTTACGGAAGAGCAACCTCGAATCGCTTCTCAATAGCCTTGAGAACTTCTTGGTCGGTGTCGGTGCTCACGAATGAGATCGCGAGACCTTTGGTACCAAAACGACCAGCACGACCAACACGATGGAGGTAGGAATCGGCATCGGCTGGTAGATCATAATTGATCGCGAGGTTGATACGCTCAATGTCGATACCACGACCGAAAACATCAGTGGCAACACAGATGCGCTTGTTGAACTCCTTGAATTCCTTGTAGCGCTTGATACTGTGGAGGGATTAGACAGAATGCTAAATTGGATAGATAATATGAATACACATACCGCTCTTCTTGGCTGACACCAGAGTGGACGGAAATGGACGGGAAGTTACACTCGCGGAGCAACTTGTCAAGCTCTGTCGCACGAACAGTGCTCTTGACGAAGATGATGACTTGATTGAACTGGAGCTCATCAAGAAGCTCGTTGAGCTTACGGTTCTTCTCCCGTTCCTCAAGCTTGATGTAATATTGTTGCAGGCCGTGGAGCGTCAGCTTGGTGTCCTCATCGACGAAGTGCTCGGTTGGGTTCTGCATGAACTTCCGGCAGACCGGCTTGATCTCATCGGAGAGAGTGGCAGAGAACATCATGACTTGTTTCTGCTGAGGAGTAGACCGGAAAATATCCTGCACATCTCGTCGCATGTCTTATGGAATTAGTCAAAATTGAAGATAGAGGCAAAGAGGACGATTTGCTCACCAGTCGCATCGAGCATCTTGTCACACTCGTCGAGGACGAAGATCCTAACATTCGACAGACGGAGGTACTTGTCCCGAATGAGAGCATTGAGACGACCAGGTGTGCCGACAATAATATGGGGGTGGGTGTCCTTATTCTTTAGGACCTCGGCATCCTTCTGAATCGGAGTGCCGCCGTAGAAGACACCGGTCTTGATGTCGGGCATGTACTTGCTGAATCGGTTGTACTCATTGCGAATCTGGAAAGCCAGTTCACGAGTGTGGCACATGACTAAGACGGAGCACTCGCCAGCGATAGGCTCAACCTGCTGGAGGGTAGTGAGGACAAAGACAGCAGTCTTTCCCAGACCAGACTTCGCTTGACAGATAATATCACCTCCGAGAAGGGCCTGAGGAATGCATGTTTGCTGGACTGTAGGAATCGATCGCATGTTAGATAGGGTTTCCAAGACGGGCACGAAGGACGTAAAGGTGGGAATTCGACAAGGTCCGTCCATCATCGCAGCATCGTTCTTCACTAAATAAACCAAACCCATCACGGCAGAATATCCGACTAGCCCATCCGTAGATGGAGAGAAATGGCGTGCTTATCGCACGGCCAAATTTCTAGGACGTACTCGTTGACTTGCAGCCAAGGCGATTCATCCGTCGAGAGTAAACTATTGGGGTTTATTGCTTCCGCAAAAGCCCCCAGTTTTCGTTCTGCGAATGGCTACCTCAAGCCATCGTGACCGACGCGGTAAACGCGTGTCATTTTAAGCTTAAAAAGAACCCGCCAACACAGGGGTATCCGATTGGGATTCCTCCACATAGACACCGACACCGACAGCTGAATCACTGACTACGATGGTGTCGACCCCTTGCTCTCCGACGGTCTTTACTTCATGTTTTCTCTCTCTTTCTTTTCTTTGCTTGCGAGATGCTTGCGAGATGGGACGGACGCTTGAAGGAGGGATGCATGGTTTTGAGAAGCTGGGACGTGTAAGATGTAGACTAACCCTCCGAAGGATGCTCGAATCCGCAGTCGGTAATAGCGCGCAGAAGTTCAGGCTTCAGCAGGAAATCCCGGAAGCCGGTGGAGTGGATGCCAACATAGGACCCCTTCTTGTCAACATTATTGCCAGAAGCGGCGGCGTCGGCCTTCTTGCCGTTGGTGGCGGTGGCCGTGTCATTGGTGGCCAGCTCCTCGTCGGAGTAGTCGATCAGGTCCTCTTCAGCCGACATGGTGGTAGATTGATTAGTAGGTAGTGAGTTGATGGTGACGGCTGACGTGAATGTGTTGTGGCAGAATGCGAATTAATATCGCGTCGAGGCTAGATGAAAAAACAGGATGTAAAAAGAAGCCGCAGCGGTGAGGGCGGATGGCGACGAGAAAGAAGGCTGGCGAAGGCTGGCGAAGGCTGGCGACGTGGTCGAGGTTGGATGGAAGTAGGAAGAAAAGGCAGAAGGGAAAAGGTTGTCAGGAAGGCTGGAGGTGTCAGAAAATCAGAAATGAGAAAACGTGACGAGTGAACTGATGGAAGGGACTTTGCTGGGCTGCTGGCTGCGTGGAGGGAATGCGCGCCCCAATTCACGCGTTAGGCTTAGATAGGACTAGTTTAGGGACAATGGGGCTGTGCTGAGCCATTGGCCATTGAATGCACCTGGATGATTGTGTATCTATTGTCCGGCTAAATGCCGGAGTATTCCCCCAGATTTCTTCCATGCAGTAGGTTAGGTAGGTACGATACCTCGTGCCTTAAGCAAACCGGGCAAACTGTATGTACATACCTACAGGCATGACCTGCCTAATCTACCGCGCACTATTCCGTACTTATAATAGACTAAATAAATTACATACTTCCACTTCACATCATATACGTCTATATGTTGTGTCCAAGTAACATATGACAAATTCTCCCAACTAGAACTACTAGTGGAACTAGAATCAAAATCATTCACTACCTCTATAATTCAAATCCGGGCCTGGCCATGGGGAAGTCCAAGACAACTGGAAGCGTGTCGAACCGGCCAATATATTCACGTATATCCTACCTATACCAAGCAGCGACGTATCTAGGGACTCACCCTCAACAAGAAGGATCAAACAACACCACCCAAGACTCCAAGCGTGAAAATGAGTCACAAGATGAGCACGCTTCGTCTACAACCCTCACCAAGCGAGCACTATCACGGCGTTTGCTTACTGATCTTCGAGCTTCATCGCTCAAGACTCAAATACGCCTATCTCCAGCAGTGAAGCATACCATTTGCAAGTTCTGCGATAGCTTGCTTATCGAAGGAGAGACGAGCAGCTCTACCGTTGAGAATAAGAGCAAAGGTGCCAAGAAACCATGGGCCGACGTATTAGCTATCAAATGCAATACTTGTGGAGGGGTGAAGCGCTTTCCTGTCCAGACTGCTCGTCAAAAACGACGGCCGGTTCGTGAAGTTGAGACCAGGAAACAGGCCGAGAGACAGAACCATGGGGAAGATCTCGTTATGGGAGAAAACTAATCCGATGTCGCGATCCTATCTCTCTCAATACTAATCTTTCCTGGTGACTGGTCCTGTCACCTACTCGTTGGCGAAGACCTGTGTTCAGAAGGTTCGGCTTTCTATTCCCCTTGAGTTCGCTACACGTGAGGTGGCAACACGTTGGGATATCTCAAGATACATGTTGACCGGTATTGTCTCATATTATCGATGTGAATCTACACGAAGCTAGGCGTCATAGTTATTATTTGGTAAGTCTTCTCTATATCATAGTTGAGCTATCGTTAACTTGGGTGTCTGATAGGCATATGATTATGGGGATGGCCTCTGCTCTGCCAAATCGGGAGTTTGGAAGGTTTTGGGAGGCGAGAACTTCTATCTATCTATCTTCAAGTCTATCAAAGAGAAGACCATTGTGAGAAGGGGCAGTTGGCATCCTGCTTGCATGACACGATGTCGATAATGTAACTTACCGATTTATAGTACTTCCGATAGAGCTTCGAAGTCCTGAGTGTCATCGGATATGCTATCATCATACGAACCCAGCTGTTTACTATGATGAGATACGATTTGATTGGAGCCATACCGGGCTTTTGTCTTTGGCAAATTATTGATTGGTTGTCGTATTCTAGCACGCGATAGCTGAACGTTGAGATAGTGGGAATAAAGTCGAAAGAGTGCAATAGTTGTATTAATGAAGTTTATACAAGGGGTGTGTGTGTGTAAGCTTTCAGCCAATGACTACACGATGGAAGAGCAAACAAGAGTCATTACCTAACTTGTTACAATACCAGTGTGTCCTTGAGCCCTATTTAATAGCAGATAGTGGCCTTTACTAATAAATCTCCTGGCTGCCGAATAAACGCCTAACACGACTCACCTGTGTACTGCCATACTCGATTATTCATGAAGAGGAAACGAAAGAAAAGCACTTTTGGTTTATGTTAGGGGTAGTGTTAGTTTTCTTTTGATAGTGAGGTAACTTTAGGTAGGGACCATAGGTCGCAGGACAGAATGTCCACGGGTTAGTCACCCATTGATGTTGCAAACTTCGCTTGCATTTCTTGGAATGCCATGTGACAAACAGTCATCACCCATCTACCTAGGCACCAACATGTAACGATTTCATCCATCCATGCGCGCCCCACATCTTCTCTAAGTATCATCTGTCCGATATATTCCATCAAAGCTGCGAGAGCGCAATACTTATGCAGTTGCCCCATCGTCGCCGACATGCCGCCATCAGTCATGTCTTCCCGCTCAAGTTCGCTTTGTGACGACGGAACGGCCTCCGAATGTGTATCAGAAAAGGTGCTTGCTCGCGACATCGTTGCTTATAGCGATACCGAACTCGACCAGTACTTGGAAGCAAATCGTGTGGAAGGCGTGGAAGGTGGCGCATCTGTCATCCGTGTGAAGGATCCAGGAAATCTGCCAGAAAGTTTCTTTGAACGACTGAGGCAAGGCATAGCCTTTAACGGCCGATACTCGTCACTGACAACCAAGAAGAGTTCGAGCGCGCCATGCGCACAATGCAGCTTGTTCCCGCGCTGTCAATCTTGATGATGTCAATACTCGGTTGCTAGCCATATCAGCCGATCGTGACGCATCGCCTCCATCTTGGTATCGACCCTCTGACCCCGAGTATCGAACTCCACCACCCCCTACAGAAGAAGAATTCGAGACGGAGGCTTACAACTCACTTGTCGGTAGCGGTGGCCGGCCATGCTACCCGCTCAACCTGCTTCAGGATGTCGCCAATGACCCAGGGGCGTATCAGGAGATATTACGACCTTGGCTGGACTTTGCGGATGCGCACCCGCCTCGATGGAGAGTTTTCGAGAACCAGTCACGGAGTTGGAAATTGTTCCGCGAGTGGCAGAAGTATAGTAGAAAGGATCTTAGCCCATCCGGTGAGTATTTTTATGTGCCTGTGTACCTGGCATGGCGCAGATTTACTCGGGAATTCCAACCCAAGGACGGCGGGCATTTCGCATATCATAAGGCAGTTGAAGACCTCTTACGACGACATGACTTTCCTCGACCATTCCAATATCAAGAAGACCCACTACAACAGGACAAGTTAACGACGTGGATCGAATACCTCGGTTTCGAATATGCCCGATACGAGCGTTATATTCACGTCATCAAATTGAGACAGCCTATGTTTGACGAAGCTTGGAAGGTGTTGGTGGATTCGGGGGTACTCAGACCTTCGGAGACTTATGAGTATATTTGTACTCCTGCCTCTTCGTCGGAACGGCGAGCAGAAAGAGAGGCCGCCCAGGACGTCGTAGATTCGCTTAAGTCAGCCGCGAAAGCAGCGTTGGTATCGTGGCAGGCAAAGATGAATAGCGGACGCGGTCTATCCCTGTCGGAGTGCAATGAGATACAAAGCCGCACAGAAAAGCTTGCCAAGGCGCAACACCGGCTTGCAAGGGGTTAGAAGGCGAAACAACCTTATCACGGATTTCCATATCACAGTACGCGAGTACAAGATTGTGAAATGGAATGCAGATACGCATGAACCTATACTTCAGTGGATATTAGACCAGGTCCCTCTCATAGAGGCCGAACTTATCGAATCTAACGCCTCCAATGCTAGTCCAAGGAGTGGTTTGAAGAGAGGGCTTGGTCGCGATACGAGCGAGGACGACTCGCAGAATCGAAACGTTAAGAGACAGAGATGCGACTCAAATCCAAGCTTATCACCAGACCGGGATCCTGTCTTACGTATTGATTCTGGCTCTCAAGAGGAGGATCATGCGCATGTCAGCGATGTTCCTATTGATGATGGTTCCATCGACAGAGAATCCAGACAGTATCAGGCCCGAAATGCATCGGAAACTACTAAGAAATGACAAAACGAGCCGCACGATGTGTCCACGTCACGTAGTTCAAGCCATGGTTGAAAGCACAAGCATAGGTGGCCGTCATTATTATAATGAAGAAGGCTGGATTGGCCGTCACATGGTTTGTGAGCTGGACTTCTAGTTTGATCACGAGGAAGCAGAGATATCTGCTATGATAAACGAGTGCTAATGAAATACTATGAATTCCGCGCGCAAAACTGCTGTGTAGATGCCGCACACAGATTCGTAAGAGGTCTTCTATGGCGAGTCTTAAGTCTTGATTTAAAGGTAACAATGGTCAAAATATGATTTAAATATACTGGTGGTCGCCAGTGAGGTTTCAAGCACTCCCCTAGTAGACTAACCTAGGTGTTAATACGAGCCCTAAGCTCGTCGATGCATATACCGTCTCTCATCATCCGTCACCGCATCCTGCCTCTACTTCCCCACGGCGTCTTCCCACTGCGTCTGGTCTAAGGCAAGGTTTTGATCATAGAATTCGCCCCGGGCTGTCAACTAGTCCAGCAGTTGTAAACGACATAGATCTAGGCTCCGGGAATGATCTATTTTGAATTCATTGTTACAAGAAAAATATATCCACGGGTATATCCAGTATACGCCACCATGGGAGCAGCTGATTTGTCAGATTAGGGGGTGGCAGTCTTGGTATAACGAACGACATAGAACTTGATACGTTAGCCATCTAAGTAGCAAAGACACCCATAATGGCGATAGTGATGAAGATATGCCCACTAATGATTACAAGAGTGAACCTGGAGGAGGGGAAGTCCCGAAATGGGTAACCACCACCCTGATAGACCAGTGTATGCATGTTCTCATCTTCAGACATACTCAAGTTAGATATGCTTGAATTACCTAACGAAATCATCCTCCCTATTCTGGGTGGGACGGTCTGTCCTAGCTGCCGCTCGTACCTAATGTTTCATATGTGGAAGCTACCTTTAGCAGCAAGAGCACACAATGCGGGAGATCGCAACGGGTCGACAGAGTATGACGTTATAAGTGTAGGAAGGTCTGAAGCACGACTGATTGCAGTGATAGGTAGCTCACTCGGCCCCTTTTCTCTCTCTTTCTTCTTTAGCAGTATTAGCCGGCTGTAGCAATCTAGATATCACACCAGTCTACGTAGGAATTTCCCACAACACTATCCCAAGTAATCTCGACCGTATCATCCCCAAGAACCCTGGATCTCCCATGCGCGCCCTGATATAGACGTGGAGCTGTATCATGATTCCCGCTTAACCAGAGGACAGTCTAGGGCACGAGTATATAGCTGGTCTCGCCATTGTCAATTTCCTTTTGACCAATTCGGTCCTAGAGGCAAGTAGACGACTCCTTATCGAATAGCTTTCATATCTGAGACACATCGCATACAGTCGAAGACGACTCTACGGTTCAGAAGCTAACCATCACATGCCTCCCCCGCCTGCTATCACCTCTGGCCGCCGCCCTGTTCCTTCACCGACTCCTCGCCCAGGACCTTGCTCGCCGCCATGAACCTGCGGTGCACCAAGAGATCAGTCGCAATCATCCCTAGTATTAAGACGCCACCGTGGAGACCTGGCCCAAGACGGCGATTCCAAATAACACAAGAAAATGGGAGAGGGAGAAAGAGGGGGGGAAAGGGACAAACTCACATCCCACCATGCCAGCTCCCCAAACCCCTCATAGCCTCCGCCTGCACGCTCGTCATGCGCAGGAGGTTCTCTGTATCAGCCAGATTAGCCGACAGCTGCGCGAGCTGCGAGTGCAGATGTGTCTGGACATACACACACCGCCGTTAGCCTTCCCAAATGTCCACGGTCTAACTAGGCAATACACAACTCTATTGTCTTGCTTGCTTGCTTGCTTGCTTGCTTGCTGAGAGCCATTTCGGCAATGAGGATACACCACACATCGTCAAGAACAGCGCCACCCGACCGACAAAGACCGGGTACGAGGAAACGAGGGACGAGAAGAAGAATAAGAAGAAATATCAACCCACCAACTGCCGCGCCTTCACCACGGTCCCCGAGCTCTGCGGCGCCATCGACGGCCGCGTCGTGGTGCCGGAGCCCTGCATCGCGAGCGTGCGGTCCGAGGTTCCGCCCCGCGAGGCCATGACCTAGGTATCCTCCCCCGTGTGAATCTGCCTGTCCGTCTAACGCCGCGTCGAAGGCGGGAAGCGGGGCTAGGTAGCTAGCTCTACGGAAATGATCGGGTCGCGGATACGTAAGCGACACGACACGGGTTATCTAAGCCCTCGAGGCACACCGGTACGCGCGAGCGAGCTTCGCAAGTAGATAGGACGGAAGATGGCTGGGTAGTTTTGCTCGTGGACCGCTGAGTACCACTCGCATGTATCGGTATCGCGATATAGTCGATTAAGCTTCCAGGACGCCGTCGAGGGTCTGAAGAAGCTAGACTCGTTTCGAGGTCGCAACCGTAGATGTATTTATTGTTTACTTCGTTCGCACTTCGGACCCCGCAACCGGGATCTATTTCTGGATACTAAGGCGGCTCTGACTCGGGATAAGGGAACAAAGCAGATATGTTCCCGTAAGGCAACCCGCAGCAACCCTCACACTGCGAATATAACGTCCAGGAACTTTGATATTGGTGTTTAGTGGTTTGCCGTTCGCGAGAGGTGTGCAGGTATTAGTTTATCGATAGGTGCATTGATCCACTGACGTAGGTAACATACCCCCCGCCATTGGAACACCGCGATACATGCATATACCTATATACGGGCATATATATATTCGTACGGTACCTCTACGCGTATTGGGCTTCAATCACAGCGTACTGTACCTGACTATGTCGAGGCCTCGAACTTAATAATTGCACCAGTAAGAAAGGCCCAAGCGCCCTCCCGCCTTCAACCTTACCTTGCGGCTTAATCCGTACCAGCCTGTCTATCAGGTAGCCTATTAAGTAGGTAGCCTAATAGACGTGTTGCGATCAGACACGGCTACGCTACGCTAGGTAGTCACCGTGCTCGGGCCTTGCCTGTCGACGTTCCCTCGACTTTGACAAGCGGTAGTGACGAAAGTCTATATTTCAGCCACTATATGATTATCAATAGGATAATGAGCTGTTCAGTAAATTACATTAGATATAGTATCACAACTCTATAACATGTAGTCTAAAACACCCACAACCCGAATCTTACTCTCACCGAACCAAATCACACTAGTTAGCACGTATTCACTCGCAACGGAACACAACGAACCCCTTATTCATTATAATTAACATTCACCACTCACACCACCTTTATATTCCCAAGATCACGAATTAGGTAGTTCCCTCGATTAAGTAATTAAGCCAGGCTCCTTCTCCTCCTAACCTAGGTTTCCACACGAGTCTCTCTCTCAACCATCACCAGTAGCAGGTAGGGCGGGCGAGGCGAGGCCCTCTCTTCAGTCCAGCTCAGGTCTCGAATACGGCCGTGCCATTCTTTCGTTGCTTTCTTGCTTGCTTTCTCTCTCACTACTACTCATCATCTGGCTTCTTCTCGCTTGTTTCTTGCTTTCTTTCCCAATAACCCGAGAAAAAAACCTTTCCATTCCATTGTGTGTGTCTGTGTCTGTGTCTGAGTGTCTCTGAGTGTGGCACTACCTATCCCTATCCCTACCTACCTAATTCCCTTTCCTCCCCAACCCCCCTACCTAACCCTTCCCTCCGTCCCCCTTTGCCCTAGGTTACCCTCCAGAGTAAGTTTCCCGCGTTCCCTCACACGATTTATGCCAGTCTTAGATAAATAATTAGAGAGCCTAGCCTAGCCAGCCACAAAGAGATACAAGGAAACAAGAGAGAGAGAGAAAAACAAGCACGGTCTTTTGTGTGTGTGTGTGTGTGGTGATGAGTAGTGGTAGTTGGTAGTGTGTGTGTGGTCATAATACCAAATATGCCCTCTCCCCCGCCCTAACCAGCCAGTCCAGTCCTCCCCTTTCCCCCTTTCTTTGTTGTTGCGCAAACGGAATGCCCACACCACACCGCCACACCACCCTCGATGCCCCCTTTCGGGCGAACAGCAAAAATAGTAGTAGTCCCCGTTCGCCCAAGATAAAGTGTGATGGCGCAGTGAGCCCAAATCTATCTTCATTAAAAACGTCTTCGCTTTGCCGACCCAAACTGCGCGCGCACGCTCTTTTTGAACTGCAAACCACAAAAATGAATCAATCAGGCCAACCACGATGCGGAGAAAATCGAAGCAAGGCAGGCAGACAGACAGACAGACAGGCAAGGCAATGCAAGCCAAAGTTATCATGATCACAGTTTTTATACACTTCCCCACTAGCCTCTCTCTCTCTCTCTCCTAGCCCGCCAATAGACATTTAATGTCGCCGTATTAAACCCTTTCGATAAAAAGGATATCTCAAGAACGAGATTGGTGACAAACGAGATTAGAGCCTGAAGGCGTAGGGGAGGGGGGTTGGTTCACCAGATCGACAGGCAGGGGTAGTAGAACACTGGGTTGTGGAGAGAGTGGAAAAGGAGAACAATATATGCGTTCCGAACAAAGGCGACACAGACCCCGCATCCCAATGCAATATTACCGAAAATGAATAGCCACTACTTCCTCCTTCCAAATGCTTATGTACGTAGTTTTCCCTTTCCGAGACGAATAGAATTATGTGTACGTCGTAAGTTGTAGTCCAAACTGATTTCCCCTTTAACCGTATCGAATGCGCCGTTGATCCGAATGATTTGAATTCGACAATCCTAATGCCGTGAGCGCTGCCGTTGCTTACCTTGCAGAGCGTTGGGCGAGTTGTTTCACCAATTAACCCCTAGTCGGACAGACAAAATATGTGCAAATGGGCGAGATGCCACAATCCGTATAGCAATTTCAGCGACGGTCGTATACCCGACTCAGCTATCTATTGTCCTCCCGTCGTCGCAGGACGAGGACCGAGACTGCTTTGGCTGCTGTGGGCGGACGGTTCGGAGCCAAGGTGCGTTGAATCACCACTCCCCGCGCTGGCACTCGCACTACCGGTCAGACTTCGAACGGTTTTCGCACTTGGTGGTTGGAGAGAGCTCACCCCGACATGTTGTTCAACTTGTTGTGGTGCGACCATGTTCCCCTGTCCGGGAGGATGCCGGGGAACTGGCTGACGTACGCCATCTGGAGGCGACGGACGTCCACCGGGGGCTGGTCCTCCAAACCCATTCGGCGGCGAAGGGCGCCCATTACCGCCTCGGATCGAAGGGCTATACGGGTGTCCCGGCGACTGACTAGCACGTCTGGGATACGGACCGCTCATCCCGCCCGGCACGACTTGCAATTCATGCAGATGAGCTGCCGTTAGAGAATTTGCTCTGGACCCCGCCTGCATCTGTCCCCGATCGACATTACCATATCGGTTAGAAGTGAAAGCCATTAGTGGATCGTCGATAATGTTGTCATGAAGACCAGGCGCAGTATTGATAATCTGACTAGAACGATTTCTGCCGAATCCCGGCCGCCATCTGCCGCCTCGGGGCGGCATCCCTCCTCTTATACCCTCGGGGTTTGTGCGTATGTCGTTTTGGTTGGCAGGAGGCTTGGTACGGTTTTTCCTAGACGTAACGCTCATCATGTCGAAGTTATCAGGGTCAATTTGGGGTTTTATGGGGCCGGCGTTAGGATCGAAGTAGTCGTCCTCTTCGTCTTCATCGTCGAGAATGGCGCCCGCGCTACGCATTGGGGGCGCGCGTCTCCGGGGACCAGGTGCGGGTGCACCACCGCCGCGCCGCATACGCATCTCATGTTCCTTCAGGGCTAATTCGCGCTGTCGCAACTGCAGTTCCCTTTCTCGGAGGGCGATATCCGATGTGTCTGCGTTATATCCGCCTTCTGCGGCCTCTGCTGGGTCGTCGTAGACTACCAGGTGGCTGAACTCTCCAAGGTCATTCTCCTCAAAGGAACCTCGCCTCGACGGTTGCCGTGATGGTTGATACCCATTGGGTCCGCCATTCATCGAAGGTCGGTACCCACCTGGGGGGCCACCGTTCATCGGCGGAGGCCGACGCATCCCCGGGGGCGGCGCAGTAAAATTGGACGAGTTCCTTGGCCTAGACCTGGGCATACCATTTCCATTCGGGTGTCCATTCATAACGGGACGAGGCGGCGGGCCTGATGACATCCGAGGCATTGGCGGCGGTGGTGGTGCGGCTGGCGAACCAGGAGCCATTGGAATTCCGTTAGTCTCCTTGGGTCTGCTCTGATTTACGGTATTTAGCTGGTGGAAAAGGGGATAGAGTGTTTCAATCCGCGGCAAATTGACCCCCGAGCTTTGTGCCAGCTTAATCGGCGAACCATAAAAAGTCTCAACTTCCATTGGTCGTCTCGCAACGAAATCCTGCCACATTATACTTGAACTCTCCGATGGTTGACACTGTTCCTTAATAGTGTTGTCCTTGAAGTCGGCGTCAAATGTGCACCCTTGCGCAGTAGCAAGCTCGATGAGCTCGTCGATCACACCCGAAATCAGCTGCCTCACACCAGTCTTCTCCAGAAGAGCTGCATGAGAAGGAGTCTCGAACAGGACACTGGTTGGGTGGAATGCAATGGGCCTATTTAATCAAGTTAGCGAAAGGTCCAAACATAGAAATAGGGGTGCAAGGACATACCCGATGACTCGTTCAAATTGCTGTTGCCGTATGTTAGGAGCCACCTTGCAATCTACGCGGCCGGTGCTCAAAGTCATGGCCAAGGCCTGCGCCATGTCATCCTGTATTTGAGCAGGGATGCTGCCATTCTTATTTGCCGGACCAACCCAAACTTCGGTTGAACCACTGTGTTCGAATTCACTGGCACCAAGCTGGGTGATTTCGGCGTTTGAGACCAGTGACAAGACCACATTTGTCGGAAACCTCTCTTCGATGGCTGCCTCGACGCCCAAGGCATGCGTTGTGTTGACAAGGATGCATGTATGTTGCGGGGTAACGACGGCATCGATCACCGACGCGAGGTCGTAAACATCTGGCAGGGCCTTAATGCAAAGGATTACATAGTCGAATGCGCCGTCTTTGGTGTGCGCGGCATCTTCTGGCGTTCGAACAACTAATTGTATCATATGTTAGTACTCCTCGAGGTAGCACAGCAGGGAAAACAAGGGGAGATGAACTTACCATGCCGAGGCTTGAAGCGTTCGTTGCCAAAGGTTACGGATCTGGCAGACATGTTAGATAGTCTAGTCTAGAGTGAGGACTTATCCCATGTGGAGCTTACTTGAAAGAGATGCCATATTGGTAGACACTCTCGAAGCCAGACTTCCAAACCAGCGTTACATCGCAGGCAAGAGTGGCCTGAAGCCTCCAGGAGAGGAACGCGGAGACAGCATTCCCACCAACTGCACACACCCTCATTAGATCATTATCATCCATGACGAGAGGTAACGACGACCTCAAGGCATGTGCCAGCGGCGCGGTCGTCGAAGGAGAGTGGGGTAACGAGTGTAAAGTTATGAAAGGAAAAGGCGAAAGACCGGCGAAGGGAACGAAGCGAGGCTCTCCGTTTCTCCCGACGGTAGCACTAAGGGAAATAGGAAGGGTTGTGTTTTCGAGGTATCTCGAGGCACGAGTTGGAATGCAAGTGACAAAAATGACAAAAATGGAAATTTGTGACAAACCTGACAGAATCCTTAGTCGCGGCGGCATGGGGGCCATACTGCAGACCTAATGGGGACTAGTGCTCTAGTCCAGTCTCGAGATGGTTGTGTCTCTCTGTCGTTGTATTGACTGGACGGACACACACTCACGATGCGTCGGAATGAGAGCCCAGGTAGCCTTGTACACCGTATCACGGCCACAAGCCTACAGTCACGACGCGGGTGCGACGCCTCCCAATGGCTGTTTCACGTCCCTGGAAACTGGTTTTTTTTTCCTGCTGTTTCCCAACCGCACGCTTCGCTTCTGTATAGTCTTTGCCTCTTTCGTGGCCAGCTGAGAAAATCGGCAGGCCGGATAGAGAGGGGATTAGTGCAGATCGGAGGTCTTATTGTTTGGCGTCTCTGCGGCCCATTCGTGGCGGCCGTTGGAATGCAAGCAACGGACGGCGATTCGATGGCGTCTACTCTAACCCTGGTATACTGCGAGTACGTCTGTCTAGCCTGTGTACAATTACCGAATGCTTTTCCTGTCTTCCCAGCGTATCCGAACCGCAAACTGTAGACTGCACACTGGAAACTGCACACTGCACACTGCAAACTGCGGCCACGGATAAAAGTCCAATGTAGAGAGAAGGTAACGAGTGTAACGGCCTGGAAACAGGTCGAGGCGATTATAGAGGGATGGATAAGAGAACTCGAGTGTGTACGTGCGGGTCGGACTAGATGGTCAAACGTAGGACTAGAAAAAGGCCGGGGTGGGAAAAGGTTGTCTCTCTCGAAGTAGTTCGTCTAAGGGAGAAGAGAAGGAAAAAAGAAAAAGCAACAAAAAATCTAACGAACGGACGGAACGACTCGGGCGGGCCCTTGTGGTGGAGAGTGTTGGGTTAGTCGAACGGCGGTTGGACGAACGGCGGAGAAGGGCGGTGCGAAGAGGACGTGTCCAGTGAACGTAGACAAGTTGAGAAAAGGGAAAAAGCAGGGCAGGACGAGGAAAAAGATCGTTAGTTAGAGACGCCAGAGAGAGAGCTTAAGCACTACTAGTACATACTACGGGTATGTAGTAGCTGAAGTAGTAGAGACGTGCAGGCGTGGCAGGATGGGGATGTGTGGGAGGGGCGTAGCAGTAGGCAATGGTCAAACTGGGCCTAGTTAATTATTATTTTAGTTAGGCTGCCGTTGTATGTATGTACATGACATGGAATATGTGTGCATACATGTGTGTATGTATGTATGTATGTATCTAAGTGGTATGTAGGTATGTAGGTATGTATGGATGTATGGATGGATGTACTGTGCTGTACGGATTGGATGGGATGGGATGTATGTATAGTACATATATGTAAGCCTGACTGACTGGGATGTACGTGGTTCAAAGGTGCAGTGCAGTGCAGAATTGGTGGTAAGTGGTGTTGGACAGACCTGTTGGTATCTTTGTTTCCTCTTTTTTGTTTCCCTGCTTGTCAACGCTGGAAAGTGGAAGCATGTATGTACTAAGAACGGAGTACATAGCAGTAGCCTTGTAGATCCGAACGAGGCGAATGCCACTGATAGATGAAGCAATGGCAAGGCAATGCAAAAGGCCGCTCTAATACAACAATTTGCTCTGCGAAGCTTTGGTAGTTTGTTAGTGGTAACTTGTCAAACCCTTCAGAGATACGTAGCGTGGCCTAGGGGAAAAAAAAGGCGCGCGGAAGGGAATTGCTGTCAGATCCAAGTGGAAAGGTGCCAAAGTCTAATCAAAGACAAAGGGCAATGGGCTGATGTGCGTGGCGGACTTTAGGTAGCTTCAGGCTCCGTTGTCAGGTGTTGTAAGCTGCACATGTACTGTACATTAAATATGCGGGTATGCGTATTGCGCATCCCCGTATTTTCATATCTTATGTCCAGTCTGCACGGCTTATTTATGTTACTTGCATGTGTCGACTTATTGGTCTCGAGTGTAATGGTTGGAGTCTTTTCCTATCTGTCAAGTCTATAGTCGTTTAAAAGTGCCTCATTCTAAGGTATGACATTCCCATTCAGAGTATACTCAGAGAGAATTGTATAGGTAATTATAGAAACATGTCTCCTGTACTACTATGTAGGCATGCAAGTATATTGCAAGTACTTGGTGAAAAGAGGTAGCGTTTGCTATATAAGTCACAGGTGCTAGTTCAGCCAATAGGTGCGGAATACTTTGTAAATATCAGATGGAATAGATAGTCATAACACAAGTTATGCTCTGCTTTCGTTCTAGGTACAGCAAGCTAAGAGCGCAAGTAAGAGCACAGTAATGCGGTTGCTGTGTACACTGTCATTCTAGAATGAGGATGTACCTGATCATGACGTGTACGGTTTTTTCGGACATTAAAGAAAATTCACCAGCAATTTTTGATGAACGATGAGGCTGTGCAATTAGTCGAGATGATTCGGTGTGTTGATCGTTCCGGGGAAGCGAGGGAGCGGCCTTGGGGTCTCCTATCTGGTACAAAAGCATGCATGATTACTGCGAGTACGAGCGGTGGACAAGTGGAATGATTCACAAACATACTTTTCCAGTAGCACTTCGTTATAGAATTGAATCTGTAAGTTGTTTCGATTACTTCTGCTTGCCTAGGTAGCAAAGTGCCTGCATCGCGGTGACAGGCGCATTGAAGCACAACGCAAATCGTAGACAATTATGTATGGGTCTCTCCATCCAGGCTGCCAGGTATTGGTGACGTGACCTTGTTGCTTTTGCAGTTATTGGCCTGTCTTTCGTATTCTGTCTGTCAAGGAGCGGTAGGACTACATGTATAATAAAAGAACTGCATGCCGGCAACATGTGGTCTCGGTGCATCCAGATGCTCGGCAAAGCAACCTTAAATATGCAGTTAAGAGGCAATTCTGTTGAACTTACGCATACTATGTACAAAGGGGCTAGGGGGCTTATGCACTCTCCTCAATAGTGATCCCTACTTAGGTATGTATGTACATACATACAATACATCCTACGATACATCTCTCAATGGCTATCAAATCAAATACAAAACAGCTAAACAGTCGGACAGTGAGAAGATACCAGTTGATTCTATCTCTGCAGTAATAATAATACAATTGTTCGTGACCTGTGGTTCTTCGGCTGTTGGTTGGCGATCCAGTCTACTGTTGGGAGAGAGCTAGAGCCTGCAAGTGAGATCAGTGATCAGCAAGATCTCTCCACTGGGTAATCCACTAGGCAGTCCACCTTTGTGGGAATTCACAACCTAAGAATGGCCAGGTGGAGTACAAGAAGCTCCAGATTCCAGACTCCAGTTAAGCGGCAGAAGGGAATGAATGCAGGTCACAAAATAACTCTTGCCTGCTTGCGGAGATAAGGGGGTTCCGTTAAGAGGGTCAGATGACAGGTTGGAGCAACAATTGGTAGTTATCAGTTTCGGGAATAGAGAGAACTTTTCACTGATCAGACAAAAGACAGGTTCGTCTCAATTGGTCCATAGGATTCGATCCATCGAACCATCGTAATCTCCATAGATTGTTTCTGCCCCTTACCTGCTGGTTATTCAGCAACAAACACACCGTACCAGCAGCTGAGAACATCCAATTTGTTGTTGTTTCGTGAAACATACCTACATACTTGCAGTAAGCTGACCCATTGATTGGTTCACGTACACGAGCTTCATGTTGGTTTGCAAACTATTGGCATTCTTGTAGCAGCTGTTGAGTTCAGAGCTTTGCTGAACTGTGAAGACTCAAACTCTGAATCCAGCATGCCCTTCATATCTATAATAAATGGTTGATATGTTATATATTCGATACTCTCTTATTATTCGTATCGGCCAAGTTACCTTCCCTGCCAAGTCTGCATCAAGACTTGGTACCCTTGTAAAATGGTAGGGCTGTGCAGCTTTCGTACCGCGTACGAACCAACCAGCCAACATATTAATTAATGTCTGTGCCTTATTTTTTTATCTCCTTCAGCTGCAAGGCACGAGGAGCGAGGAGCTGCATGGCTTCGAGACTGCGTCTTCGCAGCGAGAGAATCAAATATAACTTTACGGGATGTACGGATTATCAATGGTCTAATGTGTTAAGAACAATACAGACTTGCACGAATAGATAAGTCTCTTAAAACGTTAACTATACCTATATGAATGCCCTAAGCATGTGTTTACTTGGACTTGGATATCTATTACTGACGTACGGAGTATCTGGCTGCAAGAAATCTGGAGCGGGATGATCTCAACCGTGGTGAAGCAGGTAAGCAGGGGTAGCGAAAGATAGAAAACTTGGAAGTGGAAATTAATTAGCGGAATATCGCCCGTCTCCTTGGAAGCCCAAATACACATCGGCCGAATGCAACCAAAAGGAGTCGAGCCGGACTGATAGCAGCCGGCTAGCAATGAAAGCTCATGGTATGGCCTGCGAGTCTTCTGCTCTTATTCACAAGGTAACAGGCTACAGTAGCGGATACAGATGTCAAATCGAGGGTGTTTAGACCACCTCTCTTCGTGTTGAAGCCACAATCTCAAAGTAACCCCTGGCGGCTGGGTCAAGCTAAAAACTCAGGAAAATATATTGTTGAAGGCGATGACGTATTCAACCCACGACATCATTCTCCTATTATCCTGAGGTGAAGATCGTCTATATACTAGGTATATCATGGCTATCACGTTCAATTAGCTCCAACTACCTCTAATATCACAAGTGGCATTATGGCCATAGAGCCCATACGTACTCCGTAGTGACTACACTAATAAATCCTTATAATTGTGTCTCAATGGTGGCTTGCCACCACAGAAAAAAGAAGAAAAAATGGTAAAAATTGATTAGGAAGAGATAAGTGTGATTGATGGTATCAATTATTATTAGAGCCAGCGGGACAGCAGGGGTGGATCACTGGACTTGGGTCCACCACAGCTTCGGGTCGTCCATCCTGCTTAAGCCCCTTGGCGCGGAGCCACTGGGGCCATCTACACGTACAAAATACACGTACTACCTCGTACATACGTACGCGTCCGTACTAACCAGCAACTTTCAACTCGACGCGATGAATTCATTGAATAAGGCTGTTTACAAAATCGCAGTTATTCCTCCAACGGTTCTGCCTCCGGTCAACCATCCGCCGTCCGCCGTTGGACTTGTCGAGGCTATCACCGAGTTCAAGAACCCACGAACTAAGTGAAGCTTAGAAAGTTCTTACGTACGGATTAAAGGTTCCAAGCCATGCAGCCATCTCATTGCGTCCAGGGCCCACCATGCATCAATCAGTATCAAAGGAATGCCATGTTTACACATATCGCCTTTCGCTAGCGGATACCGGCTTTTCGGAACCATCAGACACTCCTCTGGCAGCTTTGGTGATACCTTAGTAAACATGGGGTTGTCGACAAGTGCGGATCATCAATGCCTCCTCCTGTCTTCTCTCCATGCAGACTGATGAATTGACCAATTCAATATCACTTAGCTACTACAAAGTAAACCGTTGTGTGTTACCTATCTATTGCAGGATACTGACATTGATCGCTGTCAATATTCGATGGTTTTATCTTCCCCAGACGTGCACCATAAGCTATTCGTCAATGTAATGCGCGGGAGAAATCCTCCGCACCAATAATTTCTCTTAGAACTCAAACTCCAAGGGCATCAAATTTCAATTCCTTGTAGAGCAATTGTGAACCTTGTCCGCAGGCGGGATCCGGTCCCTTCTGAATCCCGCAGCATCACCGGCGGCTCGGCCCTAGGTCCAGAAATGTCAGTTTGAAGTTCGAACTGACCATCTGCTCTACTGTCAAATAGCCCTTTGGACGCGGTTTCACTAGTCCGCCCACTTACCGAGCAGGTGCCAGGACGCTGTCTGCAATCTTAATAATAAAGTCGTTCGTTCTTACGAACCTGTGGAAGAGATCTCACATCCCTCTTCCCGGCGCTTCCGGGGCTAACATTTAAAGTTTCTCGAGCCTACCACGGGCACGGCCTTAAATACTGTTCCTGGAAACGCTGTTCCTGGAACCCCCCTAGCTATCTATCCCTTTTCGGAATGTCACGAAGCCGTGGCTTGTCCGTAACTCGTTGGGCTCTATGGGTTTCGCATGTGACATTGGCAGACGCCAGACCTGCCACTGCATTTAAACCATTCTCGCAAGGGAGCCGGCAACCCCTTCACTTTAAACGGGATATCTCGTGGTCGCCTGCGAACCAATCCATCGCCTCACACTCCTCATCAGCTATATATATGCGCGCGCGGGCGGGCTTGAGGCCGCAGCGCAAGTCCTGTCGAGATTTAGACCGCTTCCATATGCCAAGGCCCAGCTATCATGGAATTGGCAAAAGCACAAATCTAGCTGCAATCACGAGGTTCGCAAACTTGCTTTGGAAAGTATCAGACTATTTTTACCCCCCTTATCCCCAAAAAGCTGGTTTTGTGAGATCGCCATACTGCAGTGCTGTTTCTGACCATGGCAATGTAGTAACAGATGGAGTGTTGCTCCCAAGTCGATAGGTCGAATCAGTCGATTGGCCACCGAGCTTGCCACATCAGGAACCCAATAAGCCCAGGTTCTTGCCCCACAGCCTTGCAATATTGCATGCGGCTGGCTGTTGGACATCTGCGATATCGAGATATACACACGCTCTCAGCCTCTTAAACTCCCTTTTCCCAGTTCCGAAGGCATGGGCTTGGGGAGTCGTTTCGTGTTCGCGTCCGAATTGCAGACCCGAGAAGGCAAAGTCGGGTTTCCCCGCGAAATGCACCTATCCGCCGCTCGCTCATCCGGCGACGGGTGGTGCCCAATCAGCCCGCTCGGATTTATTGACGCGCCAGCATCGCCCTTGTAGAAGAGTACGGCAGCCGTGTAGGCGACGGGCAATAAATGCAGCAGGTTATTAAGTTCCATGAGACATTGAGCGGTCAAATTGACCTGTCTGCCTGCCCAGCTGTCAGTTTCACCCCTTGCTTCGCAGCTGCTGGGTAAACCTGGAACCATGATACCTGCAGAGTGCAGTGCTGTCTACTGTTATGTTCCCCCAATGGGACAGCTCTGTTGCCTACTCGCGCGTTCGCTGAGATTTCATACATCAGTGTCTAGAAGCGATGTCTAGACTTCAGACAGGAGCTAACCTGCAGCTCGCCGCATGATCTGAGCTTCAGGGGATCCGACACCCGTACGATGGGGTTGGCTGCCTACATAGTAGGGCTTCCCGCGCCACATCCTGCTGCACGCCAAAGTCTTCTTGTGCATGTAGCCCCTTTTCTCGGCACTCGGATGTGCCACAATGCGGCGACATATTGTCGGTGGGTAATTAACAGCCGGCAGTGGCCTGTTTTCTAGGAAGGTGTCGTGATACATTATGTTTGACCAAAAGCTTCACATTGCATAGAAACCATTGTATCGCTATGTTTCTGGTGGCCGACATCAACATACTGCGCAAGACAACAATAGAGTTCGCGTTACTTCTAGTCTACTGCTAGACGTACATGTTGAAGAGCAAATATAGTATTATTGAAAGACCTCGTATCATACATATACTAGTTTTCTCAAAGCTACCTATTCTATAAGAAAATACTACGTGATAGCAGCCTCGTCATACCTATTCATACAGTAAATTTATGATCTGAGATATCGATTGCATGGTCAATGTAGCCCCCACACTAGCTACTTACTCAACCTAGAAGCAAGTCATCTTGCTAACGATGCCATGTCTCCTCAGTTTTAACCATCGTAGTTTGTTTCCATCGGCAAGTACGATGCTATAAACCAACCGATTAAAAGATTGCGCATATTTTTACTTTGGGGGCACTTCATACTATACCTTCACCATCCCGTTACTAGCATGAAGCTTCGCGAAAGACCTACCGGTCTTGGACCTGTATAGGTAGCAATCCAAGCCGTGTATGGTCGATAGAGCTTGATATATACAAGCGCGAAGCCTTGCTTCAATAAAGCTGATGAGCGGCAGGACGCCGCAGTATTCTCATCTGGTCACAAGAGTGTTCCCTTTCTATTTGATAGCCTGGATAGTTACGCAGACAGAAAAGAACACATCCGGCTGCTGCGAAAAACTGTATTCGTTATGAGAGGGCGTACACTATCGCTAAAGTTACATATTGGTGTGGGAATACATGGCTCTCTAAAGCCGATGCAAAGGGCATGCGAGGCTGGAATCGATGCAGCTAGCGGGCTAGTATTTTGATATTGGGCTTCACTCAAGCAAGGGATTACAACGTAAGATAGTTAGATATCTCCTAATGGGCAAAGGGCTTGAGCTGAGATAAGGAGAATGAATACTCGATAAATTTATGTTTGTCTTAAGTTGTCTCAGCTTAGCAGATAGGCTAATCTATCAACCTAATTGGTGTTGTATGAGTGGCCACTCAAGAACCACCCCCTTCAACACTTATTCAGCCAGTCCTAGTAGTTATACCGACAGTGTAACCTCCTTCCCCTTATTATCTTTTCTTCTTTTTCATTCACTGAAATAACTCCCCAGAATCTTGACGTTTTACCATGCTCCTCACCCATCGTAACGTTCTATCAGGTTCCTCACGGATCCTAGTTCCAGTCATTCTCTCGCGTAGCATGTCTGCCCACCATTTGAAATAGGATCCACGCAAGATGAGAACTCGTAACCGATCGAACTTAATAAGTGTCTCTAGAAACTTGTGCATATGTCGTAGTTCCCGTTCTTCAATCTCTTGGTAACGTCGTGTATACCCGTCATCATTCTGTTCTTCTGCGTCTTCGTCTTCTAAAGGCTGCCAGTCGATTATCAACACTTCTAAAGCCGTAGCATTATTCACGAGACTTTTAAGTAGCTGATTCCATGCGTGGAAATCGAGGAACCCGCCGATGGCCTCGTGGGGCTGTTTATATAGTGCGTTGACGAAGTTGAGGCTTCGCATGTCCTTATACTGAAGGGGCGCATAGCGTAGCACCCAAGCAATGTCGGCTCTCTGTCCCATACTCGTTGAGATAATGCAAGTCAGCTCGTCACGGGGCAGAAATTGTTCCATCTCCACGTAGGCAGTCTTACATGTCAACGACAATGCTGGCAAAGGCGATGCATGAGGGCTTCCTAGATCAAGTATATGACCTCTACACACCGATAGATGTGGTAGACATTCTGGCTTCTCCGCGGCTGTGTAGTATTCATAGATGATGTTCCGAATTTCCGCGGGAAGCGTGAAAAAAGGGAAATAACTCTCAGGAGCTTCCTCGGGTGCTTTGGAAAAGCAAAAACATTTTCCAAGAGCTTTCTTTGATGTCTGGATAATGAGTGTTAGTATGCGCGGCATAGATGGGTTGCTCTACGAAGAGGTGTCAGATGGGTACGAGAGAGCTATTGATATAGTACGTGGGAAAGTGAAATAATCAGGCAGTCAACACTAGAAAACTTCTGACTGAGGCGGCTTCGTTTGCTCTAGATGTTTACTCGACAAATACCCCAGTCTATGTGCTTGTTCCATAACCTCGCCTCGGGAATCTATTTGGACATACTGAGGTATACCTTAATAAGGCATTTATTTACGGCTCTGCTACTTTACGCCCTTAGGTTTATATTCTATATCTATTACTGCAAGTTCAGCTGGATATCACCCTGGCAAAATCACTTTGTTGCCTAATTTACATTGCCTTATTATCGATTCGCTTATTATAGCTTTGACATAGTAGGCATATAGTGATTGTGAGTATATGGTTTATTTGTGACTTTGCTCAACGTGTGTGGCTAATAGTAATTATTGGACCTGCTTATGGTTTCAAGAACCCTCTCACTGAAGGTGCATTCAGTGTCGCTTGGTAATACATTGTATAAGTTTTCATTAACAATTCACGTGCTCCTGTTTTCTTTCTGAGTATCAGGCGAACAGGTCCACACTTGGATCTGTATTCCGGACATACTCAGAGGCTTTCGCAAGATCAGAGGCGACATCTTCACCGTACTGGTCAGCAATAAAGGCGTACATCATCTAGTGTATCAAAATACGTCGTGTTAGCTTCCGAATCATTCCTTTATAGACGGCTTAAAGTATTTCCCCGGGCGTGCGCGGGGAGCTATACTCAAAATATAATATAATTATGTTACTTACTGTTGTAAGTTAGCTACCGGAAACAACGGAACTTCAAAGATACTTCGAGAAACGGGTGTAGGTTCTCTCAAATGCATGATCTTGTACGTACCATCAATTCCTGCCGAGATTCCAGACGAAGTCCAAATGTTGCCGTCTGTAGCCCATCGAGCTTGACGTACCCAATGTACATTTGGCCCTTGAGCCGTAGACTTGAAATGATAGAATCAGGGATCGAATACCAAAGAACCAGTGTTACAGACTTACCCATTCCCACGATCTTTTGTTCGAGGTCGCCCTCCTTCCATCTAAGACACCCGATAGTGCTACTACGGCGCTTCCGGTGCATACAGTCAGGAGATTTCGCAACTTTGGGTATATTTTCTTCACAAATTCAACTACAGAGTGAATGTTATTGTATTCCCTAGTTCCAGTACCTCCTGGGACAA
The DNA here is from genome assembly GCA_022497155.1 of Whalleya microplaca. Classification (NCBI taxonomy): domain Eukaryota; kingdom Fungi; phylum Ascomycota; class Sordariomycetes; order Xylariales; family Xylariaceae; genus Whalleya; species Whalleya microplaca. The sequence goes on along the minus strand of MU385749.1, from coordinate 346,813 downwards.
GGAGAACCTCAATATCATCCGGGCAGTCATTGAAAGTATGAGTCGGCACAATGCACTGGCCAACGCGATGACCTGAAGTTTCGGTCTTTGTTGAAACCGGGTCCAGAGTTTCGGCGAGAATGAACAGCTCCAGTGAAGCAGTCTTAGAGAGCATATTCAGTATGTCAATCGGACCGAAGACATCGAGGGCCTGGAAGCCGGGGAATAGCGCTATCGCATATTTTGTCGGCGGCTTCTTGCCTTGCACTGACATTGCTGATAGGAGCTAGAATGAGGAGTATTTTGGGCCAAGTTTCGTGAGCTTGAAGACAGTAGCTATGCTTACGACTGGTAATTTTGAAAGTGTGGAGATATGGCCAATCATATGTCTTTTAAGAATAAGAGTCTTACTGCTCTAATTGTCCGAGGCTCCGTGGATTTCCTTAATTTGACTTTCAAATCCACGGGGCGTTAAGATCTGTCTGTAGCACTTCCCACGGTTTATGTTCACGAGGTCGTTGACGATAATTACTTGGTGTTGGAATGATTAGAGAGGGCGCAGTCAAACATCCTAGGTCTAAGAGTAAGGTAACACTTGTGAGGAGGCCCGGGGTTGCACTGTTAATTAGTAATCGTAAGCTATAATGGTGTATGTTGGGCTGAAAGAGGACTAAAGGACTTGCTAATCCTTTTTTAGTCAAAGTCAAGGTGGATCGGATCGCCTCAAGCCTTATTTTTGTCGTTGTATTGAGTCGGATTCAGTACGAGGGGACTCTAGGTTTCTATAGAAAATGAAAGAATACCTCCCCCTTCTTAATATTCATGTTATCATAATTAAAAAATCAAACTTGGGGAGTTCTACAGGCGCAAACAAGCTTAATGGGTCTAAATATAGTTTGACGTATTTATAAGGAATCATGGTGTTCATAGACATCTTCTGGAGGAGTGTTGATATTATAAAATATACCAAATTGCCCATGTAGAGTTGAATCCATCTGCTCCTTTGGGCTGAAAGATGTGTTGCAACTCACTTTCACCGATTCCCGGTGATCGAGGATAAGTTGTATTTATAGAATGAGTTGATGTAATAAAGGGCGTAATCTGTTGAAATACAGGGTTAATGAGGCTTAGATTGACTTGAGGTTCAGCTATTCTAGAGTGGCAGATGGCCTGTCATATACACAATGCTACTATTTGTGCCTTGTACTGTACCAGTCCTTGACCCTCAATTCAACATAATCATTAAAATTATGATGCTAGGTATAATGCTAGTATCATGATAATCTCAAATTTCTATGCGAGCAATGAAGGAAGGCTGTGCTTTTCATCTCAAAGACATCTGGTAGGGACCATCAGTCGCTGATGAGCGGGACAAGCAAGGCTAAGTTCATGTACGTTGATTTGGCATGACCGAACATACTGCTGACAATCAATATCTCGAAAAAAAATTAGTGATAGCGATACCCTGGTAATATTCTCATGTATTACGTCTTGATTTGACCATACCCTATTCCGTACTTTCATTAGGCAACCATCACTAAACTAGCTCAGACACCATAATAGATCATAGAAGTTCATTTATACAAGAGAAATAGTTGATATATATGCTCTAGTCTGAGAGGAACGAGTTTGTATCCTAATATACACCTGATGAGACCATACATTTGTCATTTGAAGCGGGCTCATTTATCTAAAGTGCTTCGAAAATTGTGTACAACCGCTGTCATAGAGGCATTGCCTAGACTACGAGAACTCGTCCATTGGTGAGTAGTGGAAATCACCGTTAATATCTATATCTGTCATTAACATCCAGCTCCCGTCGTCCTGGACATTCTCTGGTAACCACCTGAGTGGTGTTTCGATTGGAACAGAAGGCTCAAATGTTGGAATCATATTCGGACCTTGAATATACGGAGCATCAGTCGTTGATACCAGCTCAGTCTGGCCTCTTCCGGAGAGTATAGGAAGTGATTGGGGTGGCAGCGAGTTTGCTATCAAAGGGGCCATCGGGGGTTCTTGGCTAGTAGAGCATTTATCCAAGCCCGTAGCAGGAGTATTCGTGGTTACTGAAGATGCATCTTGTCCGGTATCCCTTCTCCCATTCTGCTTAGATGCCCTCTGTCTCTGGATCAGCTGAGAAATGGTGGCGGCGCAGCGAGCTGATGCCGGCGTGCTATTTGCTTGTCTGAGAATTTCAAGCCCAAAGTGAAGTCTAGCACTAGCTTCTCGAGCTAGTCCTGAGTCTCCAGTAGGGCTTTCGTTCTCAGTAAAGTCAAGCACATTGATTGTGCAGGCGACAAACAACGTGTATGTCTGTAAATAAGTAACGTAGCGGAATCCAAAGCGTTTGACATGCAGCATAAAGAGAGTGTCGATCATTTCAGATGCTCTGGTGCATTTATCCTTTGCATGTTGTAGTATTGTGCGATAGGGTCGGCATAGAAGAATTGTAACTGCGTGATACATTAGGTTGAGAAGTAAGATGTGTAATGGGGGAGACACTATGGCGGATGTGGTGGTGTCTTTGATAAGTAGCTCCGGCGGTTGCCGGTCTGCCCAAGACTTCAGTTTCTGTAACGTTGAATCCAGATATGCCAAGAGCTTGTCTTGCTGCCCACTATGCGGTCGCGAATATAACGAGTCCAGAATGCTTTCGGTGATTACACAGAGCTCGCAATAAGCTGTGAAGCGTGTGCTACTCAAAGCCTTCTGCTCTACGAGGCCCTCTGCCAATGAAGTACGCCCTGCCGTTGGCAACCACACTTCGTCGTCTGCCTCACGCCCATAAGGCAATGTGTCTCGCGTAGGTAATTCGACAGTGCAGTGTACAGCTGATGCCCGGCCTAGGCATATGCTCATGGTTTTATCCCACGTGAAGCAGCTCCAGAATACCTGCTGCCGCAACGCGAGTTCTTCTTCAGAGAATTGTTTCGCCAAGGGCCCAAGCTTCTTAGGCGAGACGTCGATGCCGAGGTCTCGCATCATTCGAAATGCCATTCCAGAGTAGAGCCAGCCCTGGGATACACGGCCACAGGCGCATTCTCGGGCCGAAAATATAAGTAGCCCCTGAACAGTAGGGATAGAACTTCCCTTTTCTATATCGCATAGTAACAGTTGCAGAGCTTTAGTCGCAAAATGGTGCCCGATTTCTATGGCGTCTCGACGTATAGAGTATCGAGCAGCTTGTGTGAGCACAGCACACAGCAAGAAAGGGGTAACATAAGGCCCTGAACTATATAGGTCTCCTAGATATCGGTTAGATTTCAGAAGCAGGTAATTATATAGGCATGCTAACGTAGAAACAGAACCTTACACAACACACAGTGAAGGTGATGTGGGTAACACCAATAGGTATCAAGGAGGTCGTTCAGGAGAATAGAGGGGATTTCTGCTAGAAGTGAGACAGTATCATGGAACCTCGACATCGAAGAAATATCTATCGTGCCATTGGTGCCATCTCCGATATCAGCTTCATGACTTGTTGTAGGACTGTCCGCGTCAAAGCCACTGGGGTCTACATGGTACAAACTAGTCTTTCCATAGAAGCAGACTCGACCATCTGCTCCCACAGAAGCCATCTCAGCGGCGTCGTCTGTGTCTTCAGTAGCAGCGTTTTCCATCTGCTGGAGACTGGAGGATTCGGGAGGATAGCGAAATGCCCGGGATCGTCCCTCATTTGGGCCTATTGTGCTGATAGGCTCATTCAGGAGAGAGTCACGATCTTTATCCTTGACGCGACGAAGGTCCTCAATCCTAGTCTTATATGCCTGCAATTGATTTTGTAAGGATACGGCATAAGCCACTGAAGGGGCCCTAGCACATTGTTACAAATTGTCATTGTCATTCATCATCAAGCCACTTACTTATCGTATGAACAAGTTTCATTGTTGGAAAGACACTTTTGACAAGATGGCATACCACCGTTACATCTTGCTTTGCGTCTCCTACAATTCGAACAAGCAAATCCATACTTCCGTGATGGTCGAGCGTTGCTATTGCGACTATGTTCGCTTTGCTGCATTATAGTATTGAATATTAGTCGCTCGTTTCCTCTACAGCTAGACAAGAGTCTATTGAACTCCAACAAGCAAAGAATTCACGCTCACATACGGCACAACCCTATGCTGGAGGCTCGGAGTGGGGTCTATGCGGATTTCTCTAAATCCGAACCGAATCCGAGTGATGCAGGCGGTCAGCATCAGGCGGCCGCCTTCGATAAGTCTAAGCGGGGTACGAAGATGTAAATAAGTTATCTGCGGAATATATAGATCATTCAACTATCTATATGTAGTCTATGTAGTTTGTGTGGTTACATCATGCAGCAAACTCCAAATCGTATGCGAGCGTGTCAACGCAAAGCCGTTCGCGAATTTCCTGGACCCTAGTTATAGGTTGTTCATGTTAGTTCTCGCGGAGAGTTGCCTATTTGCCAATTGCCGTTGAACATACTCCAAGTGGGCTGGATGAGCTGCATAAACTGCAACATCTCCCGGCTTCTCCAGGACAGCCACGAGACCTATGTCGTAACCTTTACTGCGATGCGCGGTCGCAGGCAAAGGGCGGTTGATGTCAATCTTCAAGAGGCCTAGCCAATACGACTATTAGTTTAAAATAAAGACGTCGAATTAAAGAGGGTGATCTACCAGGAATCTTTCCCACCATTTCCGCTGCCTTTTTTGAGAATGCAGCCAACGACTCTTGTGAGACCGCCGGCTTCAATTGGAACAAGACTGAATAAATTGTTAGTGCTGATATCAACTTTAGGTTGGTTCAATAAAACCTTACCTATGTGATACACAGGCATCTTGATGCAGGGACGAAGGTATCTAGATGATGTATGACAAAACAGACAGAAATCCCCAATGGTGGCAATATTATGAGCTTATGAAAATTTGCCTGCATCATATGGGATCATAAGCATAGATTTTGGTCGCGCGCTGGTCGGAGTTCGGATCTATAGAGCGGGCTTTGGAGGTGTATAAGACGCAATAACTTGGTCTCCGTGCAATCCCGGTAGCTTCCAAAGACGACTGTACGTATTCCTCCAAACGGTATCCCATACCCCGGCATCTTCCCGTTCGTATAGTCCCTGATCACAATTAGGTAAGCGCTCCTAACTCCTTAATCTGAAAGCCTTCACGTTCGTAAGCGGGAACATATTATTGCCAAGATCTGCCCACCGACTATTTCATATTAGAATTATATGTAAACCCGCGAGTTAATTACGGGGAACATAGACTTCAGTGAAATTGATGGTCTGTCAATGCAATTTACTATTATTTTATTCCCTATGAACTGAATAAAGACTTTATGAAACAATGGCAGGATTGGACACTATTGCAGGACTTCGGAAAGCCTACGCGAGTACCCAGGCCTTGCTGACGCCCTTGAACACACCATTCAGGGAAGCACTGAGAAAGCTTGCTGAGTCGCAATCGCTTCAGTTTTCTGTAAGTTGCCCATGATTGCTATGTTCCTAAAATCCCTAATGGATTTCAATAGGAGGACAGTGTAGGAAATAACTACATTACTCGACCCGGAAAGGACCCTGAACTAGCACCTATAGCTATTGCTTTTCCGCTTGATGGTGGCCTCTCCGAATCTTCCTTCGCTAGCGCCCTCCGCATCTTCCTGCTTCTATCTAACGAGGATCTTGCTTGTGACTTGACTCTTCTGGGATGGACGTCTTTAGCTTCGCGAATAGTCGGTCGAGAAATCTGGGAAGCATCAGTTACAAAAACTTCATGTAACGTACCACCAGAATTGGAGCCATTTGCGGAGATGGACAACCCAAAGAATGTGTCTGTCTCAGCAGTCGTTGAAGTATCAGAAGAAAAAGAAGGGGTTCTAAGAGTCAAGGGCAGCCCAATTCTAGTCCAAAAAGCACGCAGGCTCGCCACAGCACAAGAAAGCATCTTTGAGCCGGAAGGAAAACTTACCAGAGCACCGTTCATCTCGATTATTGGACCTGCAGCAGAATCCACTGCTTGTTCACTCATAAAAGAATACAGCGCCTACATCACAGCCCTATTTGATAATTTTGATTAATATACCATCAATATTATATATAAAAATGATCAGAATTTTTTTTGATCTTGAACTTCAAGTCTACGAACTAGCCACCTCTAATCTCTAACATATTACGCGGAACTTTTAGTATGAGGAAATGTGAATCTCTCTCTTATGTGTTAAGTTTCATCTCAATACTATATTTCAAAATATTTTGACTTGAGACGTGTGCACGGTCTAATTCAAAGTTCAGACAACCCCCTCTCTATCCTAAATTGATTGCTTCCATAATTATTAAGCTCATCCCTCACTAGCTCTAGACTTAAATGAATTACGGCTTCGGGACTCAATTTTGATGAGTCGACAAATGAAGGTGATTATTGTTGTGCTTGGGAACTTTATCGTACATAAGATTAGGTATAACGAGTTGAATGGTTGAGGTTTGGGAGTAACGTGAGAACAACGGAACGAAACCCCGCTCCCAGTGCACGGCAACATTCCGGAGGGATCTCTGAGCTCATTGGGATCAAACACCTAGACAATGTGAACCTTTACAATACTTAAGCAATCACCCATAAAGCAATACATGTTGGCCAGATACTGCCACGTCCTCATACAACCTCTCAGTGAACCATGGCTTCTCAAATCACATCTTCGGGGTACATACTTCGCGATTCTGTTAAGCTGTTCTATGAAAGAGAGGGTAATAGCGATGCCAAGACTATCCTATTCATCCACGGACTTGGCGGGACTACGAACGCCTTCCAAACTCTCGTCTCCGAGCTTCAGGGATTCGATCTGGTCCGCTTCGACTTCTCCGGCCATGGTCGAAGTTCTCTGCCATCAGAATCGAGCATTGAGTCTTTCGTGGCCGATTGTGAAGGTGAACTTCCTACTCAGTCATAATGAGATTGTGTGAGGCACTAATAAAAGGACTAGCTATCATTAGCTACTTAGGATTGAAAAACATTGTGGTTGTGGGTCACTCCCTCGGAGGGCTCATCAGCTTCCACCTTGCGGCCAAGCGCCCGGAAGCTGTGAAAGGAGTTGTAGCTTTCGGCCCTGGGGTGCCACCTCCTGAAGCCGGACAGAAAGCGCTCGCTACCCGTTCCACTACAGTTCGAGCGCAAGGGATGGGGGCGGTTGCAGATGCAATCGTGTCGAATGCGTTCTCAGTTAGTTCACTGATTAATCGGAAAGGTGAGATATCTCTAGCAAGGGAAATGCTCACGAGGCAAGACCCAGAAGGGTATGCCCAGGCTGTAGATGCTATGGCTCGGAGTTCACCGCCAGCATGGAGCCAGATCCAGGCTAGGGTTCTCATTCTCAGCGGAGAAGAAGATAAGGTATCTACAGTTGCAGTGGGTGCGGGTATTGTGAGAGATATCGGGTCGAATGCCAAACAAGTGGTTTGTAATGGTGTGGGCCATTGGCATATGTTGGAGAGCCCATCCGAGTGTGTGAAAGCTATAGTATCGGTGGCAAAGGATAGCACATGAGAGAATTCACTTGTTTATCAGGTAGTATTCCCGAAGAATGTCAAATATCTCGAGCACTGATAGCTAGGCAATGAGGCAATTCAGAAGCTTAGAATATAATCCTATTCATTTACTCGTATCTACTTACATCTGAATTATCATCCTTCGAAAGACCGTTTTCAATGTCCAGTTTCTTAATATTCTATGCAGAGCTATGCGGAAGCTCAGCCTTGAAGTCTATCATATAATTTCGGTTAGATCTTCTATCCTCTAATAAATGCCCCTTTTTAGAGGGGGAAGCATGAGTAAATATCGCCTTAAAATGCTACATCCTATCATGGTGGTATAGATATAATGCAAGAAAGCTATATAAGATAATTGCTTTGCTTTAGCATTAAATATTATCTAGTTTGGGGCAATACTACTCATATTTATCTAGCTATGTGGTTTTGCGAGGGTAATTGCTGAACTGAAGAGAAATCTTCGCCCTTGAATGGCGGCAAACCCGCCGTGACACGCATCCCAGCCGCACATGCACTCCAATCTAGTCCCTCGCCACCAAGACTTTTAGCTGTGGTGAGATGGTTCCATGCTTGGTCGATAATAGGTGTTGGCGTTGATGTTTCAGCACCCAGTCGCCGTATGTATGATGCATCCTTCATCCCGCCAGGTAGAGTAAACCCTGTCTTGCCACTAAAAGCCCCATCCCGGATCTTCCTACCGTAATTGACCCAGGCTGGAGCAGGGAACCATTGTTCTGGATTGACGTGTCAGCACTGATTTGTATCTGCTTTTCTCGACTTACGTATGAATTCATAGAACACTTCGGCATCGAACCCCGTTTTCTCGGCCAGGGTGAAGCTTTCTGACATGAGCTCGATTGTGCCTAGAATGCAGCTGTTTCCTAGGATTTTGAGGAGTGCCCCTTTCGAGGTGTCATCCCCGCAGTCGATAATCGCTCTTCCAATTGTCGGCACAATGTATTCCTTTAACACTGCTCTGCTCTTCTCATTACCGGATACCACAACTAAGAGACCCCCGACCTTCGCTACCGCAGGTGGGCCAAAAACCGGACAGGAGAGGAAGCTCGATCCTTGCGCTTCGGCTTCGGCATGCAATGTCGAAGATGTGGTGGGATATAAGGTCGAATGGTCCACCAGTATAAGGCCCGGCTTTGCAGCCCTCAGAATTTGTCGATAGACCGATAATGCAACTTCATCGTTCGCCAGACAAGCGTGTATGATACTGCAGCGCTCCGCCAAGTCTTCCAATGTGTCTGCTATTTCGAAGGAGCCCTGTTCGGCAAGCTGTTCCACCTTGCTGCGAGTGCGATTCCATATCTTGACCTTTGGAAGTCCTTGCTTTTGCGAATAGGCCGCCAAATTAAGGCTCATCATAGTGCCCATATTCCCGAGGCCTACAAACCCAAATGACGGGGTTTCGGAGCTTTCAGATAGAGCCATTTTGCTGGTAAGAAATCGGAAATAAAAAGATCAGATGACTGCCTGAAACTTGAGTAACCGAAGGGACTTCGAAGTTACCGTTGCATGCGTCTGCCTTATATGTAATATATCAGACGGGATACTCGATGTTGCCAAGATCGACAGGTGTAAACGAATCGGAACGTGGCAACCCTCCATCGGCAATTTTCCGAATGCCGGGAGGCGATAGGTACGGCAACTGTCCGGACAACACGGACCTCCATCGTGATCACCCCACCCGGAAAGAAGCGATCCGTCTACGCAAACTGCTTCCCCAGGTCTATGATGGCACCGTTGAAAATGACCCTGCTCCTGTTTAGATAAAACTGGGTTGATCTAACTCTGGAGACCCCTGTCAAAGGCTTACTCTGCTCACACTTCTCTCAACGCCATACGTCCCTTAGTCATTTCCGGAGTTAGAATGTCAGCAGTGAAAATCAACAAAACTAATGGCCATGCCGCAACAGTGGTTTCGGACGGTCACTGGGTCGACTCGGCTCAAAGAGTCAATCCCGTGACCGGACTTCCGTTCTATAAGCCGACGCCTGCCGATATCACTATCAATAACCACAAAGACGGCGACAAGGCCAAAATCTTATTCAAGGACGTCAATGTCTTCGATTCGACTGGCTCTGAACCCTTTCTGGGGGATGTTCTTATCGAGGGGGAAAGGATTACGGCGGTTGGCAAAGTCAACGTCCTTCCCGATGCCAATACCCTGGTTATTGAAGGGAAAGGCAAGAAGACCCTCATGTCCGGGCTGGTGGACGCTCATACGCACCTGAGCTGGAATGATGCTCCTACCTTGGACAGCCTAACAAGCCTGCCGCTAGAAGAGCACGTCTTGTTCACGGCACAGTCGGCGAGGACATACCTGGACTATGGATACACAATGTGTTTCGGAGCCGCCTCGGCGCGGCCACGCCTCGACATCGCTATCAAGAACGCTATCAGGTCCGGCATGATTCCCGGGCCTCGCACCCTGTCCAATTGTCAGGAGATAGCTACGACAGGCGGAGCAATTGTTCCCAGCATTAGCCGCTACGCCGATGGTCCTGACGCGATGCGCCGTGTCGTGCGTGAGAACATTGAGCTAGGTGCCGACAACATTAAGCTCAGCATGACTGGCGACTACGTGGCCGAGAATATGGGTAGCGAAGAGACCTATTACACCTTAGCGGAGACCAAGGCGGCCGTGGAAGAGGCCCACAATAGGGGTAAGCGGGTGTGCTCGCACGCTAGGTCTGCGGCGTCGGTGAAGATGTCGTGCCTCGCCGGCATCGATGTCATCGTACGTGTTTCCAGAGTGTTTTCTTTCCCCTTTCGGCTTGTCTCAGCTTTGGAAATACCCTAACCGGGCAAAACAGTACCACGCCAGCTACGTCGACGCCGAGGGACTCGACATGCTCGAGGCCCTCAAGGATCAGGTGTACGTGGCGCCGGCCATCAACTTCCCGCTGCTCAGTTGCTCGGGCGATGCCACCCCCTACGGCCTCACGCCGGAGATGGCCAAGAAGAAAGGCCTCGTACACGAAGTCGATATTGCCTGCAAGGCCATGACCGAGCTTCGGAAGCGCGGCGTTCGGATTCTGCCCGGCGGAGACTTTGGCTTTGCCTGGGCTCCCCACGGCACTTACGCAAAGGACCTCGAGCACTTCGTCAACCTCTTCGGGTACACGCCCAAGGAATCTCTGATCACAGCGACGGCCCTGGGAGGGGATATAATGGGCTACCCTAGCGAGTTGGGGAAAGTATTGCCGGGCTACTTTGCCGATGTCATCCTGGTTGACGGCAATCCCTTGGAGGACATCAAGATCCTCCAAGACAAATCCAGGCTACATGCGATCGTGATAAATGGGCATGTTCATAAAAATGTGGATTCATTTAAGAACTGATTTAGGCGGCGCGCCTGTAAAGGCGGGGGCCAACTCCAATTTGCCTCTGGCTTCCCGAAAGAAAATAGGTGACTCGTCAACCAATACTAAGACAGGAGCTATCCTATCGATTTGTGACTCACGAAGTCTGTAAAGACGAAAGATTCAAATGGTGTTGGAGAAAGACATATTATAGAAAGATGCAACAGTTTCTCTTTGTCGCTATTCGAGATCTATGACTACCTTAGAGTTGAAGGACCAAGGTTGTAATCTGTATTGGCTTGCAGGAGCAGGACCAAGAGCATAAAACTATTAAAGGAACAATGTAACTCCAGTCTTTACGACCAACACAGGTACTCATTAAAGCTAGTAAGTAGCCGCAGAATGTTATTGCTTTTTGGATGAACATGAAATATGACGTGGAGTATGAAATAGGACGAAGAACTGAGATGGCACCCCAGTGAATAGCTTGCGTGGGTGGAAAAGGAACAAAGAAAAGGTCAGCTAGCTATAGTCCCTTAGGTATAAACCCATTCCGGTAAACCCCTGAATCCCACTACAGTATATGAAATAACTATTTTAAGTAGATTTTAGATAGAAAACGTATTGCCAGCAGAAACGGGATGCGTGTTGGCAGTATGACAGCTACCGTGGTGGTACTGGACGCTAGTCATGCTAATAGGCGAATTACACAAAGAACACTGAATCTGACAAGTGCTCCACAGTGGTCACAGCATCCTCTCAGCCCTCCTTTCAGCACTGTTTTCAGCACCCCCTTTGTCACATGACCTTTACCTGCTCACATGCATACCTAGATATAAGTGTCAATCATCAGTACTCCGTGCTACACCTATGATGAAGCTCAACGAGTCAACCAACATCTCGACATAACTGAGGCATAATAGGACAAAGGGTTCGCAGCCATGTGCCATGGTGTTACTCCCGTGCATGCTGGTTCATTTGAAGCCAGAGCACAACAATGAAAGCGATGATGCTGTCAAAGATGTCTTTGAAAAACATCTGATGTTTGATGTTGAACTCCAGTCACTCAACTTCCTTTATTGACGACACATGCCTATGAATAACAGGGTTTCTGGTCGGACGGCTGCTCTCAGATTTCATAAAGTCGACTTGTCCATTACGCAATGATGCTTGGTTTTAAGTCATCTAGGTACAATTTGGATATCGACATTCAGGGTTCGAGAAGAATTTGATCTATTTAGCCTACCCTCGGAAGCATCATCATCACTATGCCCGCGACTTCTAAACATGATACGTTGAAGCGGAGCAAGCTCGTTGACTACAGCGCGAAAGAAAATGACTTGCGATTTGCTCGATCAAGATGCGCCGAGGCATGTTTCGACTTCAACTCAACCTACGCTACAGCATATGCCAGCAAGTCAAATAGAGACCATAAGTATATGGAGATTATATCTCCCGGGTTCTCTCGTCGCAAGCCTACCGAAACTGCCCTAGTCCCTGACATCAAGTCACCGTTTACGGTAGAATATGGCACAGGGGTTACTATTCACCACACCACATCCATCGACAGTGGTTGCAAGATTCTTGACTCCTTCGCTAGCAATATCAATGTCACGATTGGAAAAAACTGCCAAATCGGAACAAACGTGACGATCGTATCTCAGCAACCCCCTCGTAGATCGAGTGCCCGAGACAACAGAAGCCACAGCACCGGAGCATCCGTGACTATCGGCAACTCCGTGTATATTGGTGCCTCGGCGACCATTGGCCCAGGAGTCACTATTGGGGATGGAGCATTTGTCGACATAGGTTCGGTAGTATTTGAAGATGTTGCAGCCTACTCTGAAGTTCGTGGTAACCCAGCGGAGGTAGTCCGCACAGACCTCAACAAAGCAATCGATTGAGACAGAGAAGGACAACGTTCCTGTTTGGCAATGGTGTCGTCTAAACTCCGGAGAGGGTCGGCATAGTTCCCATTTGACATGGAATGTTAATGGAAAAGAATTAATATAATTTTTATCAATGTCCTTAAACCGTGAATGAAAACTTCTCAGGTCCTGAAGCGTGTGTCGAATAGTGCTTACCCCCAAAACTATCACTGCTATATTCCTTTCTATGTTGGAAGCTGACGTAAATCCTTGGCGCAGGGTGAGAAACACACCCATACTCTAGGAAATAGTGTTCAAATCGACACCAAGTAGCTTCCGACTGACATACTCGATTGATTATCATGTAATATGAAGGGCACCTAGTAGCAGAGCTGTAATCGTGATATAAACCTGTAGGTATAGTTTATCAACGTAATTGTCAGTGCTTACCTAAGCCTTCGATTTGTAGAGCGCAGTAGCCGAGCATCACCGGGTACTTTATAATCTGTTTGATTCCCAATCGCGCACTATTCTGCCTCTTTCATTTCCTTTATCTCGTATTATAGACGTAGACATGATATTAAGACCATGATTGTGCGACGGCGACGCTACTCAATTCACTCAGCATCTAGAAGAGACTCAGTTTCTGGTAGCATGATCTATATAAGTCCTCAGACTATAAGGGCTAGCCCCTATTCCTCAGGTGCGCATAAAGTAGTGTCAAGGACTCTCTACACATTGAGGCGTGTTAAACCATTGTGTGACTGGAGGAATTCCTCGAACTAGGTACAGAATACTTACACATAATCGTTTACCAACACCACTGCCGTGATGGGTCGAGACTCACACCACCCCCCCAAGCATCATGATCATGAGTTAGGGGGCTATTACAACAAGATGGCCAACAATCTTGGCATTGTGATAGAAGAAAGCGTGCTTCAGCTGTCCATATGTCTATAAGTAGATACCACTTCTGGATTTTCTTATCCCCGTACGACGAAGTTCTCTTATTTATCACCACTATCTACATTTTACGGGCGATGACAGACGAAAAGCGGTCGCCAAAATATTCGCAGTTGTAATGCAGCTCAATTAATAGAAAGGACAATCGTATATGAGGAAAGTACGTACCTCAGCTTTGAAACATCTCTTTCGTTACATTTCGAGCTGGACGACGTTTACTGCGTGCCAGTGTTAGTACTTTTGACCACTCAGCTTCAAAGCCGAGATATAACTGGACCGGCCTGATCATGTGCTTGCGCAGCACGGCCCGGATGGTTATAAGTAAGTAAGTACCCACCTCGTTGCAGCCAACTGCAGGGGTAGACCGCCGAGGAGGACAAACACCCTACAGCCTGCGACCATCACACCTTGAAGGATGATTTGCGCCAGCGGCTAGCTATCGACTCACATTTGAGCTCATTTGGGGGCACAATTACTTGACCTGCCTTGAACGGAATTATCAACAGGGATCTACGCCGCCCCCCCCTCATGGAGCCAACGTCTGTTCGAGAAGGGTTACTTATATCCATACCATTCGCCTTTTAATACCATGTGTAGGTGTACCTCGAAGTTACAAATATGGATATGAGTTGACCCTTCATTGAGTTCATATCACTTGAATTAATTAATATGTAATATAAGGGATAGATATATCTATCCTCGCAGGAATTGAAGGTTTTTTTTTTTTTTTTTTTTTTTTAGATTACAGATCAATTATACCTGGCATAGCCAAGGTCGGGTTACAGTGCATTATGATGTTCCGGATTGTTGGTTCTCCTGCGGCTGAAGTTTATATAATATGCATAACACTGGATCACTTGCCTCCTCGTCTCGGTTAATAGAAGAGAAGCAGGCTATCTACTACCTAGCTGAAGTCTCTTAATTAGTAACCGTGTCAGGTCCTAGCCCGAACACTTTTAGAATTTGTTGTTCTATTTCGACTGCAAATCAACCACCTAGCCGTTGGAAGCATAATATTATAAGTCTTCTCCAGCTTCACCACAATCATAACATATTGATCGTAGGTATGAAAGCATAGCCTTTAGTCAATGTGACCCATCTGGCACTTGCTCGAAAATCACATATGTTGGCATATAGGCGCATTCAGCACTAACGCGCTTCTGCTGTTTTGTCGTCTTTGTTATTTGATAGGGTACGGCTCCGATAGACCTTTATGATATGCAATAACATTAACCCACGAAGCAAAATTCGAAGCTTTTGAGCGTCACGCCCAAGCCTCTCGGAAATGTCTCATACTAGCAATTCTGAGGTGACTATTCAACTTGACGAGGATAGTCAAAAACAAATATCGACTGATTTGCTGTCTTCTAGGATCGGTTGCGGAGACCTTCTATTCTGTTAAATGAGCATATCAATGATCAGCCAGAGCAACCCGTTGCTTGTGGAAACCCTTATAACGCCGGGTACGGTAGCCCTAGTGGTGACGCGCAACATACACATGGTAATATAAGAAACAAGCCTGGTGTCTCTGCACTTGCCACTTCTCCAATTTTCACCCCAGACTTTTCAAGTAACTCTATCGAATGGTCAGATACTCGCCATCGCTTTGAGTCTGAATCAGCTGGACGCAGTGGCCGTGCCAGGATGAGTTCCAATATACGTATACGAAACCGTCACTACCAAGACGACGTCTCGAGTACTTCAAGTTCGTCGGATAGGTTAACGAACCAGCACAGCCGACAACTATCATCAAATTCTATCGAAGGCAGCGAACGTGAGGACAATGGCAATAATGAAGGCACCGCAATGGAAAATCCTACGACTTGGGATAACCCAAGGCCTAGTAGGAATAATGAATCTTATGAGAGTCTGAGCTTGATGCCAACTCGCGATCGCTCACTTGGTCAATCCGTAGATTTGCAGCCTGGCTCGTCGAGCAGGCAAATAACTGCTTCTGTCTCTATCGACAAGGGGAAGGCGCCCATTATATTAGGCCATACAGATCAAACAAATGAGAATATCAATATCGGTCCTTTCGAGTCACTACATAACAACAGGGGAAGGCCACAACGTCATGATATGAGGCGCTATGGTTCATCGTTGCAGGAGACGTACTCTTCAAACTCATATTATGAGCGTGAGCCAGCTCTCAGCCCTCCCGGGAGGGCCTTTCCGGCTTACGTCGAAGATACTGAGAGCGAGGACTTTGCTAGAGGTAGACATCAAAGAAGGACTCGTGTCTCCCGTAGGAGCTTTTCCGGTGCGGAATACGAGAGTCTGAAGTCTAGTGAGACTCGCCCAAGCTCATCAGAGAAGAACATGGCTCAGAGAACTTCCTATGATCGAGAGAATCGATACATTCGGAAAAATCACTCGCCAATTCGATCGAGGCTAGCAAAACCGCTACGGCGAGAGCGGGATGAGAACGAGGAGTCTGGTTCTGAAGCCGTGTACTCCTCTGAATCACGATCGGAGAATGAGTATCCCCGCTCTAGATCTTACTCGGATTTTGAAAGAATTGGCGATAAACGCCGATTAAGTATCAGATCTCGATCACCTCGATATAAACCGCCCCATGCCCAATCACCAAGTGAGTATCGCAATAGATACCCTCCAGCACCATCTCCTCCATATTCATATCCCGTTCAAAATCTTGAGGATCCGTTGATTATGGATTATGACTGGCGATCTGATAATTCAAGTCGTTCATCACCCGAACCTGCTTTCGAAACTTATTCACGCCGCTCAAGTTCGTATGCTTCACCGCTTCCGAATAGCATTCCATCGCCGACTAGGCGTTCAAGATACTATGGTCATAATGGCCGCTACACGACACATGATGCCTACTCACATCGTCCTAGCAATGCGTACTTGAGAAATCACTATCCAACCAACCACTATCCTCCAAGCAGCCACCATACTCCAAACAACTACTATCCTCATCAATTTTCGTCACCACCACGTCCGCCTCCGACCAACCTAGAAGTGACACTTCATGGAAACCAACAAGAAAGAGATGCAGCGGGTATGATTAAGAACAATCTACTGGGTGATAAGCCAAAAGCTAACCCTACACAAGAGCCTCAAAGTTTTAGTGCAACTATCATCAACCCAGCCTTGTCTTACAAAGCTCCTGTGGACTTTGATAATTCCACAAAGGAGATATCCTTACATATAGCCCTTGAAGATATGCCCCAAGAGATACTTAAGAGTTCTATATCAAAAGATAAATGGTCACAAGACACCATAAATAGACTGCTACGAACTGGAACGTGCCAGTTGTCTACAGCTCTAGCGTTAGAACATTATGCAGATGGTTTAGGGCATGACAAAATCACATTGATCAACCCAAACCCTCTTGATACGAATACATTAGCTGATGAATCAACACATCTAAAGTGGCTGTAAGTGATACAATGAAGCATCCACAGCATGGAAACTAATGCTTAATTAGTCACCTGAAACAGTCAACTCTTTGCCTGAACGACCTTGCGGTGAGTTTCACACGATTTTGATCAAACACTGAGCGCCTGATTCGATTTTTATACAGGAGCTAGTCGGAAACTGTCAGTTTCTTGATAGCGATTACAAACTGCTGGCGCTCCAACTTCTGCGGGTCGAATGCGCTAAGTTGGAGAGATCCTCGAATGGACACCACTATCTTGAGCCTGGTACTGCTTTTCGATGTGATGGCACGTACGACGACCTAAGCCGAGGAGAAAGGTCGGTTCTGTTTTGCTCTGCTCCATATCTCAATCTCGAGAAACAATACGACGTAGAAAAAAAGCTCGACCAAGAAGATGTTCGTATACATCATACTCGAACCCTCTTAGAATCTCTCTATGACCATGATCTAGTAGAAGAACGAGATAATAAGCAGGTGATTCGACAAACTGACCCAGAACTACAAGATATAATCTGCGTTCCTCAGGTGTGGTACCTACTCTGTGGATCTCGTAAGTCTATTTACTCATCAACCTCTTACCTCAGCCTCTAATCTATTCAGATGTACTCATATCGTGTAGCCAAGCTTCGTTAGAAGATATTTACGGCGACTCAATTCAGACAAAACCACGATCAAATAACTTGATAGCCCTTGTCACAGATTTAGACAATCGTCAAATCGCGCTTACCTTGAAAAGGACAGATTCATATTACGTCAGTCCCTCGGATACGCCTAAAGGTATATATATGCACTTGCACTGACCAGACATAGCGCGCTATGCATCGCGTCGATAATGCAAGATCCAAAGACTTTAATTCAAATGCTGTCACACTTACAACTAAAGGGCAGCGCGCAGCTCTAAATAGGAGGTCTTGAATTGACTATTATTGTAAGCTCTAAAGAAGAGGAAAAACCAGTTGTGTGTGAGGAGGCCTAGGGCACCTAAATACCCTAATGGAGCCTCGGATCGGCGTAACTGTTGATCCGGTGGACCCCTATAACAGCCCCTATAACAACCTCTGAGCCTGGCTCTGTGACAGATGCGTCCTGGGACGAATACGAGATCGAACTTGAAGGGGGAGAATTACTCACTCCAAAGAAGTGGCTAGATATTATTGACCAGGACAATATACCTCTACTCAAGATGACTATGAGGTCAAGGTCACGATACGACTCGCTTGCACTCGTAAAGTTCGACGATAATGGAATTGGCCCACTACCAGCAATTGCTGAGACCGCTCCTAGTCATGGTATGATCCGACTCTAATTGAGAAAATATGGAGACTACAGCTATCTGACCGTATCTAGGGGGCACCTTAAAAACAGCACCAAACCCCAATAAAAAGTCTACTAAGGTCAGTACTCATTATCAATCTAAGATATCCTATCACCAAAATGGACTTCAAGGTGATGATATGGGAAGGGTACATCCTAACCAAGATACACACCAGAGTCCGTCGCCACCCCCTAGAAACCACCTACACTTATATAAGGGTGGGTTGACAGACTTCAATGGAAATGGCAATATACACAAGGGCGGCGGCAAGGTCAACGATCAACGTGAAGGCCCCCGCAACCCGTATGAGCCACTAAGGCTTGGCTCGCGACAAGAGGAAACTACTCGTCGTCTATTCACTCTCAAATCTGAGGGAATTATAGTCAACGATGTACGAGTCCTCAATACAGAGCCAGATGTCTTTAGACTAGATCCGGTGGGATCTCAATCCAATGTAGGATACGATTTACTTTCCGACCACACGGGTGCTGATGCGAATAACTCTCTCGAGCGTGTATGGGACCATAACAAGGCTGTGGAGCTCGACGAGAACTCGGGACGTGTGCCCAAAAGTGAGGATCAGGGCCTGGAGAAAGGCAAGAGTCCGGAGAAACGAGGGTCCCTTGCACAGGGAATATCCAGTAACACTTCAGTGAGTTATATAACAATCCATCGCGCCTTTATATGCTAATATTGGATATAGGAAATTTCTGCTCCACAAACACTTGAAGTTCCACATCCCACGCGCCACAACGATATAGTGTCGATCCCCTTTTTACAAGTGAGTATCTTTGAGAATCATTTATTATACTTGGTAGCCGGTTACAGGAGCAGGAATTTTCTGTTAGGGTATATTTAAGAGCCAAACGATCCTTAGAAAAATCTTCAACCTCCCGATGATTTGTCAAACTGTCTAATGAGATGTAATACTGACTCTCAATGTTGTAGTGGGATAACAGCACACCTGACGGTTCCTCGAGGAAAAGTTACAGTATTGTACAGCGAGTTTTAGATCAGGTCAATATTCGACTACACAATGACACCAAGCGTAGAAAGCAATACGAAAATCCGCCACTGTATTAGAGTCCTCGTTATACACATCGATAAACACGCTAGTTGGAATGTTTATCCCCATCAACTTTGAGCACGAGGTTACTAAGAAGTTATGGGGTGCACTCGAATTGATATACAAGGTTTCTCGCTCGTTCTGATTTACTGTGTCCACTCTCACTAACGTCAGTCAGTCTATCCGTGATGTCTTCGATGTAAAGAAGGAAGACTCGGATACCGTTTACTACGTCCAAGACTATAGCAATGAGGATATCCAGGAAAGTGTCGTGTTAGATCGACCTCTTTCTCCCTTTGCTAAATGCCCGACGTGCTCAACTGGATTCAAATCTCTCAATGACGGTATGGTCCACCTGGAAAAAATGCATTTCGGACTTGACCAGCCCGAGGCATCTCCACCATATAATGCTGCCCGAAGGCTCTACCTGAGGACCCCAACCCAAATTCAAGTTGAGGCTCGCATAAATAACATAATGTTAATCGTTCAAGAGTGCGAGTCCCTTTTCAAGAAGCTGCATGACGAGGCCAACGAATTGCGCCTAGGCGCAATGAGATCAAAATCATCCACAGAGAAAAGATATCCAGTAATGAAGAAACTTGTAACAGTCTTTGAACACATCATCTTACTCCTCGTATTTACTGCAAGTTCTGCTTCCAGGGCTAGCAGGTTCATTATGAAGAACGAGGTCGATGACCACCAATGCCAGCATATAGTTCGGTCACTCAATAGGCTTCGTCTAGTCCATATGGAGGCGCAGAAGTATCTTGAACGCTCCAAAATTGATATTATTCTCGCCAGTAAGACAGACAGTCTTGCCGGCAGTGTGACGCTTGCCTCAATTGGCCCTCAGTTTTTGATAGCTTTGGTCAGCAACAACTTATTTTTGCGTTCGCTCAAAGCCACTTCCGGGAAAACTATTGACAATTGTGAGCGATACAAGCATTACACCACTAGGCTCCAGTTTCAAGTAAATCAACGGCCAAAGAGACGTCTATTCAAGGACATATCCGACTTGGAAGAGGAGTTGGAGGCCTTGCGTAGAGTTATCCACTGGCAATGCAAGTTCAGCAACAACTTGATGCGTGTCCTCGAACCGCAATCTTATAAAACGACATCCAAAGACCGAATATCTCATTTCAATACCGAGAGCTATTACATTTCTAGGACTCTGGAACACCTTAAGGAACGAGACTTAGAACTCGATGCCCTACAAGCCCGCACACGCAGCCTCCGCGCTCAGCTAAAGCAGAGCATCGAGATCCGGGAAGAAAGTCATGGGAAGGCCATCAGAGTTTTCACCATCGTGACTGTCTTCTTTCTCCCTTTGTGGGTCACTTCTACTAGGCTTCAATAGCCCGACATCATTGGCTAACTGATTTAGGTCATTTGTTACTAGCTTCATGGGAATGAACACAACCGACATCCGGGATATCGACAAGGATCAGACGTTCTTCTGGACACTTGCTGTGCCAATAACCGCATTCGTCCTCGGGCTCTCGTTTATCTACGGATACAAATGGGATGGCTGGAAAGAAGACATCATTCGGCGTTGGAAAGAAAAGTGCGCACAGTTACCGGCCGATTCCCCTTATTGGACAATATTGTCGATGTTCCCTAATGCCTTGCCTCAACGTAACTTGAATGACGACGATATCGAGAAGGGAAATATTGCGAAGCGCTGGACGGATTTAAGTGCTTCTTCGGCTCAGCAACCGCCGAAACCGCCGAAGAGGCGAGTGCACTTTAGATTTTGAATCAGCGTACGTCTGACAGCCGAGAAAGGGATGATGAACAGGGACGCAACCTTCGGGGTCTCCTTCTCCTCAATCGGATATGGGATGGCAAGTGGATATGAGGAGACGAGGCAGGCATAAACCCCCGCCTCTTCTCTCGAACAGGGTCGCGTAGTTCCTTGCAGTGGTGTACCCCTTGGTCTCATCTGTCAAGTTTTGGCGAGCCTTATATTTTCGTTTATCGAGGGCTTAGAGAAGCACCCGCGATGTCTTTCAAAGTCGAGTGACCTCATACGAACCAGACTTCGTTTCTATCAACCCTGGTTTAGTATGTCTACATATAAGTTGTCAGTCCTTTCCTTTTCCATAGATGAAAATTATATGTCTTTAGAAGATTTCGATACGCTAGTTGCATTTCCGACTACACAGTCCCTGTACATACTACCGGTATATTCAAGTCAATCACATGTCAAGCACATGTCAAGCAGAGGTCGTGATGTTTTACATAAGTACTAATGTCGCGACATGCCACATCTATGGAACCCCCTGGAGACTCCGCAGTATCCCTGGACAAGGTCTTTATATGTAGGTGTAAGAGAAAGCCTAACCCGTTATAGTAGACTGACTTCCCCTATCGTCCCAAATGACACACCTACGGCCCCTGTGGGGGAACGGCGCGGATTTGTAGTGCCCCAACACTCCGCATCTTGTAAACCTTCCCATCGACGAACTAATAGAGACAATGCTGCCTCACAGGCTAGTTGCCAAATTTCTCCTCAAAACCAGTACCCGTGGGCTTGAGCTGGATGGCCACGCGCTGCCTATCCTCAAACAAGATCGCACCATATCACGAGGGAAGCATAACCTACTTTGCTACCTAGCATTACGATATGAAGAGGATCATTAGTTTTAAAGTTATTACGATTCGTGTTTTTTATCGTATCATCTATTAAGCTTATAGACGCATGTCTAATACCTAAACTCGAACGTGAATTATCGACCCCGGCATCAGTAACCCTTGGGTGTTTTTGTTCGTCGTCATCCTGCCTCCTCGTATATCAGATCATCATGTGGATAGTCATTATGATACCAGTTGTAATAGCTCAACCAGGAGACCCGAGCATCAGCCAGCCACATGCTCACTACCCTCCCCTCCCCTCCCCCGACTGCAGGGGGGTTTAAGTATGTGTGTCGAGGGAAGGAAGGATAGTGAGCATGTTGTACCTGATGCTCAGGTCTCACTACCCTTCCATCCCCCAACTTATGTAGGGTTTATGTATGTGTGTCGAGGGAAGGAAGAATAGTGAGCATGTTGTGCTTGATGCTCAGGTCTCACTACCCTCCCCCTCCCATCCCCCAACTTATGTTGAGGCGATGTGCGTGGGTCGAGGGAGGGGAGGGTAGTGAGCATGTTGTGTCTGATGCTCAGGTCTCTCAGTTGAGCTAGAATTCATAAAGTCAGCTCTAGAAAGCTCCTGCGGTGTCAGAGTTCTCTAGAGCTGACCGTATGAATTCTGAGATCTTCATAGGAAGAGATAGAGTGAGCTCAATCGAGAGCGTGAGCTCGTTTGGTATCCCAAGGATGACCATCTTATCCTCCTGGTCATCAAGTATAGTACTCGAAAGAAAGGTTTATGGTGTGCTCGTGCGCCGCGAGCCAAAACCTAGGACGACTCCTTAGAATCTCGACAGCTAGAAGCTCCTCCAGCTGGCCGCTCTCCACCTTCTGTCTGCGTATTACGCGAACTTGATACGATCCCTTGATCCGTCTCCAGATTTCGGTCTATGCTGTATTTCTTCACGAACAGGACGCTCGACGAGAAGAGCACACCCGCGAAAGCCGTCACGACTATCCATACCCACTTGAGACCTTGTACGTAGGCCTCTTCCATCGCGGCCTTCATTGGGTCACTGGAGGCGAGTGACTGCACGATCTCTATCAGGCTTTCCAGGCCGCGCGACCACTCTTCAGCTTGCGGTGCGTAGGTCGAGTCTCTGATGCTAGCTTGAAAGCGGTTCTCCAGGATGACACCGGATATGGCTACTCCGAGACATTGACCTAGAGTTCGAGTGAATGAGAACATCATTGCCGCGGCTGCGGAATCTTTGTTTTGGGTTGCGGCTTGGGTCACTGTTGTATACTGAGTTAGTTATCGGCAAGTTGAGTCTTCGAGTGAGCACTTGGAGACCTTGGGCTGATCAAGAAGCTAGAATATGTAGGTTCAAAAGTATGGATAGGAGCAGAGATATATAGGGGCCATTGACTTACTGATATTCTGGACAGTGCTGACGATACCCATTCCAAAGCCGGTAACCATATAAGTGAAGGCAAGAGCGACTTCTGAGGTGTATCTGTCGATATAGAAATTCAGTCCGTAACCCAAGGTCACGAAAAACCAGCCGGCATAGACAAAGTTTCGATAGTGGCCAAGCTTAGTCACGAGTATTCCGGTTGTGATTGAAGTCATCAACATTGAAATGATGAACCACAAGCAGGACACTGCGGCCATGAGGGCTGTCCTGTCCCTCACTGCCATGTAGTATAGAGGTGTCAGATAGCTGCAAAGCGACCGAGTATCAGCATTGTGTATTCGAACTTAAAAGAGAGCGGGGAGGGGGCACTCACACGGTACATCCGAGGCAGAAGCCGAGACAGATGGTGCCCATATAGGCTACAACAGATGTAGCGTTCTTGAATAGTGATCGAGGAATAATAGGATTTTCTCTCTCGTGAATGTAGACTCCAAAAGAAAGAAGGCCTGTTGCACCGAGGAGTAAGGGGACGAGGACGTGCCAAGAGTTCCAGTCAAACATTACACCACCTGTCAAAAGCTTAGCATGCTATCGACTATGGTTTAGCTATTGGTTATCGTCGCCACTCACCCCATGTAAGAGCCATGAGAAAGCTTGTAATGGATGCAGTGAATAATAATCCGCCCGTCCAATCAAAAGACAACGTCTTTTGGCCGAAACCTCCGAGCCGCTGTTGCAGTCTGAGATAGACGGCGAAAGCAACGAACCCTGCCGCACAAAACGGATAGTTCAGTATGAACAACCAGCGCCAGTTAGTTGTGTTGGCGACGATGGCACCACTTATTAGTGGTGAGGCAACGCTACCGATCGCCCACTGTAGCTGAACAAATGATGACCATTTAGGGCGCTGACGCAGCGGGATTAAGTCTGTTAGAATAATGAAGCTTAGGGAGATTAGGCCCCCGTTGCCGAAACCTTGAAGACTACGTCCTGTGATGAGTGTTGTCATGGATCTTGCCGCAGAACAGACAACAGTGCCGGCGGTGAAGAACGCGATGGCGAACAAGATGATAGGTCGGCGACCGTAGATGTGGGATAGGGAAGCCCAAACTGGCTGGAAAACCGTGCTTGTTAAGAGAAATGCTGTTGCCAGCCAAAAGGCATGAAGGGCCGTCCCATTCAGGTCTTTCGTGAGCATCTATCGGAGGCGTTAGTGATATACCTAGATATTATACAATTGATCAAATATTCATACGTACCGGCAGAGCTCCGACGAGTATAGCAAAATCTAGGGCACTGACTAGATTGATTATACAGAGTCCAGCGAAACTCCCTAGGAAGTTCAAGCTGAGCTTGAAGTCCTGGTTGTTCACCTCGCCTTCATTGGGTTGCTGGGGTTCTTCCATGTTGGTTGATATTGATTGAAGTTGGGACTTCTTGAGGGTTTCAATGAAACAATTACCCGAAGAGACTTGATGCGAATTTTGTAGGTTGCTGTTGTGTATAGACACCAGTTAGTCAAATCAAGTGTTGTGGTTAGGTTCGACTGTGGTTCCAATAATTTTGTGGATGGGAAGAATCAATCTTTAGAGTGGGTCATCAGCCGCATCAAATAGGTGAGAAGTTTGTGAGTAGAGTTTTCAGCCACAGACCGGCTGACATAGCTTGAAAAAAAAAGGTTGCAACTCTCGTCAACCTTGCTGGCGGTAGGTACATCCGTACAACACAGGTACATAAGGCCACTAGTACTACCTATGATTAGCTACTAAGTGGGACCCAAGCAAACAGCATTTATCTACCTGATCAGGTATTGTCTTCATTTATTATGAATTGTGGTTCTCTTCAAAGAGGTGCGGCTGTAAACCCACAATGGCAGTTACTCAAGTGAATCCCAGTAGCTGTTGTAGCCACTCTAGCTATTGTAGGTTCACAATTTGGAGCTTGGCTGAAAATACACAATGACTGTGGAACCTTGCGAGTGAATTTTGGAATGCATGTATTAATTTTCACTTTGCCAGCCTCTGTTTCTGTTTCACGCTGCCCATTGCATAGTTAAGGGAATGCCCTTGTTGAAGCATACGCATTTCTTTATACTGTAGTGAAGAGGATGTAACAATACTACTATATGCTGTCAACTAGGCTATTGAATTCTTATAGCAGGTACATGAGGTTTTCCAACAAGTGTTTATTAGCTTAGCTGAGGGCGTTAGAGATGGAAGTCAAGTCTTAAGACAATAAGGCTAGTGGCTGACCAGACTTAGAATAAACAACAAATGAGAAACAACAAATGAGCGTCGGCGTTACAAAATAAATTCGCCTATTTAGGAAAGTGGACCGTGCGCTAAGGTAGGACAGAGTACCTACAAATGAGCTAATAGAGCGAATACCAATAACGTTGTTAGGAATCGAACCTAACTCGCTCTATCAGCCACACAGCTCCTACCTAGACAGTATCCTTACCTCAAGTAGATCATGAGGAATAAAAAAATAGAAGCAATCAGGATTTAAGTCCCAGATAATCTGCATGTTGTGGGGATCAAAAGTTTACAAACAATGGCAACCTGCCAGAAGGACTTCGTATATTTCTACTCCAATCTGAACAGCCTGGCTTAAGTCAATCAAACTTCTAGCCAAGCTGGGCCCCGATCATTCAAATATCAAAGCCTATTAAATATGGTTGAACTTTATACACATTGAATAGAAACTTGGTGTAGCTCATTGTAGGGAATTGCAAGAAATAGAGGGAATTCCATTGCAAAACAACCTCAATGAATGCTCGGGCTGTCTATTGTTATAGTACTACGCATTAACTGATTTGAAGGCAATCGTGGACGACACAGTTGCGCACCCTCGATTGTTCCGTAAGAGGACAGCCAGTCCAGGTGAGTTGGATCGCCACGTCATTCATTATTCCAAGGAGCTGTTTGAACAATAACGCGGTCCCTTCTATAATTTTTTATATATAGCCACCCCCAGGATTGCAACTTCTGTTCCAAGAATATTGGTAACCATCAAGCACCTGCTCGCGGTAAACTGGGAGTTTCTCACATAGCCAGGTCATTGCCAGACCTACTTGACTCAGCGAAGACCGCCTTACCGAGACTCGGTTGTCTACGTTCTCCCTTGGGTACAGAAACATAATTCCAGAGCGGAATCAATCCTTATTTCTTTTCGGTCGCGTCTGTCTAGACGAAGTTGTATCATCAGTAGGATCACAATTACGACATACCATACCTATAGCGTTTACCTCATCGTCTAGCAGCAGCATGGCAGCGATCCCCAACCTGCACGGCCACGGCATCGTTTCTATTTCCACATGCGTAAGCTGTTTCGAGAATTCCTCCGAACTGCGGCAACTCTCGTGCGGATGTCTTTACTGCAAAGGCTGCTTGACGCGTCTCGTCGCCAGCAACATCTCGGACCGAACTCACTGGCCGCCCCAGTGCTGTAGAACCAGGCTTCACGACCTGGACGTCGCCTGGATCCAGGATCCGAAGCTTCATGATAAATACACCAAAGTAGAGCGAGAGATGAGCACAGACAATCCGATCTACTGCTGCAACCCACGATGTAGTCACCTTATACGAGGCGGTATAATGGGCGAGGCTCCCCAACCGCTTACGTGTCGCAGCTGCAGACGCGTGACCTGCTCGCAATGCAAACGCGCTTTTCATCCTGACCAAGAGTGCGAGGAAGACCCCGAGGACAGCAAACTTCAGCAGATGGCCCAAAGGGAAGACTGGAAACAATGCCCACGATGTAGGCGAATGATCCAGCTGCGAGATGGATGCAACCACATGCGGTAAGTTCAAAGACCGTATTCCCTGTTCCAATAATGACGATGCCGCCTTCGATCGATCGAATTGTCGCTAACGATTTTCTCTATTCATCTAGTTGTGTGTGCAGACACGAGGTTAGTTTAAAGAGTTATATGCCATTTTTCACTTCCAACGATACACCTGACAGCTTCTGAAAACCATTCAACAGAGTATTTGCTGACACTTGACTATGTAACAGTTTTGCTTCGTGTGCCTGGCTCACTGGCGATCCTGTGCATGTCCTGAATACCCTGTTGCTGCCATTCAAGCCATGGCTCAAGCCCAGGTTCAAGGCCAGCCTCAAGCTCAAGTTCTCGTTCAAGCTCCCGCCCAGGCTCCCGGTCGGGCTCCGGCTCCCGGTCGGGCTCCGGCTGTCTTTCGGGTTCCTGCTCAGGCTCGGGCTCCTGCTCAGGATCCGGCTCGGGCTCCCGCTCAAGCTCCCGCTCAAGCTCCCGCACGTGTTTTAGAGCATCAAAGACGCCCAAGGGAACAACCTAGAGCAGTTGCAGAGGGGCTGAATCATATACAGCGCGTCATAGATGATAATCGTGCGAGACGCAACCAGGTCGTCACTGATGAACTAGATGATGAAGATGATCTCACTTATCTGGAACGCGACAATCAACCCATCTTCAACAATCAGGCCCCCGTCGTCGCTACGCACGCCCAGGCCTATATTGGAATGCCACTCGGCAGAGCACCACCTGGTGTGACTATCGCATATGCTGGTCAACAAGCATGGGCTCCAGCTTCCGTCCCGCCTGGCGCGAGATGGATACCCGGACCACCATGGCCGCCCGGATTCCAGGTGGCTCAGGCTCCGCACATCGAGAACCTACATCATACACACGTGGTCGTACCTCCTCGCCCGATGGTGCCCGTGCTGTTCCCCGCGTCGAATCAGCGACAATACCTCATCGACGCACACACGGGACAACACTATGTGGCAGAGCCAGTCGCTAACCAGCCGAGCACTTCCCATCAGCCTGCACTCCAAGGACACGCACTAGTTTACGACGCAGGAACTAACCAATGGCAACAACCACATCTACGGGGTGGATTACTACAGCACCAGCAACAGCAACAACACCACCACCAGCAACATCACCAGCACCAGCAACAGCACCAGCAACAGCAACAGCCAGGAGCGCCGTAGCAAGGCCCCCCGAGCGCTCTGCTCAACCCTCAGCTTCTTACTCCTAACGTAGGATCATTGGAGCAGTGGCAGTTGTTCACACGGTTATGATTCTTGGGAATAGTGGCATGGTATTTGGATTTTACGATCGCCTGCAGACGCGTCTCGACGCTCCGCAAACCTACAACGCCGCACCAGTGGATGGGTTTTCTTTTTTTTTTTTTGGTTTTTTTTTTGTTTATACTTGTATTACCAGACAGCGGTTCTACGAGATACCTATGTAGCAACTTGTACGGTCTTCGTCCTTCGTCAATTTGTCGACTGGTCAGCTACAAAAGTATAGAGTAGGATAACTGTCATAGGATTAATTCAAAGAAGTTTTATCGAAAAGGGGGCAGCAGCTTGGTGATATTGTGAATGTGGTTTGTGTATATGTATAAGTTGCAGTCCCAACTTTCGTGATTCGTACTACCATTTGGTCGACGCGTACTTCTAATTTGCACGCACGGATTCCAGAGGCCTCGACTGCATTGTAGATAGATAACTCTGTGCACATTCGCAAGACCTGACGCCTCGTACAATGCCTCAGTTATGCTGGGATGCGTTCCAGTCGTCCCCATATCTGTCTCTCTAAAGCATCCCAAGT
Organism: Whalleya microplaca; assembly: GCA_022497155.1. Taxonomy (NCBI): domain Eukaryota; kingdom Fungi; phylum Ascomycota; class Sordariomycetes; order Xylariales; family Xylariaceae; genus Whalleya; species Whalleya microplaca. The sequence goes on along the minus strand of MU385749.1, from coordinate 317,804 downwards.
TGAACGCAGCTCCGGACAGCTTCGACGTATATGCGCATGCGCGGCGTCGTAGATATCGGTGGGCACGAGGAGTCGCACTCACGCACCTAACACCGACGCTTCTTCCCAAGACTCCGAGCCTGACCAGCTTCCATTCGTGGTATTCCAGCTGGCCGATAGACATTTCACTTATATACGAAACGTGCCAGATATTATTATCTGTGCACCCACCCCCTTCAGCGGCTCGACCCCTTATTTGGGATGCCGCGAAGGATTCCATGGAAATGTACCAAAGAACAGGTTGGCTCAAGGACGGAGTCAGGTCAGCACATCAACCAACCAAAAAAAAAGTAGTCGTAAATATCGACAACCAGCACCAGTATCAGCTACACATACACATCTACGGTGGCAGTTCCTACCACTACTCCCCGAAGCCTACAGACTCGGCCAGCGGCGCGATTCCCGCCTCGAAGTCTACAACCGCAATTTTAATCAATCTCATCATACAATAATATCACATTCCATCACATCACAGACAAGCATGACAAACAACTAAACCAAAAGACCAAGAAGAACTTGCCAAAGGGGGAGGCGAAAAAGGGGCACTAGATCAACGGGCCAAATGCTGGATCATCGATTGAATAGGTACTCTAACCCAGCACCACCAACCGCCGTCACCACCGCCCACATCGCCAACTCCTGACTACCTAACTTGCGAGAGAGAGAGAGAGAGAGAGACAGGCCCTTGTCCCCCGTAAGAGAGTGAAAGCGGCAGCCGCTTGCTTGCTGCTGCTTTCCATCATCTGATTTTACCCCCAACCCCGATACTTATTCTCTTTCTGCCTCGCAGCGGGCGTACACGACACAACACGACACAGCGATTAGGCAGCTGCTTAAACCACATACACAGACATACACAGGCACACGGACACACGGACACACGGACACATACTGTACTTGTACTTGTACTTGTTGTTGTACATTATAAAATCTCAGATACCTCCCCGTAATCCCTCCTCCCTCCCTGCCTCCCCTTCCTTCCCCTTCCTCGCCTCCCAAAGAGACCCTTGACTACAACACCCCACGATCCATCCATCCATCCACTGCCACAGACTGTTCTGTTCTGTTTCCTCCGTATGTATGTATGTATGTATGTATGTATGATGAGGTCGATGAATTAGAGCGCTCTCGCTCTCGCTCTCACATGGCATGGCCCCCGAACTCGATCGCATTCTCGATCTCGCGAACAGTTGTGAGAAGAAGAAAAAAAGGGAGGAACAAATAGTATTGCACAGAATAAAACACATCAATCAATCAAACCAAAGCACCCGAAAAAAAAAACCAAACCACAAACAGGCAAAACCAAAGTCGAACAGACAGGTATAACTCCTCCCCCCGGACGCTGCGTGGCGTTTGTTTGGTCATCTCTCAGTATGGTTCTCTCTCTCTCTCTCTTTCTCTCCATGGCCACAAATCGGGGGTTATCGTTGTCCTGTTCTGTTGTTGTCGTTGTGAATGTTGCGTACATATGGCGTGTACACTTTCGTTTCATATCTCTCGGATTCCAAACAAGTAGTAGTAGTAGAAGTAGAAAAAAGTGCGCAGAAAAAAAAAAAAAAAAAAAAAACCAGATGTTATCGTGAGAAAGGCCGCCTTGGAGAGTCTACGAAAACACACACACCACACACAAAATATGCGACTGATGGATGGAACATCGAATTGATTGTGTGACAACGGGCCGAGCCGAGCCGAAGCAGCATTATCGTGTCGTCCCAGATCATCAAAGATTCTGCAAACCGAGAAAAAGAACAGAAAAGAAGTCGGATTGAATGAAGAAAGATTTGTTTGTAAAATAACGAGTCGTAATCTCAATCAAATGACAAGTAGGGGGGGTTGGGGCGGGGGGCATCATTGCTACATTATATCGCCGCTCCTCTGCTCTGCTCTGCAAAATAAATGGCACACGGAAAAAATGTACAAGGAGTTATGTGTGTATCCTGGAGTTTTTCTTCCTTCTTCTCTTCCCGTCTCTCCGGACAACAAAAAATCAAATCAAATCAATCATAAACCGGGGTTCGTCTTCGTGACACGCGGGGGGTTGCTGTTGTTGTCGCCGCCGCTGCCCTCCCGCTCCTCCGTGTCGAGTCGTTTCCGCCAGTCCGCCAGGCTCTCGCTCAGCCCCAGCCCAACGCCGTCGTCTTCCTTGTTACCGACGCCGCCGACGCCGCCGACGCCGCCGATGCTGCCGATGCCGCCACCGAGCCCCTCGAAGTCGAAGTTGGTCGACAGCCGGTAGTTCTTGCTGTTGGTCTCCCAGTGCGACCGCAGCATGTCGAGCTCATTGGCCAGGTTGTCCAGCGCCGTGCTGTTCCGGGCGTCGCCGAGCCCGCCGTACAGGCTCTCGGCCTCCGAGCTCTCCTGGCGCGTGTGGCCCAGGCCGCCACCGTTTAGGTTCGGCGTCGCGACGTTGATGTTGATGTGGTCGGTGCTCATGCGGCTGCGTCGCCGGTAGTTGTCTACCGAGCTCTCGACCTGGTCGAGCAGCAGGCTGACTTTCTGCTCGGCGTCCTGGGCTCGCTTCTCGATGACGACGTTTTCTTGCTGCATCTGCTCGAGTTCTCGCTCGCGCGCGGTCAAGCGATCCACGGCCTCGCTACTAGACTTGACTGCGATATCGCGCTCTCGCTTCGCGGCCTCCACCTCTTTCCGCACTTCGGCAAGCTGTCGATCAAGCTGCACAGACGACGCTCTGACTTGTTCCTCGAGACCCTGAATCTTCCTTTCGAGAGACGAGCGTTCGGCTTCCCAATCCGCTGGTGCAGCACCGCGGGATCCAGAATTCTCCTCTAGCTCTAGGTTCTCGTTCTTCAGGCGACTGTTCTCGGACTTGTATTTGGCAAGCTCTTCCTTCATCCGCTTGAGCATCTTCTCCGTGCCCTTGACGTAGTGCACAGCCGACTGATAGTCGTTCTCGAGCTGGACTATTCTGTCGCGGTACGCGGTCTCGGATTCTTGGAACTGTACTGCGAAGGTCTGTTTGGTCTCCTCGTGGGCAGTAACCGCTTGCGCTAGCTGTCGCTCGAGATCTGCGATCCGAGAGGGGTCAGGCGAGTTGTTTCTAGAACCTACCGCCCGTACTCGGGCGAGATTCGTCGGGCTAATTCCTCTTTCGCCCAAGATCTCCCTCAAGGTGTTGTGCTGTACTGTTATGGCATTGGCCTCTAGTTGCTGGCTCGCTAGCTGGTTCTTGAGATCCGAGTTCAGAGCCTGAAGCGATTGAGTGTCTTTCAGAGCAGACTGCAATTGCCGGCGGATCGAGACACCCTCTCTGCTCGACTGTTCTTGGTACGCCTCGAGACCAGCGATCCGTTCTTCGGCACTGCGGAGTCTATCTGAAGCAGTGTCGGCTTCCTGCTGGTACTTCTTAACAAGAGCGTTAGCTGCATTAAGTTGGCCCTGCAGAGCGATGATGCGTTCCGCATCCGCCCGGTTCACCTTGCTTGGGTCTTTGGCGATCTTGTCCAGCCCAGCAAGCACGGCTTGACGGTGGGTGTTCGCCTCGGCGGCATGGCGTTCGGCAAGTTCTTCCGCATCTCGCAATCGCTGGGTTGCAGACAAAAGCTCCGCAGTGCGAGCCTCATGCTCAGCCTTCAGTTTGCTAAGCTTCGACTCAACCTGTTCTCGTTGAGACCGTTCTTCGCTCAGCTTCCGTTCAAGGTGATTTCGCATGTCCACTGAAGTTGTCACGGCCTCTCTCAGGGACTCTAGCGTTCCGCCATGCTCTTGAGAACTGCTGGTAGCGTCGTTGTATTTGTTTTCGAAGTCGTCCTTCTCGACGCGAAGCAGTTGCATGGCTGCAATAGCTTCAGCAGCCGCCACAGCTTGCTCTCGCGATTCACGCTGAGCCATGTGTAATTCAGCTCTCAATTGCTCGAGCTCCGAAGAGGCTTGCTGTTTGTACGCTTCTAAATCAGCCATACGCTTCTGCGCAGTAGTCAAGGTTTCGTCTGCGAGCTGTCGCGCACGCTTTTCAGCCTCAATATCTGAATTCGCGCGACTTAAACTGTTCTGGAGGTCTCTCTGAAGATTCAATGCCGCCGCCAGCTTCCGGTTTAAATCGGCTGCACGATCGCTATTATCCAGATCTCTGTCGTTATCCATTTGCGGCGTACTCGCCGCGCTTCCGGTATGAGCTGCCATCTTCGCCTTGGCGTAGACCGCCTCACGGATGGCCGCATCACGCTGCTTCTCAGCCTCAGCTATTTGCTTGGCTGCTAAAACCGCCTGCTTATCGACGGAGGTCTGCACGTTTGACAGTTCTTGTCGCATTGCCAAAAGTGCTTCAATAAGCGACTTATCTTCGTCGTCGAAGGTCTCTGCACTTCGGCTCTCCAGGGTGGGACTCGTAATCGCATTCGACGAGTAACCAGCCTTACGAGCCAACTCGAGTTCTGAAGCATACCACGCATTCCTATTGCGAGCAGCATCAAGTTCCTTCAACAGAGTGACCGTCTGGGAATTCCTATTCGAGCCCTTCCGTGATAGAGGATTGCTCGTTTGTCGGGTCGGCGGAGGGGGGGAAGGAGGACGGTTCATCACAGTCTTCAGGGTCGGTTCTGTATTGCTATCCACAGAGCCTTGACCACGGGTCTGTCGCGACTGCTTAGACTTGGAGACATTGGAGACATCCACCGACCCGCTGTCTGATTTTGCATGATTCCTAGTACCCTGTTGGTTTGGCGTCCGCCTACCGTTTGTGGTTGGAGTTTCCTCCCTGGGTATTTCCCGCAACGCAGGGGACTGCGTTTGGCTCCTGATACCGGGCGATCCCGCACCCATCGCGTCCCTCTCTATCCGTTCAATGGACGCATTTCTAACACGGCGGTTAGCCACACTTGCATCCATATTCGGCTTGGGAGCTTGCCCCGGCGGGGGAGGACCCGAAGGCGAAGGCCCCGCGCTCCTTGGAAGCTTTGAGATCCCATTGCTGACAGGAGGAGGGCCACTGATGTCAACGCTGGAGCCACCTTTCCCAGTACTATTCGTCGGGCTGGTGGGACCAGGCAATCGCTTCGGATCTGGCCCGTTCGAGCCATCACGAGTCGGCGGCCTGCCAGAGACAAAGGGGCCAGGTATCTCACCACCGCTCGGCCGCCTTCCCTGCTGCACTTTTTGCGTATTGGATTGAATTTGCGCATCGTTGGGATACCGGATTTTTGAGGTGTCAAGAACATAGACAATCGATAGATCGTTGACTTGGTTGGTAGCTGAACTTGGCTCACCCCCAACCACAACAACGGATCTTCCCACAGCTGTCATACTATGGCCGGACCGAGGAGATGGCGAGGGGCCCATGTTCTGAAATGTATACCAGCGACGAGACGAAATTCTGAAGGCAGCCAAGTCACCCAAGTCGGCACCGTCTTCCGTACGTCCGCCAAAGACGTACATGACGTCTTCTACCAGTGAAGCAGAGTGGCCCTCTCTGGGAACGGGAATGTAACCTATACAGTCTAGCTGAGCCCATTTATTAATTGCAGGATCGTAACACCACACATCGTTGAACCATTGGAAGCCGTTGGTGCCGCCAAATCTAGGAGTGGTGAGCTTATTAAACTTGTCGCCGTAGGGAGGATATGTGACTTACAGGTACATCTTGTCATTGTAGGTAATAATGGTGTGGTTGGTTCTAGGCGGCGGTGCTTTCCCTTGCAATACCCCTGCAGATTCGGTGTTTTCGAAGAGAATCTCCCACCGGTTGTTGGGCATTTGCAATTGATTCAGATCGAATGCAGCAAGATCATTCATAAAATAACCCTCCACCTGACCACCGAAGATGTAGATTTTAGACCCGATGATATTCAGAGAATGGCCGTAGCGGCCTGAAGGCCGAGGGCCAGCCGGTAGAGCCCTTGACCATTGTCGCGTAGCTGGAATATCTAGTTAGCATACCCTGATATTGAGGATAGTAGGAAACCAGGGTCATACAAGTATTGAGTAGGTAAAGTGTTTCGTCCAAGATATCGGTCTCATCGATTTTGGTATCGCCACCATATACAATGAATGCATTGCCTACTAGGAGAGATGCATGTCCAACCCTGGGCCCGGGGCCTTCAGCTGTAGTAACAAGCGGATAGCAGGACATATTCGCCCCAGCTTCGATCAGCCATAGGTCGCCCTTCACGGTCGAGCTATTGATCAAACCGCCCATCACGTAGATATCGCCCTCCTTAGAGGAGACAGAATTGACAGCGGCGCCATACCGTGGGAAAGGGCTCGGTATGGAGGAAGTGAAGGTCAATCGTCGCTGCGACCAGGGGTATAATGAAGTGTTCGCATTCTGAGGCGGGCCGTTGCGCAACTTGAGCAAGGCGATAATTGTTAGCGCAACCGCTAGGATGGATGTACTAGGGGCGCTAGGTGAAGGTGAAGAGGAAAGCAAAGACTTACGGGCAAATCACTTGTCGGTGTCGGTTGCGGTTGGGCCTGCTGCGTTTGTTGCAGTGGATCTTGGCCACGGCGAGCAGCATGCTTCTCGGTATCTGGGCTTGGGCTGCCCTCATCTAGAGAATTAATACTGCCAGTGGGCGTGGATCGGGAATTCTTCTCTTCTCGAGCTATGCGCCCGGCAGCACCCTGCACCGGGGGCCCAGATCCAGGAGGCACATCACGGGTCTGAATATTCCTATCCTGGTGCTTCTTGGACTTAAACAGGAAAGCCATGGCGAGGGACAGCCAGGCGTCCTCGAAAGGACGTCAATCAGGAACTATTCAGAGTATCTCTCGCTTGTGGGCAACAACAATATGATGCTGCAGGCGATGGATCGTTGGCGTGAACCGTAAAAGTCGTGACGGATTGGGGGGCGGTGGATAGGATAGGAGGCGGAACTTTGGCAGGTTCACTATGCGGCGAACAAAGGCACGGGTGTAGGCACAGGCGCAGGCACAGGCACAGGCACAGGCACGGAAGATCCGTCGTGGACGCAGAGTGGTGCGGCGTTGGAGATGGCTGGGTCGGATAGCATGAGGTTGGAAGATCAAAATGGCGCTGCTGCTGGCTTCGTGTCTTGCGCAGCCTCCCGAATTTCTTCTTCTTGGCCTGCTTTTTCAATTGCTACTTGGCGACGATATAACGAGTGCAAAAGGGGCAGTTCGGTCGCAAAGAAATCGTGTATCGTGCTGTGTGTCGTGCTGCTGCACCAGCCAATGAACGAAGTGAAGAAATTAAGGAAGGGTGAATGAAGGGTCGAGAGTGGAAGGGTGGCGGATCGAACGTTGCGACAAATCGACGAAATCGACAAATCGATAATAATTAATAAATCGTTTGCCGGGTCCGATTGACGGTTGACAAGTAAAAAGGTACGGAGGTCCTATCTTTCTTTCTTTCGTCTTACCGATTACTGCTCTACTTTTCGGTAGCCTGGTCCGTTGCCGTTGCGATGAACACCAACTCCGGGGAAGAGAAGTGAGGAACTGATGACCATCTAGCAACGATGGGAGTTGGTGGTTGGTTGTCGAGAGCCACGAATAGGACGATGTTCGGTCGGGGATGGGAATTGCAACAAATTTCCTAACAAAAAAAAAAAAAAAAAATCTCTTGGACTAGGTACTCCAAGTCGTTGACATGCACTGGCGCAGTGGCCGCACAGCAGTGGCCGCAGTGGGTGAGGCAGGCAGGACAGGCAGGGCAGGGTCGGCCTTCGGGGGCCCGTGTCAGCGTGTCTCTAAGGTAGTTAGTCACTACAGTTACATATGTTCCTAGTCCCTAGTCCCTAGTCCCTAGTGCATGCGCATATGCTCCCAGTGCAGCGCCCTGCACTAACAATTGGATACATCGAATTGTCGAATTGGGGGGAAGAGGGGCGCACTTGCCTAATCCGGCTAGCCCGTCTATAATAAAATGAGTGGTGGTCGGAGACCCCTGGTCTTGGTGGGAGCCAAAACCAGGGTCACTTCCCCTTTATTATTCACATCGCCCGACGTATCTCCAGAGCCTATTACTATGTATATTATATATATGTACGGAATATTATATGTAGCTATGTCTGCTGTCATATGTGAAGATCCATTTTATTGACTGGCAACCAGATGTTTATTTCTCGAAAGCACGCGTCTGCCTATAGTTTATTTATTAAGTATGTATACACAGTAAATACATGTCATATTTGAAGTTAGTTTCTATGGTTCACATATGTCAATGGACCTTTATTAGATAATGGTTGGTCGGCAATAAAGCTCTATTGCTATTTTACAGTAGATAGGAGTAGAGTCTCTTTGTGTGTAGAGCCAGGCCGGATGATACATACATACATATCTCAACCGGGAGAAAAACGGTGCCCAAACGTGGCACTTTGTATGTTCTCTCTAATTCTGCCGGTAATGATATATATATGTACATACATACTGCTATAGCAGATCCCTTGGATGTTAGGCTGAGTTCAAGTGTCACCATTGCTGACTCTCCATCTTCCTCATTCATGCATGCTGCAGAGGATCGAATAGCATTTCTTTCCTTGATTTTTCGTTTCCTGGTTACTGCTGGAAAGCATGTTTATGATATCGGTTCTCGAAACTATGCTATTATTTAGCTCCGTGTCATTTGTCATCAAACCCTATCTCCGTGCTGACAACTCTGAACTGAGTTTATATCATGGACGGCGCTGCTGCTTCAAGTTTCATGCCTAACGTTTCGGGCGGCATACGAAGTCCTTGAGTGATTAGATTCTAGATAGGTAAGCTTATCTCGATCTCGTTCCCATTTCTATGCTTCTGCATTGCATGCATTGGCTGGTAATAGGGAAACTTGGAAGAAGACTACTGGCAGACTTCTTTTTCTCATGCAGCAAGATAGTATGCAGAGGATGGCATCATTGGCAATGCATGAACAACCTGAGAGAATTGGAGAACGCAACATCGGGGAGTGGGAAAAACCTTTTCGCTCGGGGGAGACATCCAATTGCCAATATATTCATCCACACTGCATGACGGATGGGAGACATGAGTTGATACAACTATTATATCCCGTTTCGGGGATCATTACGGAGCAGACCATCTATCATCTTATGTGCTTACATAGGAGAGCTGGAGAGACTGGTCATAAATAAAATCCCTTCATCTACCTACCTGTGGCTACAGTATATTATAAGGGGACAACATATCCATGAGAATGTTGGCAATCGGCCATTAAATGAAGGGTCATGACGACATTGCCAATCCTATTTTTGCTTAATTACTTGATTACAAGAATAGATCATGTGTGTTTTATACATACATAGTTGTAAGTTGATCAGAGCTTTGTAGGTTAGTTTGATACCTAGGGCTGCTAGTCCAGCCAGCCTATCGTCTATCACAGGTCGCGCTTGTGTGATAAGAACATTCTCCTCCCCTGACTAGGTTAGGAATATATGGACCTCACTAACTGTGTAGTCTGTCAATCTGTTACCGAAACGAACAACCTGAAACTTCGGAGATGATCCGGCACGTGAAAACACTCTTCACCTGCACCACAGAAAGAGACATGGACATTGATTAGGGGACCCCACCGCCCACAGCCTCCTGCCAGCAAGCTAGCAGCAGCCTTTGGTGCTGATGAGCTGGGGCTTCAGCTTCATCTCTCATCCTCACAATTCCCCAAGGCTGACATCTCGTGATCAATATATGCAGCCCTGCAGTGTATGTCTGTACTTGGGTATTCCGATGACTGCAACTCAAACGGGTGCTACTTGTAGGTGCTACTTGCAGCTAGGTTTGCGAATTGAATAGTGATTTTCGGGTCAATTATCGAACGCTTACTTGCATACTTACATCTCACATCTACCTATGTAGGTACTCTTCAATATCTAACTCAATTGAAATGATGCATACCTAGGTACAGAATACCATAGAATATATATCCATTATAGCTCTTATTAGGGGGCTGGATCCACGATTTTTCGTGTAGAGAAAAAGGAAAGTCTTTACACAAACACGAAAGCTAGGCTCTAGATCAGACTCCGTTGCATGAACCTTGATTGCGACTCTGATCACTTTTGTTCTCAAGAGGTGTGGATGCTCGCATCGCGCACATTTCTTCTTCCCTTCTGCTTCCATTCCATGTGTGTAAGCATGTATGCAGTAACTGTGATACATACCTAGGCGCCTCACTAGTTTATAACAGTGTCTATTTTTGCTTCTTTCTGAATCATCACGTTGTGTCAGACAGTCTAATACATGTCGTCCCATTGAGGTGATTACAATGGGTTTATTCTGTGTGAATGAACTGTTAGGCAGAAAGGCAATGGACACCATTCTTGATACAACACAGCCCGACTGCTTGGGACTGGCCGTTTTGGGGGTGTGTAGGTGTGCAACTTTGCCGAATTTGGCAGCTTACTGACACGCGAGCAATTGATGAGATGGATGCTACAGTACTGCAGGCGGGACTACGTAGTCGAGCAAACTGGAGCTGGAGTTGGAGTTGGAGTTGGATTTGGAGTATTTTTATCTTATTGTTATTATTAGGTTCTCATTGGAGGTTTTCATTGTTGTTTGATATTGATTCACTGACTGATGAACCTTGTTCCTTCCGTATTCCGTGACTATTGTCTGAATGCTCGCATAGATTCATACAATGCTTACATCATAGAGGTATGTAGTATGTATGTGAATATTGTACGTATGTATGTATCGAGGTAGTACACGGTCCCACCGCCAGTCGCGCCTGTACCTGCCAGTACCCAACCAGATCAGAGTGAATGCTGCAGGTGCATCCGCAGATTGATCCCGACTGGCCCGTCATCAGCTCCAGTGCTCCAGTGCCGTCCGCCGTCGCATCAAACAAATCACAGCTCTCAACCTCGACTCACCGAGAGAATCTTTTACGTCAGAGCATGGCTTGACCAACGAACATGCTCTAGCCGCAATCTCAATCTCCCCTGGGCTGATTCCATCACCACCGCCTGAGCCGTCATCATCATGACCGCCGTCGCAGTCCATCAGAGCACGTACCCCGTCCAGCAGCACTCGACCCATCATCGATCGCCGACCGCATCTTCACCCTCACCCTCACCCTCGAAGCCCGAGCCGCCGCTGCTGAACAACTCGCGTCAAAACACCGCTGTTTCCCATCCCTACTATCCCTCGAGGTCAGCATCCGCCCGCGACCGTCCCAGCTCCACCGCAGCCGCAGCCGCGGTCAATGGAAACTCTACCGCCATGGCCCATCGACCGACCACGAACGGCCCGAGCCTCCTGGGGCGTACGACCGACGCTGTAAACGGGCGGCCACACACCTCGTCCGACTCCAAGGATCCCACAGATCGTGATCTTGACCGAGATCATGACGGTGACCGCCGCCCCCTGAGTGCTCCCGGCAGCAAGCAGAAGCTTACCGTCGTGACATCATATGACGACCCCGACCACGACCACGCCATACGACCTTCGAAGCCGCCGCTGCTGAGGTCCAAGAGCGAGCACATAGTGCGACGTGAGGACCCAGACCAGACGGATGATGAGATATATGAGTGGGGCGCACGGCATGGCTTCGAAGACCACTACCAGTCCGAGGACATTATTTCCCAGCTAGCAAATGTAAGCCACGAACTCTCCTGTTGGTTGAATCAGCCATTGTTTCATTGTTCTACCATTGCTATCAATTCGCTACTGCTATACTCCAACCTGCGCTTGGTAGTACCCGTAAAGAGCATAGCTGCTGCTATAAACACCCATTTTCCGGGCAAATTCTCTACATATAGCTTAGCCAGCATGGGACAGCTCCTGCAGCCTTATTTATTTGCCCATCCAAGCTACTCATATATTATGGCAGTGGGCTCAAGGCTAATTGGGTCACTTAGAATTGGTACATGTACTTCACGGACAAACGACACGAGACCACCGGCCAGCCGGAGCAACCCAACATTGCGATTGAGGATTGGCGGATGCGAGATCGGTTAAAGACAGTCTCGGCTGCTCTGGCTGTCTGCCTCAACATCGGCGTTGAGCCGCCTGACCAGCTGAAGACCAACCCCGGAGCTAAGCTTGAAGCATGGCAAGATCCCTTCGTACCCCCAGCAGCAAAGACTCTAGAGACCATCGGAAAGTCGTTACAAGCGCAGTATGAGAACATCTCGCTGCGGACAAGGTATAAGCAGTACCTGGACCCGTCAGTGGAAGAAACCAAGAAGTTCTGCCAATCTCTTCGGAGGAACGCCAAGGACGAGCGTGTTCTACTTCATTACAATGGCCACGGCGTCCCGAAGCCAACAGCCTCGGGCGAGATATGGGTCTTCAACAAAACCTTCACACAGTACATCCCGATCTCTCTATATGATCTTCAACACTGGCTACAAGCACCTACGATCTTCGTCTGGGACTGCTCGGAGGCCGGCAATATCCTCAATAACTACCATCGATTCGTCGAGAAGCATGAGGAGGAAGAGGATGCCGCGGCGGCGGCAGACCCGAACTACGAGAAGACTAAATATCGCTCGTATCTTCACCTGGCAGCATGCGCTGTGAAAGAAAATCTCCCAACGAATCCCCTTCTACCAGCTGATCTCTTCACTGCCTGCTTGACGACACCCATAGAGATGGCATTATGGTTCTTCGTCTTGCAGAATCCTCTGAAAACTAATATATCATCAGACCGAGCCAAGAAGCTCCCGGGCAGACTACAGGAAAGGAGAACGCCTCTTGGGGAGCTGAATTGGATTTTCACGGCAATCACCGATACCATTGCATGGACTTCTTTACCTAGGCAATTATTCCGCAAATTCTTTAGGCAGGACCTCATGGTTGCTGCTCTCTTCCGGAACTTTATCCTGGCGCAGAGGATCATGACAGTCTACGGATGTCATCCTCAGTCGTATCCAGAATTGCCGGATACGCACCAGCATCCTCTCTGGCAAAGTTGGGACCTCGCAGTCGATCTGGCCTTGGCGCAATTGCCCATGATGGAGCGGAAAGAGAGTGAGGGACTCGAATACGAATACCAGAGCTCGACCTTCTTCGCGGAACAGCTGACTGCCTTCGAAGTCTACCTGGAGCGCGGGGATGCCATGATGCAGAAACCGCCCGAGCAGCTTCCCGTTGTGCTGCAGGTTCTGCTGAGCCAGCAACACAGAGTGCGTGCCCTCATATTGCTGGGCAAGTTCTTAGATTTGGGTCCATGGGCGGTCCAGCTTGCCCTGAGTATAGGTATCTTCCCATATGTGTTGAAACTTCTGCAATCCGCCGCACACGAGTTGAAGCCTGTCATGGTGTTCATCTGGACTAGGGTTCTGGCCGTCGATGTCTCTTGCCAGCCTGACTTGATCAAGGACAGCGGCTACAACTACTTCGCTTCCCTCCTGAAGCCGTCCGAAGTCCTGCCTGTCACCAACAGCGACGAGCACAAAGCAATGTGCGCATTTGTGCTCGCGATGCTTTGTAAGGGCTACAAACCCGGCCAGGCTGTCTGTAACCAGTCAGACATAATGTCATATTGCCTGGCACATCTTAGGAACGAGGAAAATGTTCTGCTCCGTCAGTGGGCGTGTCTTTGTATCAGCCAATTGTGGCATGATTTACCCGAGGCCAAGTGGAGAGGCATTAGAGAGAATGCGCCTATGAAGCTGTCGAGTCTAACAAAGGACCAGTCATGCGAAGTACGAGCTGCAGTTATCCATGCCATGACGACTTTCCTGGGCATTCCCGATCTGACGGATGAGGTGGCCCGGATCGAAGAATCCATAGCTTGGACATTACTCGACATGACCAACGACGGGAGCCCACTCGTCCGTAAGGAGTTGCTTGTCTTCATATCTCATTTCGTACTCCGCTACGAGAACAAGTTTATTGTCGCCGCTTACGAGCAATTGGTCGAGGAGAAGGAATACTCACTCTATCCCCCTAGGGATGATGGGTTGGATCATAAAATGGGTCTACACTATGCTCGTCCCGAGAATCGTAACTCGGATGGCACGATCATGGCCGCAGCTCACGGATTCTCTTTCAACACGGTCTTTGCAGCTTGTTGGAAGCACATCCTAATATTGAACGTCGACCCCCATCCCGAAGTCCAGCGAGACGCAACAATCATCGCCGATTACGTTCACAATGCACTATTATCGTCGCCTCCGGGAATTTATGCACAAGGTCTTATGGACGACGTTCAAAAGCGTGCGCGGCGTACTCGGGGCCACAGAAAGCAGTACTCTACTTCGCGGACAACCACCATAGGGATGCCAACTTCGGACATTAGTCCCCCGGAGCCTTCACCTGGACTCTTGAAGCGCGCTTCAAGTTTGTTCTTCCAATTACCAAATATGTGGGGTACTGAGGACAAGTCGGCCAATTCGACGCCTTTACCATCCCCTGGTATCACCCGAAATTCGTCCCAGAAGCTTCGGACGGCTATGGAATGGGCGGCTCGGCCTGAACAGCCCGACCAGACAACTACGCCGGCCAACTATAACATATCTGATGAGCCTGTGTCAGGAAAGTTCAAAGATCGCCCCCGAGACGAGGTGCCCTCTCTACCAATTCCGAGTACATTCCTGGATTGGTCGATTGAGTATTTCCGCGAGCCGCAGATGAAGCCTAGCGAAGCCGAAGAGCCGGGAAGTACGGAGTATAACGAACGTTTGTGGCGTAGGTCCCGGAACGAGAATATACTTCGAGAAACCCAGCCGCAGAAGCAGTATGCCGGCAGCCACAGGTGGAACAACCAGCTCTGCATTATGAACAATAATGCTCAGCCGTCGAAGATGACCTTTCACCAGTTCGAGGATCATCTCGCAGTCGCAGACGAGGGAAACACGGTTTACATCTGGGACTGGAAGAAGCAGACCAGATTGAACCGGTTCTCAAATGGCAATCCCGAAGGATCAAAGATCAGTGATATGACCTTTATCAACGAGGATGACACGGCATTCTTAATGACCGGCTCATCAGACGGTGTTCTTCGTATCTATCGGAATTACGATTCGACTAAGAGCACAGAGCTTGCATCAGCGTGGAGAGCACTAACCCATATGGTGCCCAGTAATGTCTATTCCGGGATGGTGTTTGACTGGCAACAGGTAACTGGAAAGGTCCTCGTTGCCGGCGACGTGCGCGTCATCCGGGTCTGGGCAGCCGCCTATGAGACATGCGTCATGGATATTCCTGCACGCTCGGGGTCCTGCGTCACCTCGTTGACCTCGGACCAGATGACCGGCAACATCTTCGTGGCCGGCTTCGGCGACGGCGCGGTCAGGGTCTTCGACACGCGCCTGCGGCCGCAGGAATCGATGGTGAAGAAGTGGAAGGACGACTCCGATAGGTACTGGATCAGGAACGTGCACATGCAACGCGGCGGCCAGCGAGAGCTGCTCTCCGCCAGCCGCAACGGGAAGGTCAAGTTATGGGATATCCGGATGGACTCGCCGCTGCGCGTTATCCAGGCTAGTCGCGATAACCTGCGGACGGCGAGCACCCACGAGCACCTCCCAGTCTTCTCTGTGTAAGCCTTCTATCTCCCCTTCCCCTCCCCCAACTACCCAATGTCAGTTTTCTCGCGGGTCGAGTATCTGTGCTAACCAAGCCTTCTACTACAGCGGAACATCCGCACACACGGTGAAGGTCTTCAACTTCGACGGCCACGAGCTCTCCCGCATGGAGCCGTACTCCAGCTTCCTGCAGCAGAACCGCGGCGCGCCCATCTCTGCCACCGCCTTCCACCCGCACCGCATGATCCTCGGCGCCGCGGCGCGCGGCGACCACCACATCAACCTGTTCACGTGCGCCAGCGAGAAGCCCGAGGCCTTCCTCAACTCGCTGTGATGACCTGACTCCTACCTACCTACCTACTTTACTTTCTTCTCCTACCATGTCACATGGGATCTATCTTAATGCTACTGCTGCTCATCCACCAGCGGGCAAATTTTTTAATGAGAATTCAGATCGTGTTCGAGGCTTTTACGACTACTAGGGCGACGGGCGGGCGACGGAGGAAATACATCAGGTCTGGGAAACTATCCGGCTCACGGGCACTTGTGGCGTGGGCTTTTTTTGCCTGGCGGCGTTGTATCCATCCCCTTTTGCGCCCACAACATCAACATCAACATCATCGAGTACCATCATTGTTGATTTTGCTGTTGATGTTGATATTGATGTTGTGGTTGCAGCTCTTGTTATTCTTTGGTTTTTTTTTTCCCATACCCGCGGCAGCGGAGGGTCTCTCCTCCCGAGAAGTCGTCTGTCATTTCCTAAATGTTTGGAGTAATTTTCCGATCGATGGATGGGGTGGACGATGCAAATGCGGTCCTGATGGCGGCCTACCTGCACTACTACGGAATGCGATGCATATATTTCTGGCGCGAAGACTTGAGTGGAACTGAAGGAACTGAACTGAACTGAACTGAAGAAGCGAAGCCTGGCATCATTTGTTATAAGGGAAAACGCGAGGATGGGGAGGGAGCAGGGAGGAGGGGGGAGGGGAGTTGCATAGGCTAGCTACAAATGTGACTCTAGATGAGAGAGGACTCATGACGGCTTCTCTTTGGAATGAGAGAGAGCTCAATATTAATGAATTTTGACATGGATTGCGGTGCTCCTCTTGATGTGTGTGTGTGTGTGTGTGTGATCTGGGATTCTGGCCTGGTGATGGGTAGTGTTTATGCTCTGTGGCCGATGGGAGGTATGTAATGGAGTGGCTTGGGTGGTTGTTACAGGCGGTGATCATCAGCGAGCAAAGCTGATGCTTAGCTCGACTTCGGGTTTGGAGGACTTGCAAGGCATGGCTGAAGTATCTCACGTTGAATCAACCCAGCGATTTCATAAAGCGATTGATAGGCTTTTGAATTGTAATGTAAGAATCAAGGTAGAGGTCGACTGAGGGGGGATGCGGCCATCCGATCAACGTCAAGCATTGCCACTGCGTCAAGTCCGCAAAGCTGACAGTCATTCGGGATTTTCAGGGTTCTTCATCTGCTTTGGTGATGGTCTCCGCTGATGAGCGGGCTTGGTGTCAGCACTATTCAAGGGGAACCTGCACGAGGGTGGCATAACCGTTGAGATGGGCCTCTAACAAATGAGGTCTGTCTTCTGAGTAACATAAGACTTGCGACCTTGAGGTTAACATTATATCAACTGGCTTTATCCAGTCATGAAATGAAGGCGACTTCATCTAAGATTGTATATGGCTTTACTTTCTACATGTCGACGCTGTTAGTCAACCAGACCCAGTGGCCCAATCCAGCATGACGAACTTGAATGCATGGTATTGGCATGCCATCGAACGGCTCTACAGCGCCCCGTCGGCGGCGCCCAAACAACGCACCAAGCCTATCCAGGTGCTCTGTCTCGGTGGCCCCCAGGACTGGCACGGAGTCGCTCGCGACAGCGTTAAAAGTGTTGGGCTACGACCACACCTCCATGGTTTTGATATCCTATTCGCACACCCGAGTTACACGCAAGCATGGGCTCGGCTATTTCGGAAGAAATGGTACGGCACCTCTAATGGTGATTCGAAAGTCACAGCTGCAGACTTCGACGAGGTGCTCGGTCACTGCATGGCCGTCTGCGACTTGCCGGCCTGCTGCTTCGCGGCAGAACTAGTCGCGGCCTATCCAGACGCCAAGATTATCCTAAACACCAGAGACGAAGACGCGTGGTTTTGAGAGCATGATGAAAACGATTGTTGCCGATGGCAGCAGCTGGGGGTCATGACGCTTGCGTCATGGTTCTACGCGCCGATGTTCTGGGGGCTTCATTACCATGTTCGACTCTCTTGGGCACACTTCCGATGTACGGATCAGGGGTTCAAGCTGGATTTCCGCCAGAGAGGGAAATGGGCGATGCGAGGTAAGTTGAAGAGCGCGTTCTCCTCTACGAATAGTTGTGGCTTGCTGATATGAGTGTAAGAACACAATAACATGGTCCGCGGACTGGTACCAAAGGATCGACTGCTTGAATGGCAAGTCCAGGATGGCTGGGAACCCCTTTGCGAGTTCTTGTGCAAGGATGTGCCACAGGAAGGATTTCCTCACAAGAACGCGGCTGCTGACGACTGGAAGAAGCGACAGGCAGTCTTTATGGGAGCTTGGGTCCGAAATGCGATGATTAACTTTGGCATCAGTCTTGCACTGGTGGTTGGGATTAGCACGGTACTTTACAAATGGTTCTTCTAAGGATACTAGTTTAGAATGACAAGTATAACATTCACAGCTATCGTTTTTCTCGAATATGTCTGTTATATTCCTCACATTCTGATATCATGTAAAGTTACTAAATTATTTCCAAGTGGCCGTCAGCACAGAGGCTATCCCTGACGCATCTTCGAACAGTAGTCCGGTAGTCCAAAATATTGTCCTCATGCCAAATTATTCTCCTTCTCACTAGAAAAATTAGGTTATGTGCTAGCATTGAGTATAACACGTTCTTGCTGGTCTAGTTTGTCGGCATGGATGGTTACGGTGAATAAGTCCCTGTGAATAATACTATGTGACATTGAGGTAAGACTTGAGAATGCGAAGAATCCTAGCAGAGCCTCAATGCTTAGATAGATATGCATACAATTCAGTTTCAAGACTGAGAATGGAAAACGCAACTCGATTCAGCATCTGGTAGCTTAGATGCTACGTTATTGAAGTTTTCATATTCGTCTTGTACTTCCTGTGCGTTACACACCACTCTCAGTGGGACTTGAATGGCTATAATCACCTTTTGGTGAACTAACTATGTTTTGTGTAATATGTAGTAGAGGTCTCGTGTGTAGTCACAACCGCTGGGTGACTGATTGCAATAGAAGTGCATGATATGCGTACTATATAGAAATATCGAGAGCGATAAAATTACAGCAAGTCGACACAACGACAGACTTCATTGCCTTAGAAGTATTGATCCTGAAGGCTTAGGGCTAGTGCTGCGTCTGTTTTGAAGATAGTTATATCTACACACCATCTCATAATAAGCTGTTCCTAGGCTTTTGGTATATAGATGCATCAACACAGCCAGGCCACACATCGTACGGTTTGACTCTTGCCAAAGTTGTTGGCGAGGAGCACATACATGTGATCTCGAGGAACCTAGGTAGTATTTCATGGATGCTATGTTAACTGATCCAAGCAAAACTGGACATCTCTTCCAAGATATACTTATTTCATCGGCTGAGCCTCATAGAGCAGTTTCTGAATCGATATGATCCTGAAAGCAAAGTTAGCTTCATATTAGAACTTCTCAGAGGGGACTATTACTCTCTCGCTCAAGGATTCAAATCCCACTGCCTCTGCGGCATTCTCCAACAGAATAAAACAAGAGGACAGAGAGTTGAATCCTGAAGGTAGCAAACCTAGGACTCGCGCTTTGATCAAAGAAAGCCTTGGCATACAGAGAGATCTGTTTACAACTCCACACCTGACGATCATCGCTTCTCTTAATAGAAACATATAGAGCAAATGCCGAAGTGAAGATCAACCGCCCGAGCACGAATTCAAAACACTGCGATGCGAATATCTTTATGTGGCTGTGAAGCAGCGAAACAAGGCTCGCATCTAATGAGGCAGTCATCTACTTACATGCGGACATCTCTCCGCCTCAACAGCGAACGTCGATACTTGCCTATTTGATACAAAGACTAATTCTTCAGCTCAGGCGAAGAGATCACCAAGGCTGTAGTTCATAATAGAAGACCTTAATAAAGACTTGATGAATAGCGCCTGACGTGATACCCATGTGCTTTTCGCGAACTACTGCCGTCCTGCTTTATATCTTCATGTAAGGTTAAAAGGATGCTTATTTCCGCTATGCGCGCTCCCGAGACAGCTCTCGATAATGACAATTACAATTACGTAGAGCATCCAATTGCGATAAGCGCGAGGCCAGAACCCAGATGTATGTAGATAGCGCAATTCAGATCCAGACGCGAACTGTCTCGCCCCGCCCACCCCGGCGACCCAAAACAGCAGGTTGCACGCCGAGCAAACCGGAAACGTGGACGAGCCGAGCTAGCCGAAAGGCTGGCCAGGTTCGTACCCCGGAGCCAGTATGTATCTCGATAGAGCAATCGAACCCAGGGCGGCAAGGTCCTGAAGCGCGGGAGCGGCTGAATGCTGAAGCCAGCCTGCCTGCGGACTTGCAGCCAAAGTATCGCCGGGCGCCAAGCCGAGGCGGTGCAGGGCCTGCCTCGCTTGCATGCATCAATGCGCAGGAGCCGCACCACAGGGGTGCGAGACGATCAGGAGTTTGGTTGCCCGTCTCGTGTGTTTTGGTATCTAGATGTAGAAGGAGACACCAGATCGTAGACACGGCCAAGTTGTCGGTTGTCTGGTCTCACCGATGCCAAGTCATCTGGCCTGGAGAAGCAAGCTGAAGTTTCCTCCCAAGTGATCTCTGAACTTGAGAAGAGATGCAGATTAGCTAGTGGGGATGATGGCTTCATAGATAGGATAAGGCACAAGGAGAGAAATTTTGCTGAATTTACGTGCTTCCCATTCATTGTTGCCCTTCTAGCTATGTAGAGACCACCCACTCCATATCACTGATAAAAAAGAAAAACGTGCTGGTAAAAAAGCTCTAAAAATATACAGAAGTCGGAGCTTTGATCATTAAAAAGTATTGGTATGCCCGACCATCATCCAGACTATATTGCCACACACGGCGTGACATATACACACCAAAAGACGACGAACAAGCAACAAGGGCGCGCCCGAGTCCACCGTGAGATGCAGTAGTCCTTTTACACATCAACCCAACCCAACCTTCTGCTAACTCGCAGCCGCTAAACAACTCTGCTGTTGGCTCTGGCAGTCCGCAACGGTGAAACCAGCATTACCGGCGTTGGCAGCATTGGAGCACTGATTATTCTGGATCTGGAAGTAGGTCAGCAAGTGCTGTTTAGTTGCAAGCTTGGAAGTAGACTCACATCGCAGGCCCGTTGCTTAGCAGCAGCCTGATTTACAAATGTATTCCCTGCGCATTGAAATTAGCTACACTCTAGGGGAAGGGAGTATATAGTCGACTAGATAGCATACCATTCACCTCAAAAGGCCGATCGGAATTCCCCGAAGCTTTCACCTCAGGGGCAGCGCCGCCGAGCGCCTTATTCTGTTTAGCAGAATTGTTAGCATTGCTGCCGCCATTTTTAGTTGAGTCCGACAAACTTTGACCGCCCTTGGCGTTTCCACCATTCTGACCATTCTGGCCGGCGTTCTGACCATTCTGGCCATTCTGACCGTTCTGGTTTTGACCGTTCTGGCCGTTCTGACCATTCTGGTTCTGACCGTTTTGACCATTCTGGTTGTTCTGGTTGTTGCCGTTGTTGTTGTTGTTATTGTTGTTGCCATTGCCACCACCGACAGTGAACTTGTTGCAGTCATCCTGGGCACCACGCTGGGCGACAGGCATGAGGACAGGCTGGTGGTTGGAAGCAGAGAACATGGTACAGACACGGTAGTTACCGGCAGGCAGACCACCAGTGACAGCAGCAGACAAAAGACCCTTGCCGTTTCCAGCGTCGTTGATACCCTTGAAGAAGACGAATTGAGTGGCATCAAGGGGCTGGCTGGGAGTCAAAGAGTTACCCATATCCTGGATGGTAATGTGGGTGTGACCAATGATCTGGCCCTGGCCGTTGAGTTGCTGAGGTGCGGAGTAGTAGGTGTTGTCGGCATTCGTGAAGGTACCAGCTTGAAAGTTGTCGACTTGGACCTGAACATCGAAGTCCTGGTTCGCCTGAACATCGTCGTTGTGTTGAGGGTTGACCAGAATACTCGACACCATGTTCTGGGTAGAGGGGATTTGACCCATAGCTAATCGAAGTCAATTCTGTCATACCAGGAAACGGGTCGATATACTTACGAATACCGTTGCAAGAACCATCCTTGACCTGTAGACCATTCGTCAACGTCTGACCTTGGCAGAAGTTGATGAAGTTGGCGTCATCACTAGATTCTGTTAGTATCATCTTCATCATAAGATGAAGGTTGGAATTGCTCACGTTAGGGACGCCGCCTCTCCCTCCGCCTGGTCTGGGTCACCATCGGAAGCTGAGCCATCCTGAACATTGTCGGGGTCCAACGCCAAGTTGTTGTTGTTATTATTGTTGTTCCCGTTGTTGTTGTTCTGGTTGTTCTGGTTCTGGTTGTTTTGGTTCTGACCATTCTGGGCATTCTGTCCGTTTTGACCATTCTGACCATTCTGTCCGGCATTCTGACCATTCTGTCCGGCATTCTGACCATTCTGTCCGGCATTCTGACCAGCGTTCTGGCCGTTCTGACCGTTCTGGCCGGCGTTCTGACCACCTCCCTGACCGGCGTTCTGACCGCCTCCCTGTCCACCTCCCTGGCCACCACCGAATTGCCTAGTCTCAAGAGCTCGGGCTGCTCGTCGGTTTAGGACATGGTCGAAAGGTCGGATAGCACTGGCTTCGGACACAGCCGTAAGGCCTAATAGACCAATAAGGACGCTCTTGGGTAACATGCTGAATATAATACCGTGAATAGATCGAACAAAAACAAATTAAGTATCACTCCGACTTCCGAGGCGAGAATGGAAAATATATTGGGTAAGATCCAAAAATGGTTCCAGACCGTTTTCGAATTAGCTGAAAGGAGTGGTCACAGACACTGAAAGTGATATGGAGTGGGCGAATCCCAAAGTGCTGTCAATCAAGAAGAGAACGAATGTACGAAGACACACTACCAGCGCATTCTAAGGAAAGAGAAAGGAATGATAGAAAGCTCTGATAGAGAATCTAAATTATAAGAATAAAGTTGAGGGAGTAAAGACAGGTGGAATCAAACGGCTTGGCCCAGAATAATGCCTTAATATATACTCCGTCTTGGCAGGGTGGCCGCCTTCTCGGACGAGTTGTGCTTGAGAGTGGAAGGAACTGAGGCTTCCGCAACAAGCACTACATCATATCCCCTTGCAGGTTTCCATGCACAGGAGCGGTATCCACAGTCTCAAAACGAAGACGGGGATGGTAGAGAAGAGACGACGTCGAGAAAATGACAGGACCTAGCAGGGAATCCCAGGAGGGTGTGGAGGCAGGGGGGCGGGAAGCATATCTCGGGGCTTGGCTTTGCCTTGGCCCAACCCCACCCCCGTTGCAACAGGGTGTACAAGCTTAACCGATCCCCATTGAATAGATTTGCAATCCTAGAGTTCTTAGATTGATCTTCCTCTCGAACGGGCCTAGCTACTGCTAGGGTTGAGGCCGGAAGCGTAAGGCCCGATAGAGTGGTATCTAGACACTCGGCTGCTTAGCCAGGGTGACTAATAGCAAGGAAAATATGGCGGGCGAAATAAACATAGCTCAGTAGTTGCTGTGTGATCAGTGAGAAGATGCTACAGGTGACTGTGCTTTCCAGTATAAGAAATTGTTTGATTGCCAATAGCCCGTGCAGCCATAGTAACAATCCGCAAGGAAAGTTGACCGCTGGCAGGCCGATCTATGATATTTGAGCCAAATTCACCTCACTGGTCATAGACAGACCAGACGACCCGAATGTAAGCCTACCCCGTGAATCATTCGTCTTGAGCAGAATAACTGCATTCTGGATGGCCATTAAATTGCCTATCATCAGCGTGAATTATCAGATAGAGGGAGAAAATGCTACACAATAGTCGCTGTGGCGGTTCTCTGAGGGGAATTGGCCTGAATGGCTGAACCGTTGGTGTAAGTCTCGATTTGAAGAGGGACAGAGGTTCGGATTCGGCTGAAGTGGATCAATTAAGTTTTTGCGGCTCAAGACGTCGCAAGTTCCTACCGAACTCCCCTGTCAACGTGGCATTCGACTAATCAGCGTCTATCATCGCCCCGCAGATCAAGGGCGCTAAGTTTCGACCCCTGGGCCTCTTCTGAGGCAAAACATCTTGGGAGGACAGAGTTAAGCGCGCATATCTGAGCGCATACAATTCTATAGCTGAGCAGCTCTAAACTGTACCTAATAGGACCTAACTAAATCTAATAAGCTTTTTTGTCCACTTCAACAGAGGTCTGAGAGGTTGACGGACAGTTCCAGTCTACCATAACTTCGTGTGTCCTGGTACCTAATGGTTGACGTGCCAATGAGTTGGGATGACAGACTATAAGAGACTCTCGATAAGTGATTGCCCGAATTAAGAGATGATGCTCGCTGATCTTATGGAATCATTGAGTCGGTAAAACTACATCCATTGTTTTGACGTCTCATGCGAAACTACCTCTCAAGGTATACGCTGGTTGCCGTTGCGCTACCTTACATTTCCCTGTATTTCTATTGGATGCTGAACCATATTCAATCCTATCGAAGGCATTGCCCTGGCTAGCTATATCAGATACAGTATATCAACTAAAGGAAATATAGTTCGCAGTCCAGATTCCTATTATCAATCTTGAGTTTGACCCAGCTTCTATAAAAACAAAAACAAAGACAATTTGATATTGAAATTCTTCTTCCTCATAATAAGAATCATGCACGTAATATGCCAATCTACACATTGCTTCACATAGCAGTTGTCGACATCGTCTAATAAAGAGATGATCTACGATGCCCTCTCTTTTTCGGGCCCCGCTTGTGGGTTCCATTAAAACAAGCTTAAAAGAAGAATATTGACGAGCCAACAAGACACCCCTGTTGACACCCGCTAGCCCACCTGAGCCCTGCGAGCCCCCCCCCCCGTATTACCATCTCGGTGCCTTGCCTAGCCGCGTCGAGGTTGAGACGTGAGGAAACAATCCGATCCACAGGCTCGAGCTGTCGGGTACGGCCAGCCCAGATACAGATGCGCAGCACTTCGACGAATTCCGCTAGTCGCCCTCGGCGAACTTTGGTACCCCCGAATTTTACCCTTGGATGCACATGTTCGATCGACCGCGAGGTGCGAATTATCTGCTTCGTGATATTTTCAACGTCGAGACCGTGCACTCTGCAAATACGTCTGATCTAAAAATCGAAATGCCATTGTGTGTTTGCAACTGTGGATGATCTTCTCGGCACTTGTATAATTGCATTTGCGGGATTTCTAAGTACGTAGGCGGCAGGGCTTGACCATCGGTGCGTCATGCTGGCCGTCCCCCTTCCACCACGTTATCTTCTTTCTGGAAGGTCCTGTCTCTGAAACCGACTGAAAGGCCCGCTAGCTCTCGTCATGTGGCGTTATCAGAGTATTAACTCTAAACCTGAAGGCAGCAGCGTGAAGCTAGCCGGCAAGCTTATCCGAAGAGAAGGTTAACTTGACCTGGTTGGTCTGCATGCAGGGAGGATTCGCTTAAGCGAGATATGTATTGCATGCCAGGTGTGCATAGGGGACTCTACAGTTGGGTCGATACAGAATACCTAGATACTACAGACGTTAGGGCCGGGTCCTGCGAGGCCTGTGTTCTCGCACGCTGTCGATCCCCTGTCAATTCTAGAAGTTGCCAATGTTAACAGTCAAATTTATCTGTCTCGGTCCTCCAAGCACAGTCCATCATCCTGAAGGGGGCCGAACATGAAAAGAAACATCGGCGGAGCTTGATATAGTTCGGATGAATTATGACGTTCAGTTATGTTTGCTTCAGTGCGATTGAAACAAAATCTCGAGCATCAGCGTGAGAGCGCCCTTGGCATCTGTGTCGTCGATGGATCTCCTCTCAAAAGATGCCGATCACCACAAAGAGCCTCAACGCTCTCGCTTGATCTATAGTGGCTACGCAGGAGCAGGCGAGCGTCAGGTTGTGCCGCGGGACAGGCGCAAAAAAGGTGAAGAGGATTCCTTTCGGCTGTCAAATTTAATGCATCATCGCTTTCTTTCACCATCTCTGGGTACTGGTGTTCCGGTCACGATCGGACGCAAATCATCTCCCGGTTGCAGAGAGCATCACAGCAAGCGCCGTTTCCTCATGTTTGGTTACTCCAAATTCCAACAAGGCAGTATTAGCCACCTGCCACCCTCGCATGCGAGGGCTACAACTGGCCCGAGTTTGAGAGCTGTGCCAAGTGTTATGGTGAAACCTCATACCCCTGATTCACGATCAAGGTGGCCACGTGCAATCGCTGGTGGCACGGACTTCATACAGAGCAGAACTCTCCCATCTATCTTCAAGATGGCCGGAAAGGTCGAGGCCGAGACGACAAACGAGTTGCTCGTTTGTCCGTGGGTAAGAGTGTCAACTTGTCAAGTGCTGCAAGAATGGGATGACAGCTTAACGGGCTAACCGAAGATCTCGGGACTGCACCAGGTAACCGATGGCTTTGCCATTTTCACGGTCGGTCCGGGAGACATTGAAGGCCATATCATTATTCCCGTCCACCAGGTTTCCTAAAGTCTCACTATGTCCTACCAGTCACAGTCGGATCTGTCTGCGGTGAGGCTCGGGCCATATTAGGCAGGTCCAATCCCACTCATGTAATGTCTGATATGTACCATGGGAGTCTGGAGGCCGCCTCAGACATTCGCATTACCTCGGAGGATTCCTGCAATTCGGCGCCCGAGCCTCATTCAACTACTTTGTTTAGTCATAATCATAGTCTTGATCAAGGTGACAACCAGGTTACCAGAAATTCCTCTGGGATCTGACAGGTGAGTCAAGTGTCTAGGTTCAATTCCTGATTCCATTAAGCACATTATTCAGCAGTTTTCAACCAGCAAGCGAGAGCATCCAGCAATCCCCCATGAAACCAACGGTGACACCCGTCTCATAGTTCATCGACAGGTTGAGCTGTTCTTGCTGCCCTCTCGACAATGAGGTCTAACCAGGCTGCTAAACGGTAGCCTGCCTTGGCAACCTGAAGTTCGATGACGGGGGCAGCTTTCTCGTAATAATCGCCAGCGAGCTCCTGGCCGACAATGGCCGTGGGGCCTTCTGGGAGGACTACGAGGGACACGTTAGTTACAATTCTAACTCGCTATAGTGCGAAGTGGCTGCGGCATTACCATGTGTGCAAACAATTGCATTGGACTCGTTCGCCCACAGCATCGAAGTCGCGATAGGATCATCGAGATCCATACCAGCTGTCCAGGCCTTGCTAGCAACCGCGTACTTCCCCGACCTAATTTCTTCCGTGAGATTACTAGCCCACTCGAATGCGGCTGGGTATGGCTTCCTGTGGATACCGCCCAGCATCTTCTCAGCTATACTCGAGTCCCAGACATGATGCAGGTTCAACTCGGTTGAGTCCCAGAGTACATGGATACCGTTGCCTCCAAAGGCGACATTTTCCGCGTGCAGCGGCTGATGGATATCGCCGACGAAATGAATAACGAACTTGGCAGCCTGGCTCCTGAGCCACGGCAATATGGTGGGATCCAAGACCTGAGAGGTATAGTTCTGGATCGAACTCACGACGCATCCGTCAGCCTTGCAATCCCTTTCGAAGTCGACGCCACAGTACGTCGGTGGCGTGTCCTTGGCATCGATGAAGTGGAAATTCTTAGTGAAGCGCCCCCATTTCGTGTACCTGATGCTGTCAGCCCAAGTGGCTACCCCCGCAAGATAGTGCTCGGTGTCATTGCGCAAGAGATCTTGAAAGTATGCTGCCGTGTTCTCTTGCACGAAGTTGCTCGCGAGGTAGGCAACGGTGATGTGGCCCAAACCTAACCAGTGTCACGTCAGCCGACTAGAGTTCGGGACGCGTAGGACGTTACTATCGCTACTCACTTCCCCACGCCACGGCGCCTGGCAGTAGCATGGTGCCCAAGGCTACAACATCTCGATTGAATCTCATGATCGAGAGGATTCAATACGGCCTTAATCGACAGATTGTTCAATTTAAAACTTTTATTTCATTTGTGAGTCTCGGTGTGATAATAACGATATACAGTATTTTGGAACTGCTTTACTTTTGAATCTATACAAACTGTTGAATATCGAGGTATATGAGTGACACGTCAGATCGGGGCGGCCCACCTCTCATTCGTGACCCGGCGGTTGTCGAGGGAACCATCGCGTGACTTTCCAAGATCTCTCTGATTTGCGGTGGCCGCCTCCCAGCTGACCAGGCGTGACGGATATCATAAGACATACCTAAAATAAAATAAAAAAAAAGAGACATCACAAGCCACTCAATATGTTCAATCGCTTCAAACCATAGTTTCTAATACAAGATTCACATACAACCTACTCAACAGGCCATACGGATCAATGATAAATCGATTCACTGCCAACCTAATGGTCCATTCCGTATCGGATTCCATATGCGGGGGAACCGGCGGCAGCTAATAAGATTAATGGGGAACTTTATACATACACAAATGGCCAGACCGTGGCAGCCGTGGGATGGAATTGTACGTACTGACGACGTCACTGGCAGATGAACCACTGCAGCTGCGAGAGGGACATAAGGGACCCTTGGCGCTGCAATGGCGCAGGGACCGACGCAAAAACCTGGGCACTAAGCCCCATTCGTCCAGTCGTTCCAGCGAGTTGCAGTGCATTGTTCACTTATCTTATGTACACTGTAGAGATAAGGAAAACTCCATCCATCCTCCCATCCCACACACATAACCGATGACCCATTGCTGCTTGCTGCTCTTCAGCTGACTCTTCTGTCGGGCCCTCCTCCCACCTGACTGCTCCAAGCCAACTCTTTTTTCCAAGGCCGCCTTCAATCCATTCCCCTTCTCTTTGCTATTCTTCACATACTATACTAATCATGGAAACAAACCTCGTCGATATGTCCTTATCGCGCGACCTGTCCGTCAACGAAGCCTTATCAGGAGTCTTTGGAAGCATCAGCTTGACAGCATGGATCTGCTTACTGGTGCGTGATGCTCACTCACCTAACGCCTTCAACACACCGACAAGATCTCTGTCTAATTCCATAACAGATCCCTCAATTGATTACGAACTTCAAAGCCAAGAGTGCTGAAGGCCTGTCTATGGTCTTTCTGGCTGTCTGGCTCTTTGGTGATATCGCCAATTTATCTGGTATGTTCGCCACACTTTCCTACCCCTCATTGAGCTTCTTACGATATTGGCAAAACAACATAGCATGTTCTATCCGTCGTTCTGATATGACTTCGAGCTATGTTTGGTTACAGGCAGCTCATTGTCTTACCTTATCGCCATCTTTCCCAGGATATCAAGACAAGACTAACCATGATATACAACCTCCAGGTGCTCTCGTGACCGGACTCGCACCCACGGCGACTGCGCTAGCCGGCTATTTCTGCATCTCCGACATCATCCTCATTGGACAATGTGTTTACTATAACGCGAGCAACGCACGAAAGGCACGCCATCGATCTCTGTCCACCGAGACGGAAGCGTCAGAGGACGAACCATTGTTACGACGACGGAGGACCTCATCGGCAGGGCTTCCGGGCTCCCATCGACGCCACTCGGTACACCATTCCGAGTCCAACCTCGACCCCATCAAGCGAGTTGTCACGGGCGAAGACGAGACGCCTGATAGCAATCCCTGGCTGCACAATACGCTGGGTATCGCCGCTATCTGGATTGTTGGTGCTGCTGGCTGGTTTCTCTCGTATAAAGTTGGGGCTTGGGATAAGCCTCAACCTGACAGTGAATCCAATGCTGAGCCAACACCACTAGCCATCGGGGGCATGGTTCTAGGATATGCTAGCGCCGTATGCTATCTATGGTATGTTGGATAGAAGGAGACACTACAAAGTGGATGCTGACAGATTCAAAGCGCCCGAATTCCTCAGATTATCAAGAATTATCGGGAGAAATCGTGTGAAGGTATGTTGTTCCTGGCTGAAATTTATGTATTCACAACTAATGATATATAGGTCTTGCTTTGCTATTCTTCCTTCTATCTCTGACTGGCAACTTGACCTACGGATTAAGCGTCTTCAGCTATTCTCAGGATGCCAACTACATCACCAAGGCCATCCCTTGGCTTCTTGGCTCGCTGGGGACTATCGTTGAAGACTGCATAATCTTCTATCAATTCAAGATTTACTCCTCGAAACGGGGTACCAAGACCGATGACGCTCAGGAGACAGCATGAAGGAAACGATAAACTACTTACCTACTATTACTATCTTGGGCTGTTCGACTCTGCATGTACGGGGAGTTAGATGCTCACGGCGCGATGGCATCATTGGGGCGTTCTGCATTCATTGACTCTTGACTTTTAGGTGTTGGTCTCATTAAGACTGGTTGCTTCGTGGTGTTGTTGGTAATTGGGTACTGCTTTTGGTCGTTTTCTATGTTAATTACACATACATTCATTGCATCCAATAGACACCCCTCGTCACTCTGCTCGTTATTCAGTATGGCATAGCTGTAAATGAAAGAATTCATGAAATCGTGCAATGACCTTTTCTTCCATATGGTAGTCGAGATAAGCAGTTGCTTCTAGGTTGATATCATATCGATATTTGCGCCCAGTAAATACAGACTCGCTCCCAGTTCATCTCGAAGGGACCTTGCTGTAAATAGCTAAACACTGATATATTAGCAACAAGACATAGAAACAAATATCTGCAGTTGATGAATATGAATGTTCATTGGTGACGGGTTCACGTGTGCGCACTTGGCATTTTGGCCCCTGCATCTCATCTGCAAGCTCTCGTCCCCTTTTTGGAATACGGATCCCTGCTCCCCTCGCGACATCCCAATTTCCAGCAAACGAACAACTTCGTTTTGCGGTTCTCCTGTTTCTCTCTTTTTTTCCCACCTCACCATCATCATCACCACCACCAACAACCCAATTCGTCATTCTTTTTTTTTTGATTCGTGCCTTCGCCCGGACAGCTGAACTTCACTCCTTTGGTTTCGGCCCCGCGCAATTCACTCTTTTACAGAAGAACTGCCTACTGCCACTTCTGCCCGCCGCTCTATATACCTGTTTACTCCTTTTCCCGCTACGATACGATACGCGATAGGTACCTACCTCATCCGGTGCATCAGCGAAGCGAGCGATTGATTGATTGATTCCTCACTCTACATCCTTCCAAAACTCCACATATACATACAAACACATACAACCCGAAAGCAACTCACGATGCGCTTCTCCACCATCCTCCCCACGGCCGTCCTGGCCGCCACCGGCGCTTCGGCAGCCGGCAGCATGGGCTTTGCGCTGGGCAACAAGAACTCGGAGGGCAAGTGCAAGGTGGCGGACGACTACGCGGCGGACTTCAAGGCGCTGGCGGCGAACACGGACGCCAAGGTCGTGCGCATCTACGCGGCGTCGGACTGCGACGTGGCGAAGCTGATCCTCCCCGCGGCCAAGACGGCCGGCTTCACCGTCGTGCTCGGCATCTGGCCCGACACCGACGAGTCGTTCGAGGCCGACAAGGCCGCCGTCGTCCAGTACGCGGGCCAGTACAAGGACACCGTGCACGCCGTCACCGTCGGCTCCGAGTCCATGTACCGCGGCAACTTCACCGGCGCGCAGCTGGCCGAGAAGATCAAGGACGTCAAGTCCGCCGTCGGCAAGGACGTCAAAGTCGGCACCGCCGACTCGTGGAACAAGTACGCGGACGGCACGGCCGACGCCGTAGTGACCGGCGGCGCGGACATCCTGCTGACGAACGCGTTCTCGTACTGGCAGGGGCAGGTTCTCTCGAACGCGACGGGGTCCTTCTACGACGACATCTACCAGGCGTTCGGGCGGATCCAGGAGAAGGCGGGCGGCACGGACAAGGTCGAGCTGTGGGTGGGCGAGACGGGCTGGCCGACCGACGGCGACAAGTACCAGAGCGCGCAGCCGGGGCTCAAGGAGGCCGAGACCTTCTACCGCCAGGCCGTCTGCGGCATGGTCGACTGGGGCTTCAACGTCTTCTTCTTCGAGGCCTTCGACGAGGAGTGGAAGCCGCACGCCGTCGGCGAGGACGGCTCCGTCGCCGACGAGACCGCCTGGGGCGCCATGACTGCCGACCGCAAGCCCAAGTACAACCTCAAGTGCTAGACGAGCAGCGGCTTTTTGCTGTTGTTTGTTGCTTCGTTTTCCCCCGGGTCTGTCTTTGCTATCTATCTATCTAGGGAAGATATCCGTAGGTGGATGGGCGGTCGCCTTGGAACGAACGAACAATTTGAGCATGTTAGGTTTCCTGTCTGTTATTTTTCCTGTTCTATACCAACTCCGCGATGCTAGACGGCGAATGAATATTAGAGAGAAGGATGCTGTATGATCTGCATAGGTGCATAGGGGATCTCTGGTAGTTACCTACGTAGACTACGGCTATAGGTGTGAATTTGATACCTTAAAAATCGAATCTCGGAGGCCCGTATGCAATGTGTTAATTGTCTTCATTTGTATTGATTTTTTAATAGCTAAGGATAGTACTTCACCAGTCGGTTGGTCGTCGTGTTAACCTTGTATACTACTTGAGCGGCAATATTTCGGATCACGTTAATAGTTAGGGTACGAGTTATAATCAGCAAGTGGTGTGAATTACCAACCAATACGTTCCACGCGCTCTTGTATAACCTATAGATATCTATTTTTGCAACTATTATGACCAGAAACGAACGTTGAGCTTGAAAGCCAAATGGCATGATATGGACCGGCACCTACGTCCCGAATAATCATCTTGCGACAACCTCCGACATTAATGGCGCACAATGACAAGAGCTGATGGATCAATCCAGCTCGAGTACATGGCCTATCTTTGTCCTTCATTCCTTCTGAAGCAACCCGAGTCATTCGACATTGATATTTCTTTCTAAATTAATCCCATCCGACGCCAGCGCTGTCCTCATTAATCAAATTCGGCGTGGTGATAACTCGTGCCAGGCCAGCCAAGGTGTCGGCAGCATGTACATGCATCGCAAGTTCAAGTCGTTGTTTTCATAAACTTGTATGCAGCTCTGATTGACACTGCATGCGATAGTTGAGACTCGAGATACTATGATCATCTACGAGGGGGACTATATAGGGAGCAGAGTTAGAATATGAAACTTTATGATATATAATGGATATCTGAATCAACTTACCCGCAGCCGAACGGCGTGATCTCACCGTAAAAACAATCATTGCTCCCCTTGGGTACGATCTGGTTTGCGAAGATGGGCGTGATGACAACGCCGGCACTGGCAAGCGAGGCACCGAGGGCCAGCAGCGTCGTTGCGAAAGCGGTCTTCATGGTTGCTAGCGGGTTGATTGACTGAGACGTGCTCCTTCACGATAGTTTTTAACAATTATCTTGGCGTCGAGATCGCGACAAGTCTTCGACCTTCAATATGATAGATTTTCGTAGGATGTCGTCAAGCAGACCAGCTGTCTTTTTGCTTCGTATATTTTTCTCCACGTAGGTAATTATGCTCAAGTAGTATAGACGATCGCCAGCTCGCAGTAGTAATTATCGCACCAGTAAGGACAGAATTGAAGGAAATATGAGGCGCACGTTAGTTGGTAGATTATTGAGGTTCACGATACAAGAAGGTAGAGAGAAGAGGCGGACTATTCAGTGGTGATCTGCGACGTAGGGATCTTCGCGATATGTACAAGCCACCGCTGGGTCTGTTACTACTACGTAGGAGGCTAGGCGGGAAGGGGCCGAGGGAAAAGACACTACGATCGGGCCAGAATGGTACGACCGTGCGTATTAGCTGTGTACCCAGCCAGGGTCTGGCGGTGCTAGAGAGTATTGACTGTGACGGGCTTCGTCGCAGCGCATGAAGATGAACCAGTTTCAGAGGCGAAGCGAAACGGGAGGGTGAGAGGCTGATACTGCTGCCAACAGATCATGGAAGAGAGAGAGGGCCTTATTGTAAGATGGAAGCAGTCGACGGGAACACTTTTCTGCACTTACAGAAAACCCCGTGAGTTCGTGAAGAAGGAGTTCGTATTGATTATGAATCCTGACGCTATTCGGGCCTGTCTACTAAATTAAGTTAATAGAAGCTTTCGATCAAAGGTGACTTGGGATGGGTCGGCGTCTGGAATAGATTGTCTGGGAAAGGGGAATCGTGAGACGACTGGACCGTCCTAGCGAGTCCGGGTAAAGTGGGCGGTGCAACAGGGTCCTAGTCCCTGTCCCACTTGCCTATCTAGGAAAAGCGTGCCCATTGGCGTCCGGACTCAGGGTAACTTTAAATGAATTCCAGCCAATGCATCATCATGTGTTTTCAGCTGCAGAATACAGCTCGTCTAGATTACCTAAGATGCCGGGATGAGCTTCCATTCATGTTGGTTGGTGCCTCAATACATGAAGCGCGCGCTTAGGCAAATTGATCCCATTCCCTATCATCGACGTCAAATAAGTACATACACCGGTATCATATGTACAGATCGTATATTCGAAGACCCTCATGCGATTCCAACGCATATCTCATTGATTCATCATGTATCTTCTGTTAAGGGGTTGGGTTTAGGCATTTCGAAGCGCAGTGAGCTTGCCAGGCCTGCCAGGTCATTCTTATAGCTGAAATGAACTAGGGCTTGGGAGATGTGGAAAGTACTTTACGGCTTATACGGATTGTTAGATATGAGCGTTAGGTACTCTCACCTCTTATGTCTACAAAGTAGAGACCCTATGATTACAAGCAGAATAGGTTCTCCAACACCCTCGCCCTTCCAACACCTGTTTGAGAACCCGCAGAGATTGAATTTATTCATGTTCTATAGGTAGGTGGTTAATTAATATATTATATCACCCTTAGGTTATGTTACTAGCTACGGTAAGCATCGATATGTAGGCAGGTAGGTACTATTCTATCACGTATATGATAGTTTAGATAGGGCCACTCAAACTTGTCTAGGCGTGATAGCAACCGTTAATATAAAAGCAGCAGCAGCAGCTCCACGTATTATCAAAATTTTGGGTGACAGGTCTATTTCTTGATTTTATATACCTTACTGCGGGTGACGACGTCGGTTACACCACAGGTCTATCAAAAGGTCAAACTTGGCTACACCTCTGGATAACTTCTTATTTCAATATGCCGGGACGAAAAGCCACCTGACTAAGTCGGTCCTCGGGTCCTCCTCTAGAGGATATGACACCAACCTTCAGGAGCAAACCCCGTAGTGATCATCGATACCACCACCACATAGTATTCTCTTCAAGGGATAAGCCGTTGACACCCTTTGGCATCCTTTCCACAGAGACCAACAACAAAGTCACTCTTCCGTAAGCAATTACATAGTGTACTGTACAAAAGTAAGTCAAGAAGCAGAGCCTACGCACAGTCAGAGTCTTAGCCATGGGCTCTTTTGAGGAAATACTAGCCTACTATATGTTCCATACACCCATGTGCATACCGTCCTCGTCCTCGAAAACCTTGTATTCGACTAGTAAGGTTATTCGTGTGTCTTTCCCATGCGCATCATATCCAAGTGCCGTCTCTTAGTAGCCGCACTTGCGCAAGAATCCGAATGCGTACACGTGACTAATAGGTCTTGCTAGCCCTCAGTCATTGGGGAATCTCGTAGACATGCAATAGGCTTTCTGGCCCCTAGCAGGTGATCTCAATGACTTCGCAGTTTCGATGACATTGGTGGTGTTCGAACAAGTAGCGAGGTTCTGCTACTATCCTAGAACTCTGTTATCTCCTCTATAACAAGATCTTTGCTTTTGAATAGGTCAAAGGTCTAATGCTCTGCATTTTATATATTCCGTCCCAGGCCTCAAATACGTCTCTTCGTGCCTAAGCAAGATTCTATCTCCAGGACGTGAATATTATCAAGGTATACATAACTACTTCATCAGACCTATCGTTATTCGCGGTCTCCTTGTTCGAGGATAGATACTAGAAATTTCCGTATTGTTACCCAATTACAGCAGCCTGGAGTATGAGTTACAAGACACCATTGTCCGTAAAGGTAGTTTTCTGTCATCCACGTTGGATAGTTAGAATATACATTATAGACATTATCATTACATGTCTATCTTCGCCATCACGTTAAGTAGATAACTACCATTCGTCTTCAGGATAAGCAAGAAGGGTGAATTCACAGGGAAACGTCTTCTCATGTTTGGGAAATCGAACGCAGTGTACTATAGAATGAACCCTATAAGTGGATTGTCCACCACAGTCATGGACATCTCTGTCTGCGTTGTGTGGATGTCTGGTTTTCACAGCCCAGGGAACACAACCCCCTTCCCCCAATCAATCATTCCACCCCACTCCCAATCCCACCAATTCTCATTCAGCCGATCCCAAGTGATATCCGATAGACTCCTTGAATGCCAGACGCGTGTAGAAATCCACTCTAGCAGGACTCAAGTCAGACCTAGGGTTGCTGAAGTATGGATGACTGTCGACTGGCAAAGTAGTCAACGAGGACAGCGTGTTGTTTGTCATCTGCTAGTTTAAAAATGTTAGTCTCAGAATGAGTAATGAGCGAGATACTGCTGAACGGGCTACTTACTTGTGGTACATTTGTGTATCCGCTGGAACCCATTGCAGTACGCCATTGCCTCTTACTCGGAAAATGGATTGATGATCTTATAGGGATCTATCCATTTCGTTTCGCCAAGACTATGATCGAATTTGAATGTGATGTACTTCGTGGAATACTTCATCGCATACTCGGTCGAGGTCAAGGTAGCAAGGTCGAGAAATACCTCTTCGGGAGTGCCGTTGCCTGACTTGATGATGTGGATGCAACCTTGCTCAGTGCCAGAGAAGTTCTCCGGAAGGAACACTTCACCGGGCGGCACCTTGTAATCACCGTAATCGCGGACGGGGAGCTCTTCGTCTTTGCGATACTCCATGATGTAGATCTTTTTGATCTGGCGACATTGCTCTTCGCTCAGAGCCCAGGAACGGTGCAGCAGGGGCGCCTTCAATGATCCTTTTATTGGATCATAGATACCTCGTATCTTCAGTCCCTTTTTGTATCTCGTATCCTCAATCAAGAAGAAATTGTCCCTTGAGAGGTTAAGATACAGGCGGCCGCGTCGCTGGCAGATGGGTGTTTCATCATCCTCGCGCTTTGGATCTGGATACCGTTCTCCTGCAGCTGTGCGTTCGACGATGGTAGTGTAGTAGTTTGCAAACGCGGTTCGTGGCACTGAGAACATATCCAGAGGGGTGTTGTAGTGGGCTAGAGCAACCTTTCGCGAGAGGGTGCACGCCGAGAGAAGCGGAGATACGAGTGAAGCGTTCGGCAAGACTCGCTGTTGCGTGTCGTCGAGAGGAACGATACGATCGTTCGACTCGTTCTCAACCGCTGATTCCCAGATCTCGTACTGGAGCTCCACAGGCAAACAACTGAACAAATCGAAAGAAGCCATGATAATCTATGACCTTGGGTTGCTGTTTGGTAGAGTGTGGTCGGGTCAAGACTAAGATGGCGACGACAATGGTGATGACAGTATCAGGATAGAGATGACAAAGTCAGAATGATGGTGGCAATACCAGAGATGGTGATCGTTGTTCAGGATGGCGATGGTTGTTCAGGATGGCGATGGTTGTTCAGGATGGCGATGGTTGTTCAGGATGGTGATGGTTGTTCAGGATGGTGATGGTTGTTCAGGATGGTGATGGTTGTTTCAGAAGAAAAGTCTGCTAAAGACACCTTGCTTTGTAGGAAGAAGCTCTACCCAGGAAAATGTTTTGTTAGGGACAGAGTGGGAAGAAAAAGAAGCGGTTGGTGCGAGAGGTTTTATATAGCAAACACGACGAGGAAATATAAAGACGCTCTCTTATTGAGGAAATATATATCATGGAATTAAAGCTATGGCCAGCTTATCTACCGAAGCGTAACCATGGTGATGTTCCTATCAGTTCAGTGAATGAAAACACCTTCGTAGTCCATACAATCCCACTCCCCTCCCTCCAACCCCAATGATACCACAAATGCCTAGCCAAGTGAAATCGTGCCCTATGGCGGATTACCCATGCAACACCCAGCCCAGAACGCCCTAAACCACACCTGTACTTTACTGAAGAGTATAGTACAAGTGATATCCGTGTTGAGAAACGAGAACGGTAATGTATCGTTCATCATCTGCTAGTAAAATGATGTTAGTCTGAGAATGAGCGATGATATGGATCGTTGAACAGGTTACTTACAGTACATTCACGTACCACGTGAGCTCATTCTAGTCTCTGATTCTTTCATCACTCCGAGTCAACTTGCATTTCATCTTCGGTATTCGAGCGAGGCGCCAACAAGTTGTAAGGGTCCTTCCACTTATACGGCTCAAGCTCATGATCGAAGATTGCAGTAACGAACTGTGAGGCCCACTTCTCACGGTATTCAAGAGAGCTGAGGGTACTGAGGTCGTAGTTGATCTCCTCTTCGCCTTTAGTAGGTGCCATAAGCTGAAAACGACCCTGCTCGGTGTTTGGTAGGCTCTCCGTAGGGAAAAACAGCTCTGGTGGCACCTTGCAATCTTTGTAGTCAGAGATTGGGGGTTGTCTATCGAGATAATAGATGGGTACGTGGACCTTTTGAATCTCGAGACACGCCTCTGCGTCGAAGGCATAGGAGAGGTGGTTTAGCGGCACCTTCCATGGACCCGCTGCTCTTCCCTCGGTAATAGCACGTGACGCCTCCAGTCTATACTTGAATGTTTTTTGGTCGACGAGACAGAAGTTGTCGTGTGAAAGGTTTAGGTAAAGATAGCCGCATTGCTCGAAGACCGGACCATTGCCCGAAGTATATTGGAGCTGCGCTCCTGTGCCTAGTCGAGCGATGATGTTGTTGTAGGACTCAGTGGTGCCAAATCGTGGGACTCTGTAGATGGAGATTTGAGTGTTCAGATGTTTCAAGGCGGTTTCACGTGAGAGCCAGCAGGTCAGAAGCAGCGGCGAGATAAGCGAGGCAGTCGGCAGGACTCGAAAGCTATCGTGGTCAAACGGAACGATGCGATCGTTGCTCTCGTTCTCTAGTGCATGCTTCCAGATCATGACCTTCAGCTTAGTGGGAAGACGACGGAATGAAGGAAAAGCCATGATTGACTGTAGCCGTAAGGTGAGGGAAGGCGAAGATCAATACTGGAAGGATGATGATGACGATATCGCGAAGACGGCGATGCCAAGAGGGTGGTAAAATCAAGGCAACGATATCTTGAGGACGACAACGTCAAGGAATTGCAAGGTCAGGAAGATGACGATGTCAAGAAGGTAGTAATATCAGAGACGACAATGTCGAGATGGAGACGATGTCAAAGAGATGACGATGTCAAGATGAAGGTATCAAGATAATGACGTCGAGAAGGTTGAGGTGTCAAGCTGACAGAGTCAAAATCGAGATATCAAGATGATGATGTCAAGAAGATGTTTTTCCCAGGAACATGTTGGGAGAAGAAAGAATTGGTAGGTGTAAGATGGGCTTTATATATACCGAAGTCGTCGTCGTGAAAGTGTGGGGCCGTTGACTCGAAAAGTCAAGCAGAGAGTGGCCCACGCACATCTGGGTATGGTAACAGGAGCAACAGGAAGTCATATAATGAAGACAATAAAACGTGGTGGTTGGTACAGCAAACATGTGGCCCCTGACAACCCTAGTAGCTCGGTCACGATGCTAATAAGGAGGGATCCTGGGGTTCATGACGAGGGTAGTAACTCTGACCAAGATAGGAGCTGCGCAGCAACGACTTAGTTTATCCCCCTTCACTCAAGGCAAGGGGTTACACGCTGTCTTACGAACCTAGGTTCATACCGCTACAAGATAGAGTGATAAAGAAGACATCCACTTGCGATCAGGAGGGCGTCCTAGTAACGGTTTCCTTCTTCAGCGACGACCTGGGCTCGTTCGTCTGATGGGGATCTACTGTAGGGACCACCCCATAACTTCGGAAGTAGAATATTATATAAGACAGGTCCTGTAGCGATCCTTCAAGGAGTCGTAATTTGATTTCATAGACTACAAGGGAAAGGCCATGAGGCAGGTAGGTGACTAGATATAAGACTTCATCTATTAACAAGACTTTTGCTTGCTACTTGACAGAACAAACCATGCCGACGCCCTGCATAGCTGAATCTTAGCAAATATCAAGAGTTTGCTTGGTACTGAAGACACTAACCCATGTTGAAGGGGGCAGTTAGGTAGTACCATGGGCAGTACTTTTCTAATCCATCGTCAATCAAGATAGCATAGTATGAACTTCGTATTTAGCTATGTAACTATTGGAGAAATTTGGTATGCCTCGTCAAAGAATGAGCAAGACGATATCTAGATACCTATTGAATGCTTACGGGCGCATTATAACGAAGATTCAAAAGAGTAGCCCTGGAAGGATATAGTCAAGAATCAGAGCTGTAGATCATGAATGTACCAAAAGGAGCCTCGGCCTAGAATTGACTACCAAAGTCCACTCATTTGCTTCTTCTTCTGATATGCCTAGAATGAAAAGCATACAAAATAGAAAAAATGAATCTTCCTATCGATAAACCAGTCTATTCATAGTTTCAGAATAGACCCGTAAGACGACGAAGATTTAGGTACCTAGTATTAATGGACGCTTTTACCATCTCTATGAGCTCTCCAACTATGAGTATCGGCGTAGCAGTATCCGTTGGTAAGTCATAAGATCACCATCTAGGAATCAGAATAGTCAGGAAGAATTCACTACCATAGACTAGTCCATGATAGAATAACGGCCGTCGTTTAAGCTTGAATGTGCGGTGGAAGTCATCCTGTCTAATATGAAGCGAGACTTCCAACACTTGGGGGGACGGAATTACTAAGCCAATACATAGGTACTATGGTCTTCGAGCCTGTATACACATAGAAGCCTTCTAGTCCGGGGTAGAATGCTGTATTTTCTATAATGATAGTGATTTGTACTACGGCAATACTGATGACGTTTGCAATAGGTACCTGTCATTGCCAACATGAGTAGTCGACCGAAATCAATGCCTTGAAAGATAGTCTCACTCTAATAGAAGCATTGTTCAGCTCCTTTCAGCTCCTTAGTGGCTACTCGCTGACATATATGCTCAGACCAATCCTGTCTCAGGGACAGTATGACCAACTCTGCTTGGCAAGCATTGAGAATCTCCCCTTCCCTATCGAGCTCTAACTGATAGAATGCCATTGCGCGTACAAGAGGGATTCATCTCCTTAGCTGAATACGACTGTACACGTTCTATCAGTGTCCAGCTACTGTACTTAAACAATGTCCTAAATACACATCTACTGAATGGAATTTGCAGGGTCGATGACCCGTCGAGTTAAAGCCGATGGGCCCTTTCCGAGCTTCCAACCACAGGTATATCGTCCTCGGCAGTGTCTACTTAGAGACTTGCTTAGATAATGGCTTTGCTACACCTACCAGATATCGACACACATTTCAACAGAGCAACATCGCCATATGACTGAAGTCCCGCTAGGTTAGCAGGTATAAAGCCCTTCCCATAGACCCAGGAGTGCCCATAGCGCCCATCTATAGACAAACCAGATATGGCCTCGTCAATAGTGAAACAGGGTCGATGCCCTCCTTCAGACCGAACATCACATGACCCTGAGACTTAATACCTATTGCGTGGGAGGAGCGTGTAGACGAAGTAGGAAGTATTACTAGTATCCTCACATACCTATCTCTCCCATATCTATATAATGGAGTAACCATGTTATCTACCTATTAAAGACCACCACAACTCTGATTCATACGTCCCTGACGAGTATCTCTGAGCCACATATCGTAGGCGCGAAAGTGGGTGTTGTCCTCAACCGATATACACTTAGTGAAGGGGGAGTTAGTACCAAGCAGTGAACGATCCCAGCCCCTTTTAAGAGGAGAAACCCGCCTTGAAGTTCTAGGGCAAAGCGTCGTTGAACCATCGGATACGACAGTATTCACAGAGTAAGAAATAAGGCAAGGAGTCTGCATCCACACATCGCGTAAACCGCACCCCGACGAACTCCAGTCTAACCCAGTGCCCTATCCTACCACATATACCCAAACACCTCACACAAACCCCCTTCCATTCCATCTTCCATCTCCAGTCAGCCAGTCAGTCAGCAACGCGCGGGATACATTCACATATTCACATCTCATAACATCACCAGCCGATCCCATCCACTATACAGTAATCACCAGTTCAGCACGGTTCAACATCCTCAGATAGAATATGGCTAGATTTCGCTTGCTAACTTGCTTGCTTGCTCTGTCTGAACTGCCTTTCCTTTCGCTCTATGCACACACACCCACACACAGCCCTACAATAATGAATAAACCATCAACCAGCCAACCCGACGGGCCAAGCCAAGCCAAGCCGGAAAAATCCAAGCCAAGTAAGTAAGTTCACCCGTACCATGCCATGCCATGCCGTTGCCGTTTGCCCCTGACCCTGAACTCGGAGCGCCGATACCCTATGTATGCATAGTGAGGAAACGAAGCGGCACGGGCCGGAATCTCAGTTCAGCCCGGCAGGTATCAATCAAAAAGATGCAGCACAACACACACACCACTTGCATACATACACAAGCACACAAGCACACATGCCCTTATCTCCGCCCCTCTCCCCTCCCCCGATCTCCTATACCAGGGCCAAGAAGCCGGGCCAACAAACCAATTTCCCAAAACAAAGTTCGCTGCAGCTTGCAATGCGTACCCCGTGCTAACAACAATGAGCACGATGATGATAATGCCGGTCGCTTTCCCAAAGGACAAATAAAATGGATAGTAGCAGGAGGTAGAAAAGAGACAACAACAACAAAATAACAATGCGAGGGTGATAAAAAAAAAATCCTATACTAAGTAGTTGTAGTAGTAGCAGCAGCCCTCCAACACAGGCCACTGACTGACTGACTGACTGATAAATGGATAGATGGATAGATGGATGGATGCTCCGCCGCAGCCGTAGCCGCAGCCGTAGCCGTAGTGATAATCGCTAATGTTCAAACTCCAGTCCCCCTAACCCCAGTAACACAAAGAAAGATA
Organism: Whalleya microplaca; assembly: GCA_022497155.1. Taxonomy (NCBI): domain Eukaryota; kingdom Fungi; phylum Ascomycota; class Sordariomycetes; order Xylariales; family Xylariaceae; genus Whalleya; species Whalleya microplaca. Next base: position 275,162 of record MU385749.1, on the reverse strand, counting down.
CCATCATCATCATCCCCCTTCCCAGCCCTAGCCAGCCCCAGTTAAATCTATATATATACCTACGCACAACTAACAACCCCCACCACCACCACCACCACCACCACCACCACCACCAACAAACGGAAAAAACGGAAACACGCGGATACCAAGCCCCTACTTGATCTTGCGCGCGTCGAACAGCGTCAGGCTGAGGCTCGTGTCGTTCTCGCCCACGTTCGGCGTCGGCTCGTTCAGGATCTCCCAGCGGCGGAAGGCGAACGGCGTGAGCCTCTCCGTCGCTGCCGTTCCCGCTCCCCCTATACCCCCTGGACCCCATACACCACTCCCCATACTCCCCGCCGCACCCGCACCCGCACCGCCCATCCCCATATTCATCGCCGCAGCCGCAGCTGCCCTCCTCTCCTGCTGCTGCTGGTGCTGGTACTGGTGGTGAACCTGCTGCTGCTGATGTTGGTGCTGCGGTCCCAGTTGGGGCTGCGGCTTCTCGCGGTGCGCGAGCACAAGGCTCTCCTGCGCCGGGACGGGCGCAAAACTAAACAAATACCGGAGGCGCGGATCGCTCGTCGCGTCCTTGACGGCGCGCACGCACTGCAGGCGCGCGTCCTCGGGCAGGCCGTCGACGAGCACGAGCGCGATGTCGAGCGCGCGCTCGCCCAGTCCTAGGACTTGCTCGTTCGTGGGCGTATTGCTGTTGTCGTTGTTGTTGTTGTCCAGGTTTAGGCTTGACAGGTCCGGGTTCGGGTTCTGGTCGGAGTAGTAGTTGGTGGAGGGGTAGAAGTTGTCGAGCTCCTGCACGAGGCCGGCGAGGGTGATCAGCGCGCGCCCGCGGATCTCGCCGCCGCCACTCCCGGACAGTTTCGACGCGTCTGTGGCGGTGGTGGGTGGGGAGGTGTAGAGAGTTAAGTAAGAGAGGAGGAGCGGTAGCCAGTGCGCGAGAACGGCACCCTTGAGAGCCACGTGATCATCCCTGCCGGACGCCAGGATATCCCACAAGTCGGTGAGTCTGTCGACGAGGGCGTTGGAGAGGGGAGGCGACTTGGGGGCCGGACTCCCGCGGAAGATGGTGTCGATGACCGTCATCAGGTTCTCCGCCATACAGATACAGTCGTTGGCGACGGCATCCTGCGGGTAGTTCTTCAACGAGGGGATCAGGTCCAGAAACCGTGCTTCTGCCCGGTTCCGCATGTGTTGGGTGATCTCGGGGCTCAGCGAGGGGAGCATGCCCGTCCACATGATGTTCTTGGCGTCGATGGCGTTGTCCATCGCCTTCGACAGAAGTTCGAGCTGCGAATGGAGCTTCTCTGCGCCCTCTGGGGTATTCGCATCGTCGATCGCCAGCTTGAGGGAAAGCTTGACCTGGCAGAATGGGAGCGTAAACTCATTTGCCAGCTCGAGGACTTGTTCGAACGATTTCTGCCCCCCGCCACCGTGAGGAACTAACAGCTTCGTAGTCAAGCCTTCAATAAGCAGTGCCAGTTTAGGGTCAGGACTTTTGAGGGAGAGTGTCTGACTTGCCGCGTTCGGATCAACGAGAACCAGGGTTCGAAGGAGTTGAAGCAGCTGATGCCTGGTTTTCTCGTCATCGAGCGGCTGCGCAATGGGAGCTTGATGATTGCCAGAGGCCAAGTACTCTGCCAAAGCCCCACGAATCAGGGGCATGACTTCTCTGGCGTGTTCAAGTCGGGCCTGCTCTTGGATAATTCGGAAGCGATAACAGTCCTCCGAAGTCATGGCCTGGCTTGGTCTTAATGGCGTCGTCAGCAGTTGCAGTATTTCCTGCATGTAGACCGAAGCATCGCCGACGGCGCTCGGCTGAAATTGGGTAGCCTGAACCTGGCTTCTTGGCGCAGTCGCGAATAGGATATCGAGGGACAGGCAACCGGAGCTGATAAGAAGTGGGAAGATCTGGGCGATAGGCGGCCGCCTCGTAAGCTTCCGAATATTTCGGACCCAACCTCTCATGAGCGTGTTGAAATGTTGAGTATCAAACACCCGTAGCCTCGTAAGTAGGATGCAGTAGGGCCGTTGTCGTTCGTCGGCTTTGCCCCAACATGTCTGTAGCTTCGTAGTGATTGTTTGGAATAGACGTTCCATAGTCGACCTGTCAGCGCTAGTGTAACTGGCCAGCTTTTCTATCTGCTCGCTCAGCTCTGTCTCTGCATCCTGGAGCTGGGTAGCCATGTTGTCAGATAGGGGTGATGAGGCATCAACAGCACTGCTGCGATCGAGTCGAATCAGGTCGTTTTTCAGTTGCGTAGCCATCTCCTCAAAGCCGGGCAATCGGGGCACGAGATTGGCAAGGGACGCAAGAAGCGGACGTGCGCCAATGCCTTGTTGTTCGCTCACAGCCTTAAGTCTATCATAGAGAGCCTGGGAGAGCGACTTTGCCGCCCCGGTTGCTACAAACACTGGTAGGTGAAGATTGACAGTGTCAGCACAGTATGCGAGGAGCTCGGGACTGGCAGATTGCAACATGAGCTTCAGGACGTTTTCGAGCATTGTGAAGTCTTCGGCGGCTTCTAGTAAGGCTCGGACGGTCTCGAATGTAGTAAGGGGGAGCTCTACGCCACTTTTTCCTGACTGCAAATTCTGGGCGACCCCGCCTATGAATTCGTTGCTAAGCCAGGAGGAGATAGCGGACTTGAGAGCACGGCTGCTGAGGCCGATTCGCTTTGCCAGTTTCTTGACGGTCAGGGGCTTCTGTAGCGGAGGATCATGTGGACCTAGAGGAATGGAGAGCGTGTGCTTAATATGGGTTATCGCCAAGGTGATATCGCTCGTTTGTTCGTCAACCGAGAAAGACCCTCTTCGCAACAATGTCGCTCTCAAATCTCTTATGGATTGCTTCAAGGTATGAATAGGTATCTCAACCAGCAACCTTGTAGCGCATGGCCCATCTGGTAGCGTGTCGGCGGGACCGGACAATCCGCCCCTGGTTATAAGCCATGTCATATACTGAGGAATGACGAAGTGACCAGAACGGGCAAGTTCCGACACGACATGGTAGACGAGTTGCTTCCGAGCAAGGTCTTGGAGCGGGTCAACCTCTAAGAATTCTAGGATGGCCCTAGTGATATCGACATCGAAGTTTGCTAGCGAACACAAAAGCGTCGTCGCGACGTATACTTTGGCAACGCCGGGTCGATACAGCGACGTACACCATTCCAGTATAGTTCTAACAAGAAAAAACTTGTTCTCGCTAGCCTTCCAAATCAGAGTGGGAACTTCCTCGTCGTAAGGTACTCGAAGTATCTTGTCGAGTAGCTGTACCACGATACCCCGGATAGCAGGTTGCGATTTGACATTCGAGCTTATCAAACGATCGTTGCGTGAGTCGAGTGATTGCAAGATCTTTGATCTAGACTCATCATTCTGTGAAAATGAGCCTTGTAACGAGTCTCGATACTTAAACCAGGTATTAGGGTTAATAAAACTTGCGGGGCTTGTTAAAAGTAAAGATTCTACGAGAGATTCCAGTCGCGTAGCTAAGGGAAGCAGAATATCGCGATCGGGATGGTTATATATCTAGCAAGCGAATCAGCTCGTACTGCATATATAAAAAGTTTGCCTTTTGGGGGAGGGGCCGCGTACAGAAGAGTGGTGAGCAAGAATAGCACTGACTAATCGTCGTCCGTGCCGCCGTAGTTTGAGGATATCTTTCCAGTATATCTGGATAATCAGAAGCCACATGGGTAGCTTCGCTTGGTTGCTATTCTCCAGGCCAGAGACTAGCCACTCCATATAATGATCGCGGTCTAGGAGATGTTCTGCGTAAAGGTGGGTAGCGAGGCGGATGCTTCAGGTAGTTAGCATAATAAGACACCATCTTACACAATAGCTATACTTACGCGTATGTGACCCTGGTCTTCCATTCCTCCTCGCTGAAGGCATTGATGACGGTCTCGACGAACTGCTCCACGAATACCGTCCAGTCCCTGATCCATTTGGCTTCCCCGCCCATCACGAAAGTCCCATTGACTCCCTTCCTCTTGAACGCTCGAATCTCGTTCGCGCCAACGCATTTGGCGAGCCAGACAGCACGATCAGTGGGGACATTCTTGTTCAAGCACTGGTCCAGCAAGACCTTGCCACGGATACCGTGAGGGATCGTGCGGCTGAGGCGTCTGAGAGAGATGGCAGGGTTCGCGAGATCTTTGAGCCAGACTTCTCTTTTCGTGTCAGTCAAGGTTACTCGAGGGGGCGGTTTGAAGGTAGAGGCTGAGGTTATTTGGCCACTGTGTCTCCTTTGATTCAGTATGGTAGTGAATATGTTCGATAGGGTATTGAGGCCACTCTTGTGCTTGAGTGAGGGAAATAATGGACCTTTCGCAGAATTAGTTTCCTGCGCGGGCTGCGCCGGTGCCTTGTCGAAGTACCCGAATCGAATTATAGCATCAGAGAACTGGTCTTCAGGATGGTTCCCGTTCCAACGATAGAAGTCAGCAACACCTACACACACATGTCAGTATATACCACCGCGGGTTATCCACCGGAATTGTATGCAGCCTTACCGGGGGAATCCGATTTGCCTATGTTTGGATAACGCGGAGCGATGGAAGGGGTCTCGAGGACGAATGGCTTCGGACGAGCGTCCTTTTTCGCAGGGGCGCTCGTGCCTGAGGAAGAGTGCGGTCGCTTGGCGGGCACGGCGAATCGAGCTCGTCGAGGAGGCATCGGCAGCGGCGTCGAGTCGCCGTCGGCCGTCTGACATCTCGACGTACGCGGGCTCATGTCGCCGAGCTCCGAGGCATCGTTTATGGACATGACGCGGGACGGGGTGAAGACCTTGTTCGCGGACATGGGGTCCAGGTTCTGCGGGGACTCGCTGAAGCCGGCGTGGTCGATGCCGTCGTTCTCCAGCTCGAGCTTGAGCCGCGAGCCCCCTCGCCGGAGGGCGGCGCCAAACCGGTTCTGTGCGCCATCGCCCGCATCGGCAGGTTGTTGTTCGTGGAAGCTTTCCGACCTGCGTATGGGAGACTGGGGCAGGTACTGCTGAGAGAGGGTTCGCTGATGTGCTGGTGGTCTCTGCGACAACCCCGAGCCGCTTAATGTCCTCTGAGGCTGTCGCTGAGAAGCGGCCAAGGGGGGCCGGGTGCTCATCGCGGGCGGACGGTCAGACGAGGCGCCATGTCTTCACGGAAGTAGGAGTAGGAGATGATGTTGCGGTTGCGGCGGTGGTTGTGAGGTTTGAACTTAAATAAACATCGGATCACCAGCAGTCGGCGGCGAGGCTCAGGGTCGAGATCGATCGAGGTCGGGGCCGGGATGAGGAAATGCGATAGAGACGTCGTGAGGCACGGATGCAGAATAATGACTCGGGGGGAACAGAACGGCTCGGCGGCGATGCAAAGGGAATAGGTAGGTAACAGGTTGAAGTTGAATTCGCTCGTGTGTGTATATATGAGTATTGTGTATGTGTATGGGTGCGTGAAGGCGTGGGTATATGTGTGTGTGTGTGTGTGCGTCGTCGTCGTCTACGTACGGGGTAAGACAGTGGGTATGGGTATGGGTATGGGTATGGGTATGGGTATGGTATTTCAGGTAGTTATTATTACAAGTATCAAGTATGAAGATGGTTTTAAAGAGGTGTTTCTCTCTACGGAGGTATGATTACACAAGCCGGCGATACAGTAGCAGCGGCAAAAGGTAAATCGGGTTGCAGTAAGCTTTGCTAGACCGCATGTGGGTGACCGTCACTGACCGCACCAGGGCACCTGAACCAAAGCAAGACAAAGTCGCTGGACCAGTCGCCAATGCCCTGTGGATCAGGGCGGATTGGGGTGGATTGGGGTGGATTCGGTGGATCAGGGATGGGTACAGATGGGCGCAGATGGGCGCAGATGGGGGTTTTCTTTGTGAGTGTTTGGTATGATCTGCGTGGCATGGGAGGGATCGGGAGTACGGGAAAATTGTGCGAACTGACACCATCCTACCGACGAATTCCTAGAATTCCTGGTACCGTCCTGTATGTATGTACTTGCAGTAATATCTGTACTGTACTTTGTTTAAGTCCATCTGATTGACGGGCAGTGACCGAGTGCCCGAGTGGCTAGGCCAGCTACTATTATAGTCGATGTCAACGTATGTATACTTATACTTATATACTGGAAAGTATGTATCCCGACAGCCCGACATTATCATTGACATTGGAAGCGCCAAGCGCTGTGCGGAATACCTACCGAACCATGAACGACCACTTGGCACCCTTACGAAAGTCCTCCTCCTCCAACCCAGCCTGCCAACATCATCACCCGCCAGCCCGCTGAGGCTAGCACGCAGTAGACCTAGCTACTTATAGTGTAGATAGCCTAGATTCATCCGTCTAGGTATTGATCGGTGTATGTATGTTGTATGTAGGTACATATCCATACACGTCCATACATACATATACTGTAAGTATGTATGATGATGATGATGATCCGTATCCAGGGCCAGATAAAGGGAACAGGGGGCGCTGTAAGTAGTACTACACTATGTAATACTAATAATCAGGATGCACTCTATGCGAGGCATCCATCCTTCTTTGTATGAACAAGTATAAACGAAAAGCCACACTCACATTGTAAATGGTTAGGTACAGTAAGTAATCTTCAGCACACGACCTGACTGACTGATTGATTGATAGGCGGCCCAGTTCTGGACCTCGGTGGCTGCGCTAAGGTATACGAATAGGTTACGCATTAGGATACTCTCCGTTTATAGTCGACGGAGTTAGGAAATTTCCCACCTGCTAATCATGAGCTAAGGGGACAACCGAAGGCCCCTAACCTGGCCTGTCTGGGAAGACAAAAACCTAATCTAGGCTCTAGCCCACCGGGTCAGCCGGGCGGCGGGCTATGGTAAGTATTATGCGTATGTAATTCGGATTTTCCTTTCAGTAAGATACGTTTGTAATAACGCCGACATTTTTTTTTATGGCGGTTGGTTATCATAGGTATCAAATTCCCCCGGTGCGATCACTAATGTCTCTCGGCATCATGAGACGATCGCACGTTAGTACCACTTTATGGTTATCGTGACTTGGCCCAGCGGTCACGGCGTCCAACATGAATTAAGTTACAATCATGAGACGAGATGCCGGCGAATATTCGTATCTCGCCGTTCTCTGTCTGTGTCGAAGAAGAGGGAGAGGGATCGATCAAATCGCGCCGATTGATTGTTTTGATGAAACTCGTTGTATCACGCCAATGGCTCCGCGCCCCTCTCGGAGGTCCTATTGGCTTGGAAGAGCTGTCGAGGCTGGCGGCCCTATCAGCTCGCCCCAGATGCAGGTCATCAATACCCCCGGGCTGCGTCTGGTCCTGTACATATTCCTGACAAATTGTAACCGAACCTCCCCGCAACGAAGACTGGACCGTGGTAGAGTGGTAGAGGTGTGGACGTCATTTACCGCTAGATTGATGACCATCTGTCCGTACAACTGTCAACTGCTGTGTCTGTCCTCGGGCAATGATGGAGATCCCTAGATCCCTTGGGTAGTTTGGTAGTTCACTAAACATAGTATATATCCTTGCGTCTGTGTTGCCCACACTCGGAGTTTCTCCTTATCTAGATACGAGTGACTCTCGTTAATGCTCGTCAATGGGTTTCAAGAGACAGAAAATGCAACATGCATTCCCTATACAGAAGTTGCTGTAGACTCGGCTGGGAAGACTTGCTGTAAACAGTCCGTTGTTTGTCGGGGTTTCTGCCGGGGCATTTGAAGTTCGGCGAATGATGACGGCGGTGATTGGTCTCATCCCGTATCTATCGTATTACCTACCCTCATGGAAACTGCAACGGCGGTTCAATGCATCCTCCAACGCCACCGCAAGCAACCACAAGACAATCACTTGTAACTTGACATATTGCCGGACTTGGATAGCTCATGCAGTCGGTCTTCACCGAGGATCTACCTCTCCTTACATGTCAGGCACGCATATATAGTAAAGTAAAGGCAGAGAATGATCTGAGGTACCTTTACCCGGCCGAGAACTATCACCTTATTGCCGCCTCGAGGCATCTTGACGAATCGCATAGGCAGGAATACAATATCCACATGTAGTCTCGACACCTGTCTTACTACTTGCTACCTTCTTGTGTTCCGTGGTCCCAACATGTTGATAAACATGCCTATCTACCAATAGGTAAGAGGCAGTAAGGCTGCTGCTCCAATCCCAATGTTCCCCGTCCCAATCCGTCGGGCTCGCTCTCGTACGAGAAACGGTAATCATGGCTGTCTAACTGGCTGGGTGGCTGACTGACTGCTCATGCTTTGGGGACTAACACATGAAAAAAAAGGCGAGGGAAGCTTCACAACTGATGAGCCGTGTTCTGCACTTGCAGGTTATCTAACATTGTAAAACACCCATGCAGCCATAATAGCCAACGCTTGAAATGATTATTGACACGTGAGAAGTTCAAACCTTTTGTAGCAAGTGCTTGGTGAAGCTACCTACGGTTTTAGTTTTCATGTTCCATGTTCATGTTGAAATGATGATTATTATGAAAATCAACTGCAAAATTGGCAACTCCCGATGAATAATAGCAGTAGGTAGTGTAGCAGTATGACTGTGGGTGCATGTGGTGTCGGTGTTTCCTGACTGGACGAACCTGGAATCTCAGATCTGGCTTTAAAAACCCCGCCGTGGCTTCAACCACGCAAGGGTGGGGAATCTAGGAAACTGGTCAAAAGGGGTCTAGCGTCTATCGGACCCCTGTCTGGTCTGCACGGCCGTCCCCGTCCCCCGTCCCCCGTCCCCGTCCCAACGACATCCATCCATCATCGCCTGCCAGCCAGCAAATGAAGCTATCCGAACCTTTTTTCGAAGCACGCGTGTGTACCACCCTACGGACTGATAAACCGCGTCGCAACACACCCAGCCATTACCCAATCCGAACTATAGCTAGCCAGCTAAACAACCATCCACTCTTCGACTACATTCCGTAGTGATTATAACCACAATGGCGTCCTCGAAGAAGGACCTGCGACGGCCCGACCTAGGTAAGTCATCCACCACACCACACGCGCACCACCTTCTCGCGTCACCTGCAGCACCTACACCTCGCATGTCTTGTGGCCTAGCTAACAGCGGCGCCCCAACCAACAGTGGTCCCCTACCAAGAGCCCGCGCCCAAGGCCGGCGAGAACGTCGAGCTGACCTCGACGCTGTCCTCGACGCTGCCCATGGCCGCCATCTTCACGCGGAACCGGTACATCGGCTGGGCGTCCGTGGTCTTCTCTGTGCAGAGCTGGCTGGGCGAGAGCGAGGAGACGACCAAGAGCACGTCGACGCCGGGGTATTTCACCGTCGGCATGTCGGGTTAGTTTGCCCCTGTTATGTTTCTGCTTTGCTTCCATTGCCTCTACCCTTTCCCTTAATAACATTCCCTTCATCTTCCCTCGCTGCCTCCCCTCGTTCGTGACTTGGGGTCTTCGTATCTAACACAACTCCGCATCCTAGTAATGGCCCTCGCCGTGACCTACCTCCCGATGTTCCTACCGCCGCCGATCCAGCGCGGGACCGGCACCGGGCCCGCGGCACCCGTGCCGTCCGCGTAAAAGCGACTCCATATTTATCTCCGTGTCATTTAACGAAGATATCGCTCGGTTGAACGGGGGGCCAACTGAGGAAGATATCCGCGCTGTGTACGATTATTAAAAGGAGGTGCTAGGCCCGCTAGATGAAAAAAAAAAGGGGGGGGAGGGGGGGGTGATGGGAACACGTGTCTATGTATGAGGAGGCGCGATGAGTACCAGTCCGGTAGTCAAACCCCTGGGGAATCTTGTATAAAATATGATATATATCGGTCAAGTAAAAACACGGGGTCATATACATATATATAATTCACGCGTCACCATGACACACAGATCACACACACACACACACACACACACACCATCAACCACTCAAAACACAACACAGCTTTGCAAGAGCCAGATAACACATCCGCTCGATATGCCAACACATTATGCTACCTACCTACCGACCTACAAACTCAAATGTGTAACGCCCATTCATCCCCCCGCCCGCCTGCCCCCTCCCTAGTAAAGTAGTAAAAGTCCCGTGGGATACCGCTGGGGTCCATCCTCTCTTACCTAGTTACCCCCTTCAACCAGCGCAATCTTTTTGGTATCCGCCATCGCGAAAGAAAAGAAGAAAACAAAGCAAATGCACTTCAACAGCAGCAGCATATTAGACATGTACGGCTGCTAGCAATGGTAATGATAGCCGTCTTCCCCTGTTCGATCTGCTCTCCCCTATTTTCCTCTCTTGGGGGTCTTCCTCCCTTCCACACTTTGTCATTGGAAAATTAACTCTTTAAAATGTACAGAAGCCAACAGAGCGGTGTAGTAGTATGACTGTGTGTGTTGCCCACCCTTCTACGGTAAACAGCAAAACAGCACACATCTTAAAAACCTTAGTCCTCGTCAAAGATCTGATACGTATTCTGTAAAATCGTATCGACAACCCGGACCTGCCAGCCCGCATCCTGGATATTGCTGCCCGGGGCCGTGCCCATGAGCGTGGGGCCGAAGACGATGGCGAGGTTCTGCGAGTTCATGCGGTTGACGGCGGAGTGCTCGATGACGCGGTGCAGGTGCAGGGTCAGCGCGCGCAGCGTGGCGTAGTTGGGGTCGGGGAGCGCGTTGATGATCGCGTGCACGCTGTCCCGCCGCACGATGTCGTCGTCGTGCTTGGCCGACTCCACGAACGCCCCGTAGTGCTCCGACGTCAGCAGCGGGTCCGGCAGGTCCCGCAGGAACTGCTTCAGCAGCCCCGCCACGCTGTTCACGTCGTGGAAGAAGTTCTCCGGGTTGCGGAAGTCCAGGCACGCCGCCTCCTCGTCTGTTGTTTATTGGGTTAGTTTATTCATTTATAGGAAAGAGAGTAGGGTGAGGGAGACGAACTTGTGTCGAATAGGTTCTTCAGCTTATTCACGTGTGCCGACGAGCCGGACAATCTGTAGATACCCTCCACCGCGAGGCCATACAAATCCACGGCCTGGATGCACTGATATACAACCATCGGGACAGGACCTCTGTTATTATCATATAATCGTTCCAAGGAAACGCCGAAAACCGGCGATCTCGACGGTGTCGGCTCCAGGTTCGCCCCACCGCCTGTACCAGGAGGTGACACCGAGCGCGCGGATGGGTCAGTCTGGAAGCCGCCTTGCTGCTGGGAAAGTTGGCCTCGAGGTTGCTGGCTCTGGAATGGCAAAGCTCCAAGCTGTGGCGGGCCGCTAGAGTTTATGCTGCTGCCCATGCCACCATTAAATCGGGACTGAGAGGGCGAAGGAGCTTGTATAGAATTCCTCACATTGTATTGAGGCTGAGGTTGCATGTTAGGCTGACTTAGCATTGCGCCGTGGCTAAAGCTTCTCTCGTGACCAGGTCCTGATGTTGGCCGTTGGGCACCCGGCATTGTAGGGGGAGGTGATAAACTTCGTCCCGGCACTTGCTGGTCCAATGGAGATGATATGGTATCAAAGGTTCCAACACGGAGTGGCTGTGATATCTGTGCATGTAATGGGGTTGGCTGTTGAACCTGGATCTGCTGTCGTGATGGCGGCCGGTTTGGCTGCTGGTGCATCTGGTTTATCTGATTCATGGACATATTCTGCTGGGGGTTGAGTACCTAGCTAGGTTTAGCATTGGTTTTTCTCTCAAGTCATTGTGGAAAGCTTACAGGATTCCTTTCATATTTTGGTTCTGCCGATTGGGGCGGTAGCTTGGGGTGAAGACTGGTAAGGTAGTTTTCAAGGTCCCTCCTGTTGTCAATGCCCTGTATGACCTCCTTCAGGCTGTGAGACTGCTGGCCTGGAAGAGCAGCGCCCTTCAAAGGACTTATTACTAGACCATTGCTGAGGAGAAGCTTCTCATTGAACGAAGCTAAGTGATCATCAGCACACCATTTATATGGCCATAGAGTTAGTTGGCTTTACTTACCAAACTTTTGCATTTGTAAAGTAGTACCGGAGTCACATTCTCTGACCAGATCCTGGAGTGCCTTGACGGCTTCTGGACGAGTCGAAGAGATGACAGTTGCCCTCTCAGATTGGTATGCCTGAACCTTGCCCATATAGTCGGTATCGGCAGCTTGAACCTTGCGGAGAAGATCCTCTTCATGCTGGGCTGCCGACTTGCCCTTGATACCAAAGATTTGCGGCTTTTGTTTCGCCTCGCCGGTTCTGACCCGATCATACTCTTCAGCTAGCGAATCATACTTGGCTTTCGATTTGCGCATCTGAGCTTCGACATCGGAAAGGCGTTGTTCTGCCGCTAGACCGCTCTGCTTCCATCCCTTGCGGTGCTTTTCCGCCACCGCAGCCACCTCGATTAGGTCTTCGTGCATCTGGTGTAGGGACATGGCAAATTGCATGCCGTTCTCGGCCATCCGGTCGTGTATCGTGAGCATCTCCTCGTACGCCTGGGCGAAGGTCCCCTGCCTGTGGTCGGCATGGCGTATGTTGTCCTGCGTTGACTTACACAGCTTCTTCATACCTCTGGCATGCTCATCTTCGAGGACGGATCGCTTCTTCAGAAACGTAGCAAATTCCTGGGAACGTATATAGTCAGCGTTGGCGGAATCATATCGAATTGGGTGGCGAGCAGGAGTTCACCTTGGCTGCCGTAATACTCTGCTTCAACCTATTCAGCATAGTAGAGACACCAATCTAAACGCAGGAGTCAGTCATGCTATGCCGTAGCATCGAATACGCGTTTAGGGCCTTACATCAGAAGCTAACACCTCTTGCGCCTGGCTAGGCATCTCGGGTTGGGTGCCGTCGGCCGCAGCTGCGGCTGCGGCTGCTGCCGGACTCGTAGTGCCAGCTCGGGATCCGTTGGGCGGAGTAGCTCCGTCATGTTCGCGAACAGGACTGGAGCTGTTTCCGAGAGACATGGTATTATGATTATTATCCGTGGGCTCGTGGGCTGGCACTTGGGTTGTTGAAGAAAACTCGTTGGACTGGCGGCTAAAGTCTGCCATGCTTTGGCGGCTTTGGCGGCGACGGTGCGGGAAGAGAGACCGGCTGGATATTTACTTGATGTTCAGATCGCCTGGTGTCAATCGGTAGTCGTGTGACCTTACACAGAGATCTTGTATGTATGGCTCATTGGCGAGGACGTGTGAGAAGACGTGTGAGAGCGTGGACGTGGACGTGGGCGTGGGCGTGGGCGTGGACGCGGACGCGGAGGAGCTTGACCTTGGAGGGGTCAGGATGAAACTGAGATCGGGTGTGATGTTCGCGAGGGTGCGACTCTCGTGTCTCTCGGATCTGCAATTGTTCTCCGCCGGCTAGTTTCGTGCGGGAATCAGTGTTGTAGTGTTGTAATTTTTGGTAATTTCGTTGGGGGTCGTTGCCGTGTCCCGATGTCATGCGACTAATAAGAAGGGTTGAAGCTCACGATAGCATGTGTGTACGTAGCAATCAAAAATGGGTGGCACTCTCTACGCTTTTGAGGCTGTGCAGGGTCAAGCTACGTAATTCTTCAGTGGGAACCGTACAGTGTGCGAACAATCCCGTTGTCTTTTAGGTGCTACGCAGCATGTGGTCACAGGGGGTTAAGGTAGCTGTACCCATGCTCATTGGCCGCCTGCCCAGCTACCTGACAGCCTAACTATGTAATCAGGGGGAAGGCTTGTCAGAGTCCGTGCGAATCTACAGTTCTTACTATGACGTATCTACTTGTACATATCATGAGGTAGCAAACAGCTGGAATGTCTCGATTGGTTCGCCTCGACAATCTCGACTTTCGGTATTCGTGTTCAGTATACATAGTCTCGACCTCAGGTTTCAAACGAACTTTAAATGCTGTAAACAATCCATCTATTAAGCTTTGAAGGGTGATCAATTCGTTACAGATTCTGATAAGACTACTAGAACTATATGATATATGTATAGTACAAATAACAATGTTGCAGCGTCATAACTTTAAATACATACCCCTTGTCACTCCCGAAGCCAGCGTAACATCACTTATAAGACAGCAGCCGTCTCCCGTGTTTGTAAGGCGTCTTATTTCATATCCCGGTGTATTAGGTAACATATCAAACCAGACTCTCGGTACAACTGCTATGTTACCTTGTAACAGATATAATTTGTCCAACAAGAGCCCTACACAGTATTCTGTTCATCTATCGTGTCCAATTAAATATCAATTAACTTATAAAATCCCTACCTAAGCTTCGCCCTAAGTCTAGAAGGATCTCTCAGATCGTCCCAGCTTTTCAGGCTCGTGATATCAAACGCCATCTTATACCGTATCGATCGAGAGGTAGCCTATGTGCATGTTAGTGTCCAGCTGACTCGCCTCCTTGTTTCATTCAGTCTCGCAGACTAGTTTACGTGCCGTTCCAATAAAGTGCGTTGCATGAATAGGTTCCAACGCAAGCGCCCAACCAATATAAAGGAGTCAATATGTGTGCGTGTCTAGGTTCGAGATTAATGTCGCAGGAAATGAAGAAAACTCGAGACAGTGAGTGAATCCTTATTCAAACATCAGCTTCGTAAAACTCATGTCTGTAATACTCATGAAGGCAAACTCAAAACGAAGGCGTCCACGTTGGGAGTGCATGTATACCGCTTCGTGTTCGCGTTGTTACATCGAAGGAATCGGTTGGCTTTCACCAGAATCCTAAAAACGAACAGCAATCATATAATACGATAAATTTACTAAGCATGTCCTGGTCCGGTTCCTACTGCTGTAATTCAGTTGGCTTTTCGAGTACTGCATAAGGTTTACTCTATTCAAGCGAGAGTATATAGAATATACTCTATACCAGAAATCCGTCCCATATAGCGAAACCGAATCGAATGGGGGAGCAGGAAATATCCCTCCATACACATTCCAGTATTTAGGTAAACAAGCACACAAGCGGTCAAGTCTCAGGCATATGAATTGTGTTATCGACGCGATTTGATACGTTTCTATTCCAATATAGCTGAACAGTTTATGCAATGAACCATTATCTCCTGCCAATAGTCGCTGTTATTCGAATTATATCAAAAACGCTATGCCCTGTTAAAACAAATTAGTTCGCCGCCATCCATTCCACCTGAGGGATGTCGAAGTTCGGAATGCGGAACATCTCCTTCAGGTCCTTCGCGACGGCCATCAGTTGCTGCAGTTGAATGCGGCTCTCCCAAAACAACGCAGACTCCTTGCCATATCCCCAAATCTTCTGCTTCGAGATCATGACATTGACCAGGTCGAAGATCAAGGTCAGCAACCAGCGCAGCTCCGGTTCCAACTGGTCGAAGCCCTGGGCCCAGCAACACCAGACGCGAATCGTTCGCAGCAGCGCGTCGCAGGACCCTTCTTCTCTGGCTAGCGGCTCAAAATACAACTCCAGGTGCTTCTAGTCCGATGTCGGCTGGAGCGCTGGCACGCTGTTGATATCTGTGTACTGGAAGAGGAAGATGCTGTGCAGTTTGGGGTGCCAGTCGCAGGGCCGGACGTTGAAAACCGCTGGCTTCTCGTAGGGTATGAACTCTGCCACGCTCTGGAAACTGTGGATGGGTATGCGAACAAGGCTAGGGATGACCGGGTTTGAGTCGAGATCTTTCATGACGACATCGCCATCTTCATCTCTCTCGGCCACGGAACCACCCACGGGAATGTAATGCTTTCGTTTGGAGTCACTAGTTTGCTCATTATTCACATTACTATCAGGGGCTTCATTGTCTCTAGCGAGGCGTTGATTAAGGTCTCCGATTGTTGTAGCTTTTGGGCTGGGTAACTTATCATCTGAATTAATATTCCCGAGAGGATTAGAGACTGGCCTTGCCGTATCAATGCCCTGGTAATAAGCATCCGTAGAGCTAACAGGCGAGTGCCCCGCCACATATTCATCAGAGGTGACAGGAATGGGCAGGTCAAACTTAGGAAGCTTGATAGCTTCTTTCGGGATTTGAAAGAAAAGCCATGCACATTCACCACAGGCTGGCTGTTGAAGGCGCCGGCGGACGTGTGCCATGAAGTGGTAGACGCGGTGGATGCAGCAGTAATAGTATGTTGTACCAGGGGTGTTATTTTTCTTGTGGTCGAGTTTGAATTTTAAGCCATTAGGCTTTGTATGTTGGCAGCCAGGCATATGACAAGCCATTTTGGTGTATTTATGCGATTATACTGCTGATAGAGCGAATGCCCGAGATTCTTAAAGAAATGAGGATAGTTCTGAGAGACGATGAATGCTCTAACGAATGTGTTTTAAAATCTCGAGTGATGAAGTTGAGAAGAGAAGATGGATGTGTAAGAATAAGTGCCACAAAAAGATATCATTAGGCCAATACTAACCCTTCTTCTGCCTAAACAACAAGGTAAGAACAGTCCACAGTGATATTGGGTCACAGGAAAGAACCTCCCAAGCGTCCGATGGAAAGGTTGTATAGGTAGCGACGATGAGACTCAGATAGAGTACTTTGGAAGCCACCTACTCTTCTATCTCTTTTTGATAAAACAGTAGCTTCACCTAATTTACTTCCTAACAAGTTGAAAAGCCCCTACTTCCTCGCATACTTCTTCGTGCTTGCTTTTCATCAATTCTTGACCATATGTCAGTTATACAACACGAGTATTAAACGAGACTGACGGAGGATGTAAGAAAGTGACAATTTCATAGGAGATTGATTCAGTGCCCGAGTCCGAGGGTTGGGGAGAGATACGAATCGTATATACAATCTCATGGCTGCTTCCGCCAAGAAATTATATATATTCTATAGACCAAGTCTTTATGATATTTTCATATCTATATGAGTCGCTATGGTCTGGCTGTGCTTAAGTCAGCCATTGCTTATAGTCATATATAGCCCAAACATTTGGATAGAGATATAGACCAGTGTGGGTGCTTCTCATTTTCAACTCTCCTTTACCGTAAAGAGAGGAATCCCAATGACCACTTTACCATCTTAGCCCATGCAACAACTGACAGGGCTAACATTCTCAGACTTCTGAACCGACTAGAATATTACACGAAGTACTAACAAAAACGAGGCTATTAAATATGTCGTGCGCCTGCTGCTGTGTTCACGCCCGGAGTTCCGAAGGTGGCAACCCAAATTAGTTTATAGTCTGAATGTCGAGCTCGGCCCTCTGGTGTGCCATCACTCCAACATACCTCAAATTCTAGGGTTACGATAGTCACACAAGATGAACCGACTAAGTTGACGGCTTACCTGCCCAGGGATTGCAGTACGCATTGCTTCTACAAAGGTGTAGGTTAAATCTTCGATTGAAGTGCATGAATCGCCTTGAATTCCAGTTGTGTTTCTGTCTGCTATGGTATATACAGAAATCCAGTGCTTAATTCCATGCCAAATCACGTCCCGTCCTCTGAACAGAAAGCCAACAGGCCCATTTTTCTCGATGGGGGTATAAAATGTCCGTTTCATGGGTATTCATTCCTCGCCCACATAGCGGTGGTATCATATCCGTTTGTAGTAAAAAGCTCCCACCCCCCCCTTCGTAATCTTGGTCGTGACCGTTACCTGGTTGTTGTCATCAATTGTTGTCTCCCACTATCATCCAGAAAAGCAGAACGCCTTTGGCCAGGATGCCATAAAATCCCCGAATCCCACCCACCGGCCCAATTTCGTATGCTCAGTGCCCGACCATGATATGTAAAAAACCTAAAATGCTGTGATAAAGGAATGGGATGAATCCGTTGTACGCAATTGAAAAAAATGAACGCCACTAATGCGGGATATCACGGGTAGATAATTGGAAAGGTCTGGTGAGACTATTTGTGCGGTCGTTGCACGAGATTCCGATAGAATATTTTTTTTTTCAAAAAAAAAGGAGTGTGAAGAATGGCTTATCCCCAAATTGGGACGTTTCGGTATGCTGGGGAGTTATAGCTGTGTAGAACTCGGTATGGTGCCCCTTTACTGTGGTGTTCCATACTCCGATGTCGATGATGGCCTCGGGGAACATGTGGATGGTATTGTCCCGTCTGATCCCATTGCTGGGACATAGGCATAGGGCGTCCGCTCCGAGGATCCGAAGCATACTTTTGCCCATTACGGGACATTGATGGATATGGTCCATTATCCTGAACAATATCGTCCAGTGGTAGGTAACTATAGCCATCGTAGCTGGACTGGCGTCGTAATAATTGCACGTTAGAGCCTGGCGGCTGCTGTTGCCAGAAACTCGACAAGTTCTGCTGGCTAGATTGGCGGGTAAGTGAATCACGACGAATATGATCGGATGACGCCTGTCGAGATATAGGGCCGCCGTGGTCTGTCTGTACATCCCAATTAGGTACTCGATGCTCCCTGAATTGAGACCCGAAGCTCATAGATCGGCCGTTCTCCCTTGTAGGTGCCGTATAATAGCCATTGGGGTTAAATTGAGTCTGGGTAGGCGAATAGCTCTGCATGTTCTCTTGACTAGGCTTCTTGGATACAGCGGTGTCATGTTGACTCAAGTTATCCTCAGCGGGAGGGTAGCTGTGAATGCCTTCCCGGCTTCCTCTGCGTGAAAGTGAAAGACCTCCTGGCATGTTCATAACTCCTGGTGGAGTCGAATGAGACCTGGGTACCGGAGAGGCTCGTGACTTGTTGCGAGTTCTCATACTTACGGGTGGTGGAGTTCTCGATGATGTTCCATTGGAAATAGCGGGTGGGAGTTCAAGCGAGGTCCCAGAGGGTGCCTCATTTTGAATTGCTCCTTTTACGAGCCTTGAAAGTTCGAATGGCACTTTGGGATTCCCGTTCGATAGTTCTATTATGGTTCTTGACCTGACAGCTCGACTTGTGCTCGTAGAATACTTGTCTTTCTCCTTTTCCATAACGGCTAAGGTAGAATCGCTAGCTTCTCGCCTCAAGCTTTGATATCCTGCGGCGTGACTGGTGCCGCTGGGTCTGGGTCTGGAATTGTATTCCTCGCTTTCTAGCTGTCTTGCCGACTCATGTTGCTCTTCGCGAGGCTTGTTTCGAATGGGTACCGGTTTTCGAGTGATCGGCTTCTTTGCCAAAACAGGAGAAGCTGCATTTGCAACTGTGGATCCGATTGAAGGTGCAGGCATTACTTGCTTTCGATCCACGACCTCCAGACCGCTCCTTGAGGTGTTGGCATTGTTATTTGGGACGCTTGAGACACGTGGCGTATCTGTGTCCCTAAGTTCTGCGCTGCCAACGCTCAATATGGTCCCAAGCGTCTCCCTACTAGTTGCGGATTTCAGATTATACCTTCTGAAAGAAATTGGTAACACTCTAGCTCGCTCCTCTAATTTTGCCTGTACATCTTTGGGTACTGGGGGCACTCCCTCCTTCTCAACAGGGTGTATATTGTGAACAGTCAAGGGCGCCCGAGCACCACTCAGTAATCTTTGTAATTTTCCAGCTTTACGGGAGGCATTACCGATACTCAGGGTAGAGTTAAACGTAGTCGAATTAGTTGGGCTCAAAGGTGATGACCCCAAAGATTCACGTGTGTCGCCCAGTTTGCCTCGACCATTGGTAGATGATGATGAAGTACACTCTGGCGCCCAGCTGAAGGTAAGAAATCTCAGATTTTGTCTAGAAAGTGGCGATAATTCACCTGATGTCTTTGGGCCTGGGAGAGTCGTAGGAAAATGATCCTTGGCTACAGGCGGAGGGGGTTCCTCTCTCAAAGGCTTAGGAAGCACTGCTTTTGGCGCTGAAGCCGTGTGATTCGTGCTCTTTGATTGTCCTGTGAGTAAAGTATCTTTGACGGCCACCTTGGTCGCATCTTCAATATTACTTTCTGACGGGTGGTCCTTTTCGGGGACCGGCGGCCTTGAAGAAGAAAATGAGCGAAGTGAAATATTAGAGCTGTAGCCAGAATCTGCTTTCGACAGATGTTTGGGGGAGAAGTCCGACGGACTAGCAACGATGCCGCTGTCTGACCTGCTAATATCTCTCGACAACTCTCCCTCTGATGTTGATTTCGGGGGTGGGGCAAGAGATTTGGCGTTGGGGTCAATTCGCACATCTAGTACTTCGGCCGACGAATACTCCTGGTCTTCAGCTTCAAACAATTCATCTTCCACTGCTGTATGTTTGCTGGTGGTTTGTAATTCGAGGCTCTTCATCTCGTCTCCGTCAGCCGAGAGTGGACTAAGCGGGTTTTCAGGCGAGAATTGAGGGAGTATCACAGGATGGGTAGGCTGTTGCTGGGCTACCACAGTGGGTGTAGAGCCTCTAGTCACTCTCATAGGACAAGGCGCAACAATTGAAGAGTTATTGGCATCTCGAACATTGGCTTGCTCCGTGGCGGTGGCACAAGGTATTGTTCCGGTATTGCCGCTTGCGGCCGAATGTTCTGCTCCGAGGTAAGCTTTTGCCGGCCTATCCACGGGTGATACATCGTGGCCCTCAACATCTCTTTCTCCGCCATTGGAATCATGCGATGTGCTTCCAACTGGACTACCGTTGGTAATTCGCAGGGTTCCAAGTTTGAAGACACCTGTCTGTTTATATTCTGCTTCACAGGGCGTGACAACACGGGGGACTGGTTCCGCATCCGCAGCATAGGGAGGAAAATAGGTTGCTCCAACACTCGTTGATTCCGTGGAATCTCGACCTGCCGGTGTCGAAGGTAGGCTGTACCTTGTTCTCGGGACTGAAGTTACCGAGTCTGTTCGTGCTGCCCGAGTGGCAATACCAGGTGTCATAGCGAGCGATTTCCTTCTCATCGGGGTATACAGGGAGGTCTCCGAATTATCTCGAGTTATTGCCGGTGTTGTTCCAGATATGGACGGTCGCCGGCTGTTGGAATTTCTCCATGCTACCTCGGACGTCTGCGAGTGGTTGGCCGACGCTATTGAATTGTTTTCGTGCGACGGTTCTTCGACGAGGTTCAGTAAACGCTTCGACTCGTACGAGCTCGGGTCATAATTAACCGAAGTTCGCGATCCGTTTCTCGACAAGTTGCTGAGAACGTTGTGTTAGTTAAATGCAAGGAATTATCTCGGCTGGGAATACACGACTAACCCTTGGATACGAACTTGAGAGTGATTGGGGCTTCCCTCGTGTTCAATCCTAAGCGAATTTGCTCTGCTAAGCCGCCGATCTTGCGAAGAGGGCACTACCCCCAGGCTTTGACTCCTTTGGTGATGGGCAGGACTCTCTTGGATAGAGAGGGAGCGGGAAAGCTGCCTAGAAGCCCGGTTCCGCGGTTCCGACTCTTTTTTATCGTCTAATAAGCTTGCCATTACCATTGCGTCTGCCTCAGGCAGCTTCGGTGAGGGCAAAGCCGAAGAGCTGCGAAGCAATGAGGGACGCCTTGTTGAGGACGAGTGCCGCAGCGAACCAGGCAGGCCATGGGGGCTCAACAGGCCAGCTGTTCCAGGATTGCCAGTCCGCGGTTTGGTCAGCTTTTGAGCTGTTCGCGGACCCCTCTTCGGAGCCTCGGTGGAGGATGAATTCCCCATGGTGTCGTCGGAGCTTCAAGCCGAAAGGACGGCAGGATGTTGCTACTATTCGAGCATTGGTGATTCCATGCCGTGTACTCTACGGAAGGTCAGCAAATAGAGAGACGGGCCCGCATGCAGACAGATGGCGTGAAGCTCAATGGAGGAGCGGAAAAGGCAATTAAGGCAGCATGAACCATGTGGCCCAGGGTTAGATACTGGTTGGTAGTCGTGACTTGTGAAGTTGGGGGAAGGAGGCGCAGGATCGATAGACAACGAATTAGACTATCTTATGTATCTACTTACACCACTATACCAGCACAGGTAAGTTCTGTAATGGAAAGAAATGAACGCAATAGCGTCTGATCAACTACTGCCTGCTGCTTTACCTGACTTCACACCCAGCCAGAAACAACCGCATCCATAGTTTGGTATGTAGGTTGGTATGCAGGTTTGAAACAAAAAGAGACACGAGTGGAAATAGTGTAGGGGAGCTGTGAATTATGTACAGCAACTTAAGCTACACCTAGGAACTACCTAAGTGGAGTAGACGAGAGAATCAGGATGCACATTACTAGGTAATGTGGCTGCGGGTCTCGACTCTTGGAGTCTTGACGCAGCAGAAACCTGAATTTGGAAATAGTCTTGGGTGGTTGAATGGCTGTGGTTCAACAGTGGATAAGTCGGCGCTTCACCTGGGGGCCAGACATCGAGATCGTGGGGATTAAGACGAGACTTGCATGCTACATTCGCATGCCGACCACTTTATCCGACTTTCCCATACTCAAGCTTACTGAGGAAGATGGAAATGGCAGAGATCGGCATCTTAGACGTGGGCGGGAATAAGTACAGTAGGGGTACCAGTCTAGCGACCTCTACCTCCTTGTTCCCGCTGCCCGCTCTGCCGCTATTATATCCCAACTTTACATTCAGTACTTGTCTGATCTTCATCATCCATTCCAAAATTGCAAGCTTAAACTCACTTCGCACGTACTGCGTACATACATACGTATAAATACAGCCCGGAAACAGGCCTAGGGCACACCTCGCGATTCATTGGATTAGTTGAATACTGTCTAATTACTGCAAGGGAGCACATGAGGTCCCCTTTACTACGTATCTAAGACCAGCCGCTTGTGAGTAGGTAATGCATAGGTAATGCCGTTGTCGTAAGGATAACCTCGCCGTGTGCGCGAACAAAATCAAGTTATTGAACTGAGTAGGTGTTATGTGTGCATACTCCAACCAGAGTCTAGCAAAGTTTGGAAATGCTTGGCTCATCCTTGTTGCGCAACCCAGCAGCCTAGCAGGCATCGCATGAAAAGAGGGCGAGCTTAATCCATCTAATTCGCACCAGATTTGGAAAGTCAATAACCCTTTTGAAGTGAGACGAGATTATTTCGCAGTGCTCATCTTAGCCGTTAAGCTGTTTCAGAGTCCAGGAGTTCCAAGAGGGGGGTTCGGCCTTACCCATCTCAGAATACCAGCGCCAAAATGTCATTCATTACGAATCTGAGATCTGAAATCAAATTCAAGGCGTTTGAGCATCGATGAGGTAAAGGTCTTCCATTGAGTGACTTACTGGGTATAGGACGCGTATCAAGAAGCAGTGTATGTTGTCATTCACGTGCTTACGAAAGGTTAGCTAGCTGGCCGGCTCCTAGCCTACTGCGTTTACTTATTACATAGCAGTTTGAAGTCCTCCTTCACTTACAAGCATGTTGGCGGTCAACCACATCAATACGCCATCATTCTCATCCCGTTATCCTGTCATCCTCTCATCACAATCAGTCTAGCATACGCGTCTTGGATATCCTTGAGGTTCAAACTGCACCTTTGTTGCCGCATCCGGAGAGGCCTGGAACTTTGAGCCTGCCAATCACTGGTGACAATAGAGCAGTCTTCAGCTCCAGTCCGATAACACGACCTGTTCGTGTTACATCTCGAAGGAAAGGAAATAGCCACAAAACTGGGGGGTAGAACAGGGGGCAGGGATTCTTCGCATAGTTATTCGTACCGTTTACTCCGGATTCCCCCCTTCCCGCAACTATCAAGACTAAAACAGACTACAGATCAACTAAGCCCTTTGAACCGCCAAACCTAAAAGGCCTCGCTTATAAGGTAGATTGCTACGTAGAAAAAGTCGAGGGTGTGATCTGCTAAAGAAAGCCCTGTTCTTAGGCGATGAAATTGCCAGATTGATCGACCCCAGCTATCTTGCAAACCTCGGAGACTTTTTTCATCGATTAGCCACAGCCTCGGAACACCACAAGGTGAGGTTGGAATTTGGAACTCGGAGGAGTTCACCTCCACATTGTCGTATCGTGATTCAACCCCACTTTGTCGTGCCCAGGTGTTACGGAACCATATCTCGGCGTCGATCTCCTTTAATAAAACCTCTTCGCTCGCCGACTGCTGCAGGGTCCTAAAAAGCTAGACTTTAACCCAAGTGACAGCAAATACATATCTACTGGCCGCTTGGTCCATCACAGCTGTTCAGTTCCATTAGTCAACTGACTCGCAAGAATGCATATGCAGTCCCTAGTTGCAGACGCATGCTTGTCTCTGATAACCAGGAGGTTGGAGGCGGTCAAGAGGGTTCTAGGTCACGACAATGTTTACACGCCTTTCTTGACCTAGGTCACTCCCGACATCCGTCCAACGACCAATGAATTACCTCACCTACCTAAAGATCTGATAAATACCCAAGACTTCCACTGTACACTTGAACTTTGAACTCGTCGATGATGTGTCCTGGCGACGATCGTTGCCTCATGAAAGTGCAGATAGGAATGTCTTAACACCACTTTACGTATACAGTTTTACTCGCAGTTCCACCACATGCACATACGATACCAACCCTTACGCAAGCTTGTATAGAACCCCGCATGCCCGCTGGATGAGGATGCGGCTGATTGAAGGTGGGATAATATAATCTAACTCACACAGCATCTTGGCATCCGATTTCATGCACGGGCCGCTTCGTTACCTATCATCTGCCTTACAAGCATGATCAATTACATAAATCACCAAGAGGCGGCCGGCCTGCCGGTTGAGCCGAGGTTTCTCTGCAATGAATGAATGACACGGAAAACTTTCAAACACGGAGCCTTGCGACATCAACCACCATCCGTTGTTTTCTACCTTCCTGTTCTTCTGGCAACTCACCGGCAAAAGCATTAACTAATGTGACACAGTAACTTCGGACGAGTATGAAGCGTCACGGCAGGTTTTGTTTCTATATAGCCGCCGTGGCATTTCACGGCAGTTCCCATGATTCCCAGGGCACACAGGACACGCAGGACACACAAGACACGGAGGCATTCTCACGATGGTCCCTTCATCCCAGCCAAATGGTTGACGATATCTAACTCAGCTGGGACTTGCCACCTTCCGGTGTCTCGGGATACCTTTCCACCAACTCGAAGTTACACGGCGTTCTCTAGTAGCTACACTTTGCTTCTGCATGATGTCGCACGCTATTATGATGATAGGACAAAGCATACTCAGTTAAGTTTTCAAGGGTCAGTGGCGTCCTGACTCTCAAACATATTATTGCAAGGAATATCTGGGTAGATATGTTGCGCAACTTTGACATCGGACAGCCACGAGACCTCATAACTCGACACTGATTCAGAAAGGCCTGGTCAGCAATAGAATGGTCTCACCGGGTGGAAGCCTACGACTATGGGATGGTATCGTGGGCAAGTCAATCACTCCCGAGGGCGGCTTGTTCAATACAGGAGCAGTCTGGGTCAATCGCGTTGTTGCATTCAGAATACTGAGACCGAGTACAGGTAAGATATGACAAAGTTGGAATGAACACCCTCTAGGCAAATCTTCTCATGTCAGATAATTCTCATTCACTTTTTATACACTATTAGTCGCTTGACACATCTCCGTTCATCTCTAAGGACAAACCTCATACGTAGATAGATATACAAATCTAATAGCCTTACTTGAAGGATTGTTACCTTTAGGCATAGTGAGCTCTGGGAAACTTTACACCCCAAACGCTTGCCCTAAGCACTACGTGCTCTCGCCTGTGCGAGTATGTGACAGATTTTGGTGTGCTTCTCATGGAAATATCTTCTAACCTCTATGCTATCACTGAAAATCATACTTGATTATCAAGATGCTAACGCTGGCTGTTTATGTACGCAGCGTGGACGAGAAGCCTTTGTACTCTCTTCACATATTCGCTACCACTACCACACCACTATACTAATATGAGCTAGCAGATTTAGAACACAGCAAGTATTTGATTCCTTTTTTTTTTTTTTTTTTTTTGGAGCAGATGTTATTGAAATATACTCAATACGACTGAATGCAGGCCCATGTGTGGTTATTGTCTATATATAAAGGTGGCTCTGTCCCTATAGCTTCACCGTGTGCCAATGAAGCCATTGATCTTCTCATTACTTTATCCCATGTTTTCAGATATTGATCTTTATTATTTGTGTTTGGCGGCCTTCGATTATGTTGGATAGAGCTCTCTCATAGATGTCTTTCTCTTATTACTTTGTATGTAAAATTCTCAGCTGGAGTTGATATGAGATATTCTCACTCTTGCACTCATCATGAGGAATTATGAGATTTTCGGTAGCTAGAGATTTCAACTTGACATGATACGGCGAACCATACAATCTTTTAACTGAAGTTGTATAGAGCTAGTCGTCCGTAATGACCTGAATTCTGTGAGATGGAACTAAGCCTGCTAAGCTCAAGACTCATCTTGACACTAAGTTAATGAGATTGCTTGGCTTTAGTGATATCAATCTCAATTTGAACATAAACTATTATAACTATCGTATCTCATTCATTATAATTACTGATTATACCTGAAAGGAGCTAGGGGTCCATCGGGCTCATGTGTACCATGGCAGAAATGAGTGGCAAACTGAGACAGCTTGTCGACTCACTCGCCGATGACATAGGTACAGCCCTCGCTGCCCATCCAGACCTCGTGAGTGCGACCGGCATCGACATCGATCCGGTCACCAACGGAGTAGGTCTTCTTCTGAGGATGGGCATCTTTCGGATAGGTGATGGTGAGCTGACCGTTGAGAATCAAGTGGGTCGTAAGCCCCGAGTGTGAATGGGGTCGGTAGTGTGCGTTGCTGCCGCCTCTGTCAGCCTCACGTTCCGAGATGTTTTATAGCTCTACTCTCCCCCTGTCTCTTTCGGTGTGCTCGCGTGCTGGTGTGGTTACGTACGGCCCATCGGTCCAGGTAAACACATGCTGAAACCCCCACGAACGAACTTCGGCCTCGTAGTCTCTACGGGTCTTTTGCGACATGATCTAGACTATCTGTATCTGTCTCTGACGAACTGGTGCGCGAACGATGTGCGTTTCACATTTGGTAGCCTTGTGGTTGTTGACCGGGGGCAGGGCGGTGCGAGGAAGAGAATCTGGAGAAGTCGGCGCTTCCCGCTTGTGTGGCTGTGACAGGTAATGCCTACCTATCTGCCTAGGCAGGAACGTGTAGCAGAGGTATGCAAATGCGGAGGTGGAGCCTTTGATCAGATCGGTGACGTCGTTTCAGTCGGTAGCCATTGCCAAGTTCGACTATGTTTAGACGACCCAATTAGACTCTCGGTACCTTACAGTAGACTACCTTACTGTTAGACACGCATTCTACTAATAGTATGCAAGTATTTCTACAAAGTCGTCAGATCGAACCGACCCGCCAGCAATGAGACACATGGGCGGCTTGGACAGTGGACAGCGCATTCCACCTGAGATGGCAACTGCACGCCCACAAGACCCAATGTCAAAATGGCACAGCCACCAGCTAACCATCCCTCCACTCACCCTTCTACATACATCTAATAACACCAAGGCAGGTATTCTGTGATGGCGATGATCAATTGGCCAACTTACGACAACGATACACATTGTTTCACTGAAAAAACCATCTTCCAAGGTTGTTCTTCACTTCGAGACTGATTTGTCAGCTCCTATCCTTCATTGTTCCTATCTACTGGAATCTATAAGTATGAAAGTCAAGATATTAAGTTTGGTTTCAGCTCCTGCAAAGGGATTATCATCTTCTTCAACGAGGTTGCCGAAGTTGCGAAGTCGCAATATTCATCTGCAGTCATCATTTGGGGGCCAATTGGGGGCCCAATTGACCAGCGTATCATTCACAGCATGTCAAAGCCGATAGACTCAGCCCCCCTGAAAGCTGAACTATGGCCATTATCGACGGCACAAACGCATATGCTCGTGACAGGCATTGTATAAACGTCTGAGTTGTTCCCTCATTTGTTTCTTTTCATCTCTCTATTCCCATTCGACTGGTTTTCTTCCGACTCACAAGAGTCATTGTTTGGCGGCAGACTACGGAATAGATAGATCACTTGTTACTCCGTACAGCCCTACGGATTAGAAGCTTAACCAGGGACCAGCTCACCTGGAAAAGCCAGGTCTGGGCCTGCTCTAGCGGGTCTACCCCCCATGTACGCAGTACCGATTCCCCTGTTCTGGGATTGATTGAGATGAGGCTGCTCGCTGGCCCTAGCTGAACTTGGCCTGTCGTCTGTCTGTCTCACTTGATTACAACTCAAGTTTGCTTGCATGCATTTCGCATATCAGAACCTCCTACGCCATCCTACTTTGCACTGCTTTCAATCTCCCTACTCCCCACCTAACGTACCTATCATCATTCTGCCTATGACATGCCATAAATGTGTCGTCATTTTATGAGCACAATCTCACGAATGTCTTAGGAAATTCCCCTGTCGACAGCTCGGAGCATCCCCTACATCCTAATGGTATCTTACGACCCCCTTGCCGACCTGGTCAGGGCACCAACACGATAACCACATTTTCATTGACTCAACTTTGCCAGCTCAGTGCTGGCTCCATGTGCTTCACGGTACGTCCACAGAAGAGATAATCCTGACCGAAGCAAGTTCACTCTTCATTTGAGTCACAACTTGATGAAGCGAATGCTGACTGTATTATGACAGATGCGAAAACGATCGACCGACGCGACCACGATGCGGCGCCGTTTTACGCTGAACCCTGGAAATGGAGGCTATTCGATCAAGGCGCTCAAGCGGGCAATTGATCTAGCCTCGTTCATGATGCCCACTGCCATACATTTCCAAGGCGACGGAACTGCAGACGGGAAGGATATCTACTTAAGTGCCTCCATTCAACGACATTTACGAAAAATCTACGATTCATTACGCTACCCAGAATCTACGCTGTCCCGCCAGAAATTTGCCGTTTTCCTCGAGTCATCTCAGGGCGAGACCAACCCGATATTGATGTTGACTGAGGAGAAATATAAGTTTGAGAAGTTCCTCGAGGTATGGTGGCTTCAGTTTGGACTAGGGGCAGAAAAGCCGGCCCCGGTCCGAGACAAAGATCTCTCGAAGCCACTCAGCAACTATTTCATAAGCAGCAGTCACAACACATACTTGTCTGGCAATCAATTATCAGGGCGGAGCACGGCAGACGCGTATAGACGCGTTCTTCGCAGAGGGTGCAGGTGTGTCGAGATAGACGTATGGGATGGAGAGTCCCCAAGCTCAAGCCCAGAGGGCTCGAGAGAAGCATCAAACAAGCCAGGCGCAAAATTGGAGCATGCTCGCCACCTCTCAGGAGGCAGTCTACATAGCGCCGCAGCTCAATTGAAGGGGACCTTAGAGGAGAAAATCGAACAAACGAGGCATATGTTAGGTGTTGACAAGGTTCACAGTCACAGCCCACGATGCAGCAAGTCTGAGCTAGTACCACCGCCATTTGGCCGGGAGTGCGGTGCCACCCTCGATCCAGCTGTTATGGCAGACAGAATTGACACGGATCGTTTATCTGTTAGATCTAGGCCGTCGTTACCTCGAGATGAACCAATTGTCATGCATGGATATACACTTACCGCACCCGTCGGATTTCGCGAAGTTTGTAAAGCAATCCGCGAAGTGGCTTTTGAAACGACCAACTTGCCCATCATTGTTAGTTTGGAAGTCCATGCCGACCAGGAGCAACAGGAGACCATGGTCCAAATTATGAAAGAAGAATGGGCAGGTGTACTAGTTGAAGAACCCCACGATACTTGCCCAACTGGTCGAATGCCGAGGCTGGAGGACCTGCTGAACAAGATACTTGTCAAGGTCAAGAAAGCATCGTCAAGCTTAGATGGATCAGCGACCATGTCGACAACACTGTCTCCAAACTCTACGATCGACGATGACGCATCCGGGTCAGAAGATGACAGGCCCGGCTCTTCAAGTAACAAGAAACCCAAAGTACCCATATGTGAGAGTCTGAGTGCTCTTGCCATTTACACGCACAGCGAACATTTCAACAACTTCGAATCGCCAGCTGCTAAGGTTCCATCGCATATCTTCTCTATAAGCGAATCGAAGATATTGGAGCTTTTGACTTCCAAACACGATGAGCTGTTCTACCACAATCGTCATTACTTTATGCGTGCCTATCCCAAAGGCCTTCGGTTCGACTCGTCAAATCTCGATCCATCCCAATTCTGGCGCAAGGGTGTCCAGATGGTCGCGATGAATTGGCAGTCATGGGACGAAGGCATGATGCTTAACGAGGCCATGTTTTCAGGCGAGAATGGCTGGGTTCTCAAGCCACCGGGTTACCGCAGCGAAGAATGGCCTGCTTCGCAAGACACTGCTATTCCTCAGCGCTCAATGGATCTAATCATCAATGTGCTCGCGGGCCAGCACATTCCGCTGCCTGAGGGTGCTAGCAGCGACAACGTACGATCTTTCCGACCCTTGGTTAAGTGCGAACTGCACGTTGAGAGGGTAGAAGATCGGTCTGGAGCTTTTATTGAAGGAGGCGGCAGGGTGCGCGAGCCTGAATGCAAACAGAAGACGGGGGCTGGTAAGACAGACCACCCAGACTTCGATACCGAGAAAAATGAACTTCATTTCATGGGCCTCCAGAATGTAGTGGAACAGCTCAGCTTCGTCAGGTAAGGATATTTACCATCCTAACCCTCCCGTCGTATTTTCGTTTCTAGTCATCCCTCTATCGGCCTTCTACCGGCTGCCCACATACAGGTTCCGAGCGGCCGGATCTCTCTCCTGCATATGACCAATGATCCACGTGCGGCAACCTGTCAAGGACAAGCAACTGCGTTGGCATGTGCAGTGACCCGACAAGCAACGGAAATGGACTGTTGATATATGACAGCCCATAGCCGGCGCCTCCATGGTTACCGGCGATGACGGAGCAAGTGCCTGAGCGCAGTAGATTCGTCGCTCTTTCTGATCGTCCACCTTCCCTTCTGACTCTTTCTTATCTCCCATCGTTCACTAGTTGTGGAACTGACGTGCTGATGCTTTACCTAATAAAACCTTATATCATTCGAATAATACCCCTGGCTGACCAACATTTCTCTATTTAGGTTTAAAGTCGAAGATGATAAGTCGCGGCTAGTGTCTCTCCGTGACCCCTTTGCCGCTTGGGCATGCATCCGCCTTGACCGCCTGGCAACGGGCTCCCGCTTCATCCACCTCCTCGACGCCAACGGTAACAAAACCCAAGGCGTTCTTCTGGTCCGTATTACAAAAAACTACAAATACCACTGACCAGTGATTATGGAAACAACCGAAGTCGGACGTAATAGGGAGACAGCTGTCGTGTTCAGTGTCACGGGATTGCGGACGCAAGGCCGCTTGCCGTTGATGCAGCCGCACTTCAGCTGCCAACTCTGCATAGACTATGATTTCTTCTTTTTTACCTCATCATACACTTTTCTTTTGTCTCCCGAGTCTAAAACGACTCGTCATCTACTGATTTCAGCCACGCAGTTGGCATGGTGTATTAAAACAAGAACGGGAAAGCGGGCAACCGGCGAAAAAATTTCGAGATAAACTGTGTAAGGGAAACGGGGGTTGGGCATCACTGCAATTACTTTCTGGCATAGGGGAGATTGTTTCCGGGTGCAACTTGCAAGGTATACAACATGGCTGCACGGCAGCAGGCGGTCGTACCCTGGGTGCTGGAATGAGCCAGCATTATCAGATGGTCTTGAATTGTATGACCGCATCGACTTGTCGCGTTTTATTTTCATTATTTTTTTGAGGAAAAACCTTTTATCTTCTGTTGGGGGTCGGCATGAGCAGGCAGCATGGCGTTCTTTTCATTTCATTGAGCGATTAGGGATACCCGGAACACTGGCCATGCTTCATCATTGCTGGTCTCGTGTTACTGACTTTAACTCGATTTTGCATCACTCCATCCATCTCATACGTATACGCATTCTACGCACCACCAATCGCGAGACTCGACAAGCGAGGCCGCGCGGTGTGTTTGGGGAAGGGGGGAGAGGAGGAGATTACGGATATTGCATTGATAGGAGCATTTAGATAGATATCTGCATCTCACAATAGACCCGTCGATGGCTTCATAGAACGCTGATCTTCACTTTGCTTGTCTGCGCGGGCGCGCGTGTCGTGTGTGTTTGTGTGCCAGGCCGATCATCTGTCTGGTCTATCTACGTATCTATCAGGCTGCCTGGCTGCCTGCCCGTCTGCGCCCAGCTTGTTAGCTGGGCAGCACTAGTTCACGATGTGTTACCTACCGACTCCCTTTATTATCTTGGTTTTATGCCCTGTCAATATACGCAAGCTGTGAGACGCTCGCGGTGTTTATATGCGTGCATGCATATACATACATACATACATAACGTACAAACCCGCGGGGAGCTGCCTACCGACCTAGGTTAGGGGTATGATGTAGTACCAGCCCCACCGGACAGCAGCTCTGTAGGTTAGGTTACTCACGTAGGCTAGCTGTTCCTTAGGTTAGGCTCTATATAGCTATCCTGTTGTAGAGTTGGGGCAAAATCTGCCGGATATGTAAAGTTGAGCTGTAGGTCAAGCAAACTGATCGACTAATTCAGCTAAGTACTGGCTCCGGATGAGGTAGGTAGGTATGTAGCTCCTTTCGAGTTTGTATTCTGAATAGAGGTTGTCTTAGACGTTGATCTTGATATCCGATGCTGACGTCGACGGAGACAAGCGAGCAAACAGGGGGGGAGGAGGGTTCGAACTATAAAATAGAAAAAGAATATAGCATATAGTGATACGTCTATAGTCTATAGTCTTGTTCAATATATAAAAAATATTTCTTTTTATTAAATTGTTTTATAGCGTAACTGGAAGATAATCTCGGTATTAATTCCTATTCCAGCTCGAGAAGAAAACCGAGTTAGTCAAGTGCTTAGACTGGCTAGATTGGGTCAGCAGTTTAGCCCCCTTTTCTTTTTCTCTTCCTAGTTCGTAAGCCGTAACTCATTATCTCGCCATAAAAGGATTAGGCATATATAGTATGGTAGAATGAGGCAAACCGGACAAATAGACAGACAGGTACAAATCTGTCAAACTACTTTGCCCCTGTCAAGCCCCTTTACCCATGTGCGCGATCGAGGCGGAAAGAGGGCTACCTAATAGCACGGTAGATATCATGTAGGTAGATATCATGTAAGCCGAGAGCAATAGAGCGTGCTGTACCACCATACCATGCAAACCGAGAGTCGGACCGCGACGCGCCTCTTGGGTCTGCGGCTTTCCGAGCGTTTGGGCAGGAGAGCAACGGGACGAGGAATCAATCAATGGGCTCTGAGGTCGTCCGCCTCTCCCTTGATATGCCCGAGACAGCTGATCGTTGGGCCGCTGCGGCTGCCACCGCGCAGGCGGGTTCCGGGCTGGGGCTAACCTAGCTGCTCTTGGTGCTTGTGTGGCTTTCGATAGATTTTGACAGTTTATATATATATAAATGTATGTATATATATGTATGCATGTATGTAATATACTATACATACATTTACATATAGGTATATGTCGTGTGTATATATGTAATATGCACAAAGCGGTGTTCGGCACTTATCCCCATGTCCCGGCGATGCTTTCCGCTGCAGATGCAGGAGCGGGACAGGCATTACTACATCTGATATAGACAGCCATCTGTCGTATTTTTTTTCATCTCTGGCAGTTTGGCTGCTGCAAGTTTGTATATGCGGCCTTGCCGCTGTTGGCTTGTTAAGATTTACTTGTGTGGCTAGAGTTTGCAGCTGTCTGAATGGTTCGTTGATCTTTGACCTGTCATCTCGGCTTCGGAGATCTTTTTACCTTGTCTTTGCCTTCGGAGCCGTTGCATCCCGCCCATGCAGAAGCGTTAGCTAATAGGGAGCTTCAGGGATCTGGATTTACAACCCAGCGTAGCCTCCTACCCGTGAACTATTGCTCCATAAGGCAAACCGACGTACGCGGACGGAGCAATGCCATGATATAGGGAATTGACTCGCGGCCGGACCAGCATTGGACGGCCGACAGAGCCGAATGTCTATCAAGTCCGCAAGGAATTCTAAATACGCGTTAATGCCGCTATATAGATAGCCGAAAAAGACACGGATTGTTTGAAAATAATCCTGCACCGTGCAAGTTATTAGGTATACGTGACGGCTGTCTCGGCAACGCGAACAGGTGTCGGTGTAGAGTTCGTAGCCGCGATAGGTTAATCACGGGAGAAAAAAACATTGCTTTTCAACTGTCAGCATTACACTGGTCAGCGCCTCATGTCATAGCAACCTTGTATCACAGGGTCATGTCAAGAAGCCCAGAAACCTTGGCGCGTACCAGCTGAGACATAGCAGAGGCACTGGAGGAAACAGTTATATTGCAGCATTTCAGGGCGTATTGAACTATCGGGTGGCATGTGAACAAATAACGTGCGTTCGTATGTTAGCTAGGAGTTGAATTGATAACAGTAGAGCGGTATCGATACGTTGGTTTAAAGTGGCCGAATAGCATTGCTCGGTTGAGTCAGCAACTTTTGTATTATATCGAATTCAGGGGTTTCCTATATTAAGATTTATATTGCCTTACGTTAGTCATGGCAATTCAATGGCAGCCCAATCTTAAAGCGGGGGTCGAGGACTGATTAACTACGTACGTTTATTTCGTAATTCCATACCTACCTTGGTAGTTCTAGAAGCTTAATGCCCCTCTGCTGTGCGACGAAGGCTGACCTGGTTACCATTCGACGCTGCATATGCAATATGTAGGGTATTGTTTGACGCATCCAGATCCGGTATAGTTATATCTCGCGGAGAGTATATAAATGAAATGTTGTGCACCTTAGAGAGGGAAACTTCCGTTATGTTGTACGAAACGATCAGCCCAAGCAAGCGTTGTGAGTAACGTCTCTGTCCCAGGCCTGAATATGCTGTATTTGACTAGCTATACGGAGTAATGCCATTGTTGTCTTGACTCGGTGCCGACAGAATCTCGGGTGGCGGAACGGGAGTTCCCTTGAAACACTATTAGACTGCAGCTCATTTCTTGTAAAAAACGACTGATAAAATAACTGTCGATTTTGTCTCGACGCCGACAGCATTGGTAGCATTGACTAGGTAGAAGGTCTCAAGCCTTTCAGCATTCATTGTGATACATACAATCCTTGTCAATATAACGGCACGTACGAAGTAAGCTTTTACTGGAATTTTTTAAGAGGCTTTCTTTTTCCGATGATTCGTCCCGGCGTAATGGTACGGTAGTCTGCAAGTGACCTTGGTGTTGCCAAACCTTCCTTTCAAAGAAGTGGAATTGTAATAGAAACAGGGGTGAAGCCCTGAATTCGTCCAGGGCCCGCCACACCGGTGTCATTGCGCCGTTCAATCATTTTTTGGCCGCCTTCCGCCGACACCGGTTGGATTCTGCCATAGCAAGTGAATACCAATCTATCCTTTTCTCGAGCGTATGAGATGTATAAGACATGCCGACGCAAATCTGAGATCGGATAGCTCACTTGAGCCGTCTGATGATAAACGCATGATAAACACGCATTGTCGTTGATCCCAGCAGCGCTGTTCACTTAGATGTACCCAAGATCGACGTCTTATTTTGGACTGGGTTGGCGGTAAGAGCTGATCAAAGTGACTGACAAGTTTATGGATCTGGGTTTGACCTGGATGGTGGCCGCCGATGCACGACTTCGAAGTCCAATGATATTGTTGTGTTGAGTGGGACTTAAGACTCGGCAAGATGTGCTGCTGCATGCCATTCGAATATCACGATAGTCGAACGGTACTGTACGTTTGATTGCTCGCCAGGCCCACCTTGCAGCATGCACTTGATGACATGTCATTTTTGACACATGACTTTGTAGATGCACGAGACCGGGCTGAACACACCCATGAAACCTGCAAGGACCCCGTTGGCGTAACTTTCGTCATTTATGAATGACCGATCGACGGTGCAGGCTGTTGAAACCACAATTGAATGGCTGAAATTGTATTTCTGCGGCTCTTCAGCGAGTCAGTTACTTATTGATCAAGATTTTGAGCCCTATTAGCTGAGATTCGACCCGCCTCCATTCCGAACTGGAGGGCAGCCATCTGGAGCCATGTTGCATTTTTTGATAGAGACAACGAACCCTATAGCTGCCCTCTTGCGTCAGCCTTGGTTCTTTAGCCTTCCATCATCGCCAATCAACAGCCCTCTGCTGCGTCGGACGTATCATCGCTTTGTTTAATAATCAACTGGAGCCGGTATGTTAAAGTCTTATTCAACGTCCGTCGCAGGCAATGCCGAATAAGACAGAGCAGTTTGGGTGGACTGCTGGAAAAGGGGACGATCATGGCCGCAATAGAAATTTATGAATTTGGCCAAGATGAATGCGGTCAAGACGCGGACCAATGCAAGGACAATGGGAAATACTTTGGGCTCGAGGTCCAGAATGGCCTGGCTATCCACGGCAATACCTCCTCTACGGCCGTTTATCGATTTGCCAAAACTGAATGGACCAGTATCCACCGGGAACGGCTTGGTGAATGTCGACTAGGTTAATGTGGTTACTTTGTGGGTCTTTTGAAGCCGCTTGCATACCGTGGTGATAGGTAGTAGGCAGGACGAGATACAGGCTTGAACTTTCAAGATGATCACCCCTGGCGCCAGTGTGGTAGAACGTTCCGTCGGACGAAAGAGTATACGAATTAGTAAAGCCATAGTGTAATCGGACGAGGTGGTGACTCATGGGGAGACTCGAGAAGAAAAGAGAGAGAGGTTAGGTAGGAATCATTTGAAGGATCTTTGAAGATAATGGAGCGGTAGATAAGGCCGAGATCGATGGGCGGGATTTGACTTTCTTCTTTAGGCAACGAGAGAAGCACCTCGTGATTACTATTGCAGCTCCATCGTAGTCGAAGCCATCAATCAGGTCATGTCGCGTAAGACATCAGCTTCAATATCCTCTTGCCGAACATGTGTGAAGATCTACCTCGTGGGCGACCTGGCGGTTCCCCACAAAGGAGATATACACTCCGGGCCCAAAGAGAGCCCAGTGCTCAAGAGGCACCGTACCAATGGAGGAAGCAAACGTAATTACTGTCAGCTCATAAGCTGGCGCCGTTTCTGCTGTGGGCAGGTGAAGAGAGGGTCCTCGTGGCTCGACGGGCCATAATGACACCAAGTTGTCGAGTTGTCAAGTTGTCAGCGCTTACATGTAGTGGTTTAGAAATGCCAAAGAAAGCAAGTCGGCAAAACTACTAGTAGCTAGTAAAGGCTGGAGTTGCTAGCTCGTGGGTGTATGTATTCGAGGAGGCTAATTGCTTATTGCGTGTACTTGCGTACCCGCGGTAGAAAAGTACCGACGTGCGTGGTGACGCGCATGGATCAGATCAGACCAAATCAGTGTTCATCTAGGGAGCGGTGGGCAAGCCCAACGATAATTTCTCGACATTGGGCATTTGAAGCGGGTAGACACAGCACAAGGCCATTGCCTATCATAAGGTTTTTTTACCTAAGACTTCAACGACTTTACATAGTAACGACTTGAACGACTTTAAGCTACCTAGCCTAAGAATGGAGCCATGAACCCCTTCAAGTCGGTAAACTGTGTAACTACAATCGATAATACTAGTACCGATAATACTAGTACCGATAATACTAGTACCGATAATACTAGTACCGATAATACTAGTACCGATAATACTAGTACCTTACTGCAAGTATGTATGTATGTATGTATGTATGTATGTATGTATGTATGTACCTACTCTAATACTACCTACATATGTGCATAGTATACTCGCAGTAGTACATACATACAGGCTCCAGGGCTCTTGCTGGGCCTCCGGTACCTGAATATGTTCGCCTATCTACCTACCTTAGGTAGTTATAAGATAACTCAGGTCACACAACACTTATCCCCCCAAACCCAAGATCCCCCATCCCCCATCCCCCATTTGCCCCTGTGGCAACCCCCCTGGGCTACCTGCCTGGGCGCACCTTCCCCCATGTCACTTGCGTCTACTTTCAGCGGAGGTTCCGGGTGCTCGGATCAAGCAAACCTCAGCAGAACCCGAGTTTTGGGGATGATTGTCCTCCATTTGGCCCTTTGGCCCACCAGGCAAATCCGCGATCTCACAAAATTCAACCCCCTACCAGGCCCGAGTACCTGGTCAACGACAATCACTGCTGTACATGCTGTACATATGCGTACACAATCCCTAACCCTGTTTTCCTGTTTTTGCTGTTTTTGTATTTCGCTCGCCTCGATAACCTGAAGTTACCCTTTAGCCCTCCCCCCCGGCCCACCCACACTCGCCCACCTGTCTCTCAGCTACAGGCGTAGTCCAATAGACTTTTCTAACGCCATATCCGCAGTGACGAAACAGATCTAACAAGGCGCCAAGCGGCCACGGACTGGCTCGCCCACGTTGAGCCCTTGACAACTGAACCCCACCCGTGTGTTGCCTGTCAGAAATTCAGATCTCCGTGCCCCCTGTCGCCATGGCTTGCATAGCTAGCATACCTGCATACATACCTAGTACAGTACATACCTAGCCCATACCTAGTCCATACCTAGTCAGCTAGTACATCGGGGTCACTCACTACAATCGTTGCTCCGCCTCGATAACGGTCAACTCCAGATACGATATGTCACTCACTTTTGGGACTCGTGTTTTCGAAAGAAATAACGCTGGCGTCTGCCGCGAGCCTTTCCGCTGCTGCACCTCGAGCTATGGTTCCATGCTTGTTCCTTCGGCTACTTACAGATCTATCAAACGCCTCACCACATCCTATAGGAACTCGCTGCGCCAGCCGCATTCCGTACGGGAGCATTGTGACTGTTCAATTTGATTCTATCTCGGCCCCTGCGAAAGTATTCCAGGCCCTTGTTTGGAGTCGGATGCCTGGAAAACTATAAATATACGTGTTGTGCCCTCAGGTACGTCTTGTGTTGAGTATATCAATCCACATCCACTCTCACCGTGCAACTCGCTCCTTGTCAAAGCCGTGACTGGAATTATCTATAGCATTATACATACACTTCTCATCCATATATCTACACTTGAATATATCGTCACCATCAAAACTTACACTATGGCATGCACTTGCTCTTCCTCGGGCCGAGAGCCTCATGCCAACCACTGCTCCCAGCCGGCCTCTGGCCACTCCTCTCCCATGGTTGATGAGTCTGGAACCGTAAGGAGATATATTGCTGATAACACACCACAACTCTCGTTACTGACCGTTCGCTCAAGGCCCCCGGAAAACGTTGCCCGACTTGCCAGGAAAGGGGCCGAGAATCATGGGTCTTACCTGGACGGGACTGCGTGTACTGTGGAACTTATGTTGCCTAAGCGTCGTACCCAAGTTAGTGGCCACTTATTCGATGATGTTCCAAACATCCCTCGCTGACTCTCATGATGTGGATTGTAGCTTGGAGACGAAGCTTCTTTACACTTAGCACCACACTCATGA
Source organism: Whalleya microplaca (assembly GCA_022497155.1). Classification (NCBI taxonomy): domain Eukaryota; kingdom Fungi; phylum Ascomycota; class Sordariomycetes; order Xylariales; family Xylariaceae; genus Whalleya; species Whalleya microplaca. Next base: position 236,043 of record MU385749.1, on the reverse strand, counting down.
TATCATGCCTCGGTCCATTTTCTTCAAATACAATACCCTTCGTTACAGCCATCCCGTTCCATCTCACTCAGCTCCAAGGGATGGCTGTAACTGGTGTGTTTTCCTACGTAGTTGGTTGCTGGAGTTAGGTTTCAAAACTACACGTCATTTCTCAGATTATGGCGCGAAGAGTCGGTGTCGAGAGTCGGTGTCGAGTCCGGGTAAAGCTATGCGACTTATTAGAGTCTCTGTTTTCTGACTTTTCTGGGCTTCTGGGGGCATGTGGATAGACTCAAAAGATCGGCTGGATAGATGAGGGAAAGCATGTAGAGCCGCAATACCCAAGATGAGGAGTTGCACCTTTCATCGTTACAATAGAGACCGAGTTCGCAACATCACTTAATCACTCATCTTCTCTCCAGCTAAATGTGTATGAAATAGTAGATAATATGCCAACTCACTCCCGGCGAATCAATGGCCGGAGTAGAGCTAGACTAAGTAGATCAGTGGTGTCATTGTCACAATTCCGCCCGTCGTCGGACCCTTTGTGGATCTAAAAGGTAAAGATGTGGTTCACCGTTGTTCCCTGTCAGCCTTGTGAGGCTTGACCTAAAGCTTGAAGGGTTACACAGAACAGGGATGCTTACTGCGAATTATATGCAGAGGTAACACAGTGTTTCTACGCTATTTTTCACATGTTATAGGTACGAAATACCTGATATGGAGGAGCCTGATCACCGCCACGATACTATACGACAATAATGCCCGCCAAACGGGGCCATGGGAGATTTGATATCTCGACTCAGGAGACTCACTAAAGATGATCTAAAAGAAAATGAGTACACACTGGAAAACAGGAAAATACTTGATTCGATCATTGAAAGAAATGGCTATTAACCCCCTCGTGCCCCTCGTCTGCTATTAATGTGTAGTAGGAACTTTGGTGGTAAGGCTGCGATCACTATATTCTACCGGATACTAATGTACACCATTTAGAATTCATTGGCCTATATCGTCATGAGCTTTCTCTGGGCGAAATCCAGCCATCCAAGAGATGTGGCAATGGCCTGATTACCAAATATATACGAATATAACGCGGGGTGGCTCCTACCAATAGATTATCGGCATTTAAGTTAATGACATAGTTCTTTAAACATGCTCCTGGTATTGTCTAATGGCTCCTCTATCAACCTGAAAGGTCTCGTCTAGATATGCGCGAGGCTGGACTACGGACATATCAGGAGACGGGGCTAGAAACATCGGCTGTCGTCGGGCACAATATATGAGCACGAATAGAGCCCTAGACTACCACATACGACCATAGGACCTAGAAAACTCGGCATCCCGTCCGCTCTGTCCTAGATAAGCTGGGTACCGCCGGATTAGTAGTTGGGTCGGTGACGACCAGCGAATCCCCGGTGTTGTATGTTTTTTTCTCGATATTCTTTTTACGTCCGAACTCGCCCCCCTTTTGTCTCGTGTCACTTTCTCCTGGGCTTTCTTTTTAGTCCGACATGTTTAGCCTTGTAGCCTTCTCTCCGTCAACCACAGGCTATCTAGAGGTTGTTACATTTACTTTTAAGTGGGAGCTCTTTTAAAGCTTATCTAGGTTGGGAATTATGAGCAGGGTGGGTCTCACAAGTGAGGCGCTAGCTGTACCTCAGTGACGAACATCACATTTTGAGAGCGTTTGAAGCGAGTGAGGCTGCAAACAATCCAAAATAAGACCGAGGCGCCTAACGAATGTGGCACAATAGCTTGTTTCCGTTACACATTGAATATGTGCCATATTATATCCTTGCGCAACCTATACTACTTATGTTTCAGCTCTCGGGCCTATTAAGTGAAAGTTTTTCGTAAGCTAGGATTTGCTAAGCTCTTATAAATATGTTTCACAATATTATAGAGGTTCAAGATAGAGTTATATCTTCTTGGGGGTGGTGTGGCTTCTATATTAATGTCAAAGGGTTTCTTAGCGGAGGTTGCGGAAATCTTAAAAAGCATTTAATGAACGGTGATCGCCGTGAAAGCTTATTAGCGGCGTAAATGAACATAAACCAGGATGGTCTCGAGATAAAGTAGCAGCTAATCAAAGATCAATGTAAGCTTATTATTAAATATGAATGTATTTCCTCGCTATCGTGAAAAGCCTTTGCGATTACCTAGGTTATATAATATGTCTTGGCATATATATACAGATTATCTAGTTATGCCATCGACTTAAGAAAGAATATGACAAAAGGATATCAGAAAGAGGCAAAGCAAATATTTCATAATAGTTAATAAGTATTCTATTTTATTATATGCACTGGAATCGGGAGTCACTGTAATATAATGGGAGCCAGGTGTGAATAAAGCTATTCGCAAAGCCGAAGCCTTGCAGATGAATAACAGTCACATCAAAATCCTAGCCATACCGATCAGAGTGAACTCGACTAATATGCGTGTATAACAAGGAACCTAGGGCCCTAGATGTGAAAAGGAAAAGAGTGACGGAATACAGTCGCGTGTACCCCTTGTAGGCAATCTCTAGACGTGAATCTCATGCCCCACTGCAAAATTTGACACAAGCTTCTAGAACTGGATTACACAATAAGATGCGAGCCGCTATATCAAACGCTTGAGAAGTATACGACAAATTGACTCTATGATCATCTATTGGTCTAAGCCTCGGACCTTCGAACATCAAAGTTTGAGATATCCATATCTTAATTAAACATGCCTTTAACGCTGACTACCATAAATCGGAATGTTTGAGGTCTTTACAGGAGGAAGGCTTATCGAAATATGGAAATCGGGATCACCCACTCCGCAGTTGCGAAGTCCTCTTTGGGTAGGACACAAGAGTCTTGAAGGTATTATTAAATGAATACAAGGCAAGTGGAAGAACGGCCCGTGAGAACCGGGACCAATATCACGCTTGGGAAAGGCAAGATGAGATCATGGGAGAAGAACTTGCATTAAACGCGCTACTATCCTCTACATTAACATGCTGGCCATACATCCATATACCTCCCTCGTGACAGATAGCTTCTAGACAAACTGCCTCTATACCTAACTACTTCCCAAATCAAACACCGTGATGACATAGCAAAAATGCAGAGAGAAGAGAAAAGAGAACCCAAGAAAAGACTTGTCCGTGTGTATCATAGCTCATTTGGATTAGTATTTTTCGACGACCAAAGGGGAGGCATACATAGGCGAGTTGGCTCCGAGAGGGTAATAGTCCCGGGCAGCGGAACAGGCCTTTGGTCGCGTGGTGGTTCGAGCTGTACTATAAATGACGGATTTACAGCTCGTCCCGACGGGGCAAGAAGGTTGGGCTGCCGGGTTGCCAAGAGAGGGTAGTCTCAACGCAAGCCTCACCAGTTGGGCTGGCGTTCATGGCAAAGATGTCCTGGGACTTGGGTACGCCGGCAGGGACGTTTCCGTTTCCATTGCCGCCGTTACCATCGCCGTTGCCGTTACCATTTCCATTGCCGCCGTTGCCATTGCCGTTGCCGTTACCATTTCCACTGCCGTTGCCGTTACCGTTACCATTTCCATTACCGTTCCCGTTGCCGCCGTTGCCATTTCCATTGTTGTTGCCGTTCCCATTGCCGCCATTTCCGTTTCCATTGTTGTTGCCATTTCCATCTCCACCGTTGCCGTTGCCGTTACCGTTGCCATTTCCATTACCGCCGTTTCCATTTCCGTTTCCGTTACCATTTCCATTGCCATTGCCATTGCCATTGCCGTTACCATTGCCGTTACCGTTGCCATTGCCATCACCACCGTTACCATTGCCGTTGCCATTGCCATTACCGTTACCGTTGCCAGTACCGTTACCGTTGCCAGTACCGTTTCCGTTTCCGTCTGGCAGAGGACCGCCAGGTACGATGACACCATTCTGGCATTGAGTAGCTGTTGGACATGTCAGTCAGTATAATCCTTCTGGCAAACCACAAGTCGAAGATGTCAGAGACTGAGTGGAACTTACCTTGGTACAGCACAATGTCGACAGACTGGCAGCCCGCAGGCCACGTGTTAGCAGGGGCAAAGGTAGCGAAAACCTGTCCAGAAGCGACCTGGCAGAAACCAGCCTGGCCGTTGTAGAAGGCGTCGTTGAACCAGTGGAGGACACCGTTGATGATCGTGAAGGTGGTCGAGATGGTTCCATCTGGCGTCACGCGGATGGGCATGTTGGCGATGCCGGGGTTGGTGGCGATTTTCTGACCACCACTGAGGAGCTCACCGTTGGTCAGGTTGAACAGAGTAGCGTCGTTGCAAGAAGACGGGTTGGCGGGGGAAGCACCTCCGATGAAGCCGCGACTGGCATCCTGGCGCTTCTTCATCACCCTACGGACAGTGGTAGCAGCCGCGGCGTTGAAGTCACCAGCCGGGACAACACCGAGGAGAACAGAGATACCAGGAATGTTGGTAACGCCGGGTACACCCGAGGTAGTGGGGCTTGGGGACGAGGAGGCCGTGCCGCTGGGTACACCGGAGCCAGTACCAGTCGACGAAGGACCGTTGCCACTGGCACTGGGAGAGCCAGAGCTCGCAGGGCCAGAGCTCGCAGGGCCGGAGCTGGCAGGGCCGGAGCTAGCAGGGCCGGAGCTAGCAGGACCGGAAGTAGCAGGACCGGAAGTAGCAGGACCGGAAGTAGCAGGACCGGAAGTAGCAGGACCGGAGGTAGCAGGACCGGAAGTAGCAGGGCCAGAAGTAGCAGGGCCGGAAGCAGTGTTACTCCCGCTTGGGGAACCAGAGTTGGAGGGTGTAGCAGTGCCACTTGTAGGAGCACCAGAACCGCTGGTAGGCGCGGCAGATCCACTGGTAGGCGCGTTAGAACCAGCAGGAGAAGAGGCACCGGAAGGACTGTTAGACGCGCTGGGGCCACTAGCTGATGAGCTAGAGGGACTAGCCGACGGGCTGGAAGCACTACCAGATGGGCTGGAAGGACTAGCTGACGGGCTGGAGGCGCTAGGCGAACCACTGGCACCGCTGGGAGACCCAGAAGCGGGCGTATTGGAAGGCGCACCTGATGCCGTTGTAGCGGGAGAGCTAGGAGAACCTAAAAGATAAGCCTGTCAGTAAGAATCCAAAGGTAGCACGGAGGTCAGGGTCAGAGGGCAACTTGCCCACTGTCTGGGTGGTATTTCCGTTCACTGTGAGCAGGACTGCCTGATTCGCTGGCTGAGCGAGAATGATGTTAAGGAACGAGTAAGAATCACGCTTTGTGATCTTCGATCCACCGCCACATATCTGTGTGTGGTCCATAGGGCAGGGGATGTTGCAGGCATTACGGTCTGGGGCAGCGGGTAGCTGCCTCAGGTTCACTTGGCTACCGCAGAAACAATCGCCGGCGTTGTTTGCAGAGAGCTGGAATTGGGCACCTGCGCAGTACCCAGCACAGCTGGCAGCGCTACCGCCAGCGTCTGCGTTTCCACGGAATTGATCGGTGCCGTTGTCACTGAATGGTGTCTGACCAACTGCTAATTGGAAACACCCGACGTACTCGACTACCATCTCGACGGTGGAGGCCTGGCCTGTCTTTGGGTCTACTACTTGAAGCTGAGCAAGAGCACCTCTGTCTTGGGGCACCGAGTTTGTGTTGAAAATATCGGAAAATGCCTGCACTTGGGTAGACGCGAGGACGACAGTAGGTGTAGGAGTCTGTGTGGTAGAGGTTCCTGAAGAACTGGATGAGGTCGTTGTGGTAGAGCTGGTGACCGATAGGCTAGAGCTCGCTGACCCAGAGTCGGTAGTACTAGTAGCAGATCCAGAAGTTCCAGATGTGACAGAAGTGCTAGATGATCCAGATCCCGCAGCACCTGAAGAGGCAGCAGTCGATGCCAGACCACTAGAACTCTGAGCGAGAGTAGAAGAGCCGAGCGCTCCAGTGGTAGAAGGCGCTGAAGACGATCCAGGGCCAGGGGTACTGTTGGATCCCGAACTGGTAGCGATGATCGAGCCTGATGAACCTGCAGATGACGAGTCTGACGCTTGGGATATTTGGACGGTAGTGGCTGATGAGGCGGCGTTGGTGCTTGCTGGGCCTGGAGAGTTGGAACTAGCAGCAGAACCGGCAAGGCTTCCAGAGCTGGAAGAGCCGGACCCGCCTGCGAAAGGGCCTGACGCACTAGGTGAAGCGGAAGAGCCCGCATCAGAAGCAACAGAAGTTGTTGAGGCGCTAGAACCGGCGACAGATGTGCTTCCAGCATCCAAGCTTGCGGATGATCCTGATGGGCTTGTCGAACCTGGGGAGCTGCCACTGGCATCTGCTGAAGTCGTAGAACTGGGAGAGCTGCTACCAAAGCCGGGCGTGCTCGTGGGGTTAATGATGCTGGATGGGGTGCTAGAAGATCCCGCATCGGCACCCGTTGAAGCTGTCGAAGTCGAAGAGCTGTCGGAAGAGCCAGAACCAGCGCTTGCTGATCCGGAAGTGGTCAGACTACTGATTGAAGAACCCGCGCCTGTCGAAGACTCGGCATTGGTTGTCGAACTAGATGAACTAGGGGCAGCGCTTGCTGTGCTGGATGTACTAGACTGTGCGCTCGTAGAGACAATAGCACTTGCTGAACTCTTAGTGCTGCCGATTATCGATGAAACAGTAGCTGAGCTTGCACCAGAAGTAGGGCTTGTACTTATTACAGAGTTCATACTACTGGAGCTACTTGTGCTTGACGGAGAGGTGAAGGAAGAACTAGCAATCGTGCTAGTGGAAGTGGAAGCACCAACAGGGGAGCCTGTTGATGCAGTGGTGGTGGAAGAACTAGTAGGAAAGCCTGTTGATGTAGTGGTGGTGGAAGAACCAGTAGGGGAGATTGTTGAGGTTGTGGAAGAGGAAGAACCAGTAGGGGAGATTGTTGAGGTTGTGGAAGAGGAAGAACCAGTAAGGGAGATTGTTGAGGTTGTGGAACTAGACGTACCAGATGCAGCGCCCGAAGATCCGGGAGGCGAGCTTGATGGAGCGGAAGATCCAGTAGGAGAGCTAGAACCAGATGTTGCAGAGGGCGAGGTGGAGGCAGCAGAAGACCCAGGCGCGCCCGAAGCGGTAGATGGACTGGCACTAGGGGTCGACGAACCACCGCCGGAGCTGGGCGCACCGGAGTTGCTCGCGCCGCCAGACGGCGAGGGGGTAGACGAGCCGGTGTTGCTTGCGCCGCCGGACGGGGAGGTGCTGGTCGAAGCGGTGTTGCTTCCGCCTCCGGTCGAGGTCGGGCTGGACGAACCAGAGTTGCTTGGGCCGTTAGACGAGGACGGGCTGGCCGAACCGGAGTTGCTTAGGCCGCTAGACGAGGTCGGGCTAGCCGAACCGCTCTTGCTTGGGCCGTTAGACGAGGTCGGGCTAACCGAACCGGAGTTGCTTGGGCCGTTGGACGAGGACGGGCTGGCCGAGCCGGAGGGGCTGGCCGAACCGGAGTTGCTTGGGCCGTTGGACGAGGACGGGCTGGCCGAACCGGAGTTGCTTGGGCCGTTGGACGAGGACGGGCTGGCCGAACCGGAGTTGCTTGGGCCGTTAGACGAGGTCGGGCTAACCGAACCGGAGTTGCTTGGGCCGTTGGACGAGGACGGGCTGGCCGAACCGGAGTTGCTTGGGCCGCTGGACGAGGTCGGGCTAGCCGAACCGCTGTTGCTTGGGCCTCCGGGCGAGGTAGGGCTAGAAGAACTGGGGCCTGCACCCGACGGGCTTCCCGACGGGGAGGAACTGGATGGGCCACCGCTGGTGGTGGTGGCGGCAGGCGTGGTGCTCGAGGGGCTGGAACTACTACTAGTAGTGGTGGTAGAGCTTGAACCGCTAGCCGTGGTGGTGGTTGTAGAGCTGGAACCGCTGGCCGTGGTGGTGGTGGTGGAGCTGGAACCGGTAGTAGTAGTGGTAGAAGGGCTGGAACTGGCAGTAGTAGTGGTTGAAGGGCTGGAACTAGCAGTAGTAGTGGTGGTGGTAGATGCTGCGGTAGTGGTGGTAGTGGTGGTGGTAGTTGAGCTGCTGGACGCGCCTAGGGGAACACATAATTAGACCTCAAAGCAATGGAACATAGGAAAGGGGGAGTCACGTACTGTTGCTGCAACCGTAGGTAGGGGTAGGGACGTAAGTAGAGCTGAACGCCTTGATCCAAGGACCGTTAGCGGCCTTGGACGAGACGGCGTAGACTAGCGGGTTGCCGCCACCACAGTTCTGGGAGTCCGAGCCGGGGCAGGGGTAGTTACAGTCCTGGACGTTCTGGAATGTGGCGCCGGCCTTGGGGTCGGAGTTAGAGCAGGTGCACTTCGCGGGTCCATTGTTTGCCGTAAGGGCAGCGTAGGCGAAGCCACCCTTGGAGCAAGCTGACACACAGGAGTCTACGCTGACACTGGCGGCAGCGACACCACCGTCCGAGGAAGAAGCAAAGAGATCAGTGATGGAGTTCTGGGAGTAACAACCGTACAGGACGTACGGGGTCGCGATCGCGGAGGGGCTGGCGGTGGCGACGAAGGTTGCGCTCCTGGAGATAGTGGCACCGGCGGCAACAGCCAGAGGGGCGGTGGCGCGGTTCACGACACTGGCGGGAGTGGCGAAGCAGTTGGCGTACCCGGTGCTGACCAGCGTCGCCGGGGGGTTGTTGTATGAACCTGGGATCCTGGGGATGAAGCAACCCATGAGCTTGGGGTTGGCGTAGACGGGGAACGGACCATTGCCCGCACCACAGCAGTCCTGGCCGGTACAAGCACTATAATCACGCTTAGTTCTGGAGCATGGGGGTTAGGGGATGTTCATGAACGTACGTTCCGGGGTTGGCGCAAGAGTTGAAGCAGCTCGTGTCGGTTGCAGCCAACTGGACGTTGCGAGAGTTTATACCGAAACCACTTCCACAGAAACATTGGATGCTAACCCAGTTGGTTAGCAAGAGCAAAATCTGACAGGAAACATCAACAACTTACCTGCTTCCACTGCCACTCATGTAAGTGTAGGGCGAGCCGAGAGCAGCACAGTAGGCGAAACAAGCGCCGGCACTAGCGAACGTGCTGCTCGGCGACGTGATACCCGAGTCTCCAGAAGGCAGGTTAGGCCCCTGGAAACATCCGAGCAGACCGTAGCCGGAAACGAGAGAGCTCGGGTCGCCGGTGGTTGGGAAAGAAGGGTCCACGTAGACGTGCGCTCCGGAAGTCGTACCACAGGACTCCCGGCGGTCACCGGGACAAGGATCAGCGGTGTTCTTGCATGTCGAGTCGTCGGCCTGTTTTACGAGGTTGACCGTGCTACCATCGGATTTCTTGTATGTGAGAGTGCTACCGCAAGAGCACTGCTGGTTCCAAAGACCGGAGTACTTGAAACCTTCGGCACGACAGAACTGGGAACACAGGTAAGGAGTGACGGTGTTGTTGACCTGGTCACCCTTGTCGAAACGGATGTACGCGTTCGAGTTGTCACCATCCTGCTTGAAAGCTTGAGGGGCAAACGGCCAAGGATTGCTGGTACTGGCGTAGCAGCCGGCGTATTGGATGGTGTTATCCGCTTTACAGGAGATAGACAGGTCTTCATAGTAAAAGGCCTGGGCGTTGACCGTGGCGGACAAGGCCAGCAAGCAAGCCGAAGCCGCCACTCGGACCCGGCTCGACAACCCCATGTTGGCAGACAAGCCCCGGAAGATCCGCACACGCAGTCGGTATTCCACGTGGGTAAACTATAAGATAAAAGCCGATCTAGGAAAAGGGCAAAAGAGCTTAAATGAATGGATGATAAATATCAATGAGCGTAGTAAAGAAAGAACGAAGTGTAAAGAATAAGCGAAAGAGCAGCGAGATCTATCCTATTTGAAGGAAGACGAGAATCGAAAGGGATAAGGAACATACATCTCGAGGTGGAATGTTCACGGGCATTAGCAGAGAAGATAAATAATTCTGCACGAATTCGACATTCCCTCGCTTGATCCAGATCCATCACCACCCAATGCCATTTAAGGGAGATGTTTTGATCCAGATAAATAAAGGCTTCTCGATGCCCTTGGAATGGGTACGAAGATCCTACTTAGGGTCACTGCTTTTGCCTAGTTGGACGGCCGGCTGGAAGGTGGCAAACCAGTGTAATGAAATAATGAGACTAGCTCAGAAGATAATCTCCTAAGTCCAGGTTCAAGTGAGCCGTGTTGTGATCGCGGTTGTTCATCGCGAGGAAACACTGATATAGACCCGGATCCATTCGCAGAATTGAGTTCTGCTAATCCGTATAATTCGATCAATCACACATATTGCAATGAACAGCCCATTGTAGCATGCGGCTTCCTGGATTCCTGAGTAGTAAATTTGCCATCTCACGAAATTCTTAGCATCCTCGCCATGTCTCAGCGCCATCGTTGGGGACAAGTGAGGATTCATTTAGCTGATTGAATTGACGTGGTCCTTGCTCCAATAGTGCAGCCAATACATACTACCCCCGTGAACAGCGCAATTAGAAGGACACCGAGAGAGACCCTAACTCATGTTCCAGACCGATACCTAACTCCCTTATGTCTTGCTATCCTCAACCCTCAAACTCCACAATGCCCGATGCTGCGGAACTGATAGTTCTTGACCTCCCTTCTTGCACACCATTAGCTTCGAGAATTGAATGGTTCGACCCTTCCGGTACCTTCGTTGAGCCGGCTTCAGCGTCTGCGCCGTCTAATAGATCTCTGTCTGAGGAGCGCACGCTCCGCCGCTCAGGGTCACCAAAACCACTTGGTCGTCGGAGATCTTCATCCTCCTCATCGTCGTCCTTCTGTCCAGGTAGTGCATTCTTCTCCAGCTCGCGCTGTGCTTCTTCCATTCGCCGTCGGACTTCGGCCGCCACACGTGATGCATCCGTGACGATGTTGTCTAGAACACCCCGTAGACTACGACCAGCACCCGCAACACCTGGCTGCGGGAGTGGGACGGGTGGAGCTGTAGAACGGCCGAAGTTCATATTTGAGAATGTTGTGAGAGCCGAGACCGACTGGCTACCACTCGGCAAGCCGTCGGTAATGTGCAACGATGTGGGAAATGAGGATTCGAAGAATTGTTCTAGTAACTCATCTGCAAGCACCACCATCCGGAAGGTAGGCAATGTCATATGCAAGGGATTTGAGGGATCTAGAGCCGCATTGGCTTTCTCAGACTGTGCTCTGGACACAGTGCGCCTTGAGTCGTTTCCATTATCTGGTCCGCCCATCGCCTGAGGAATTGAGCCCAGGTCCGGCTTTGCCTTTGTAGACCTCGGACTGGCTGCGGGGCCTTCAAAGGCCAGTAGGTCCTCTTCATCGTCTTCCTCGTCGCCGATAGCGAATGCGCTGTTATCTACCGGTTCATTCGTTTTGACTCTTGATCTCGGGGTGGTGTCAAAGTTGCCATGTTGATTGCTTGGATGGTCTGGATCCGCATATTCAAAACAGCGTCTAATAAATGCACTCACGCTTCCTAAGAAACGCTCATTCACGGTGCCGCCGATAGGCGGGCTCAACGGGCCAGAATCTCCTAGCCCATTGAGCGTTGTAGTTGAATTAGAATTGCTTAGTGATCCTTCCAACCCGCGACGCGAAAGGAACAGGAGCGCTTCGGATATTCGCAGAATACCTTCGCGGTCAACCTTCCCATCGCCGTCATCGTCGTATAGTTCGAAGAAATAGGTGATTGTACCCATGATATCACGCTTGCCCTTAATGTGTGCCAGTCCGGTCACGACATTCTGTAACGTCAACGTCGAATTGCCATCCACATCCCACCTTCGGAATAATCTCTGCATAAACTCATGGTCAGCTGGCTCAGGGCCGCCACCCCATGGTGAGAGCAGGCTAGCGTCAGAACGTCTGAAACTGCCAAAATACGAGTTGTTACGGTCCTTCTCTGAGGACTGGTCGCGTCGGGATGAAGGTTGAGTATCCGAAATGGCCCACTTAGATATACTCGCTAAGAACTCCCGAAATGCATCATAATCCATCACACTGGTGCTGGGACCAAGACCAACGCGACCCTTCTCCACGTTATGGTCATGGTGTTCCGGGTACGCGTCGGCGATCCTAGTCTTACTAGCTCTAGCTCGGCGCAGTTGCTCTTCTTGTATTATGTGATCCCGCTGCTGCCGTTCATATAACACACCATAGAACCTGTCATAAAGAGACCCTAGCTCATCGGGGCTGAGTATCTTGCTGTCAGGCCCAAGATTTCGGATAGCAGTCCGCTTAGCGAAATTCTCAATGTTATTGAGAACCGCATCCTTGTTCTTTAATCGCAAATCTTGGATTGTGCTGTGAGTGATGGCCGAGAACTCTTTGAAAGCGACCACCATAAGTTCTTGGAACCGGTTGATGGCTCTCAATTTGGGGTTCTCCGATTTCGGGTGTGCGGATTCATCGAGACGTGTGAAATATGATTTGAGAACGGATATAAACGCGCCGTCGTCTGTGGCGTCTAGTAAATCCTCACCATTGATCCTTAGAATGGCCAGCCCAACTTGGAAGAGAACTTTGGGCCCTTCAACAAAAAAGACATCCAGGACCCTGAATGCAAAGACCAGAGGCATGGAGTTGATATACAGAGACAGAAACCACGGAAGAGAAACCACAGATAGTTGTACATCACTCTTGACAAGGTGTTCCCACAGGATCGGCATCGTCTTCTCCACGAGGGATTCGAACACCTTCTGATCCAAGAGGGTTCCATACATGGTAGAGGAGTAATAGCCAGGGACGAGCCTATCGCACAAGGCCGAAAGCAGGAAAAATGCCTGGGCCTCGGACATATATATCAGCAAGGCGGCGACTACTATATTCATCGCCTGGCAATAGCCGACGTCAGGATTCACCCAGCTATACGCTGTAAGAACCTGGCGCAACCGGCTGATGCCATCCTCGCTCTGGAAACCAGGGTATTCGGGAAGGCTTCGGTTCAGGTCCTTTTCTATCTCGTCGATGGCAAGCGATTCCTTGCCGTCGAACTTAGCCAGGGTGTCATGGTACAGTGTTGGGTTTTCAAGTCGTAGATATAAAGATCCAGAAGTCAGCTCCCATATCTCCCCACGAAGTCGGTTTGGGAGACCGACTCTGATTAGCTTGTGAAAAGTGGGCTGACGAATCAGGGTTGCGTTACGGCCATTGTCGCGGAGGTATTCGCCCCATAATCTCATCTTTGCTCGGTCTCTCAGCTTCTTCGGATCGCCAGGGTACCTAAATATCATACCCAAACCCGCATCGGGCGGACTGATATTCTTCTTATCGTCGGGCCGGAGCAGGTATTCCGAGTAGCATTCTCCCACAACCTTCTTAAGTTTCCCAACGTTGCCGACGGCGTTCCTCAAACCTTTCTTGAGGCCATCGCAAAACCTCTCGCATGCTTGACGGCTTCCAGCCAGCTGTATCGTGATCCGCTGTTCTTTAAAGTCTTTCTTGTCTTTTTGCGCATCTTTGTCCTTGGCCATTTCTTGCGTGATTCCATTCCAGGTTGTAATAGCGAGAGCAAACTAGAAATCTCGGAGTCAGCTCGTGTTGACATTCATCCTAGACAACTTGGGCCTCAGTTACCTGGAAGTTCGGACTATTGAGGCGTTCAACCCGTCTGATAGCACACAGGGGGAAAGTGAAGCCATTCCCACTAGGACCCCCGCCGTGTGTTTGACCGGTAAACGCAGAGGAGGTGGATGTTGTGGCAGTATGGACGAAGCTGGTCGGGGTGGTTGAGAAGCAGATGTAAGCCTCGGATAGATGGAGTTTCCCTGCATAGTGCCAGCCTCGATCACGTTCTTTGTCCCCCTGGGTGACATTGGAGGGCGGTATGGTGAGCTCGGCGGGGATCTCGTACAAAGGCGTCTGGGAGCCAGGAAGTCGGAACTGGTTCTGAAATAGCGAAGACTTCGAGGGGTTTCTGTCAGAGTTGGTCAAGTTCAGCCCCTGCATGGGATCAATCAGCTGCTGGGCGGCTGATTGAGCCTTCTGCACGAAGCTGCTGATGTTAAACATGGTTCAAGACCTTCCAACGGAGTCAAGTCCATGAATTCTCGTTCAATGCATTTCGGACATTGGTTGAGGGATGGGGGGACAATAGGGACGATAGGGACGATCGGCAGCGGACAAGATCAATTTTGGCTCGTATCAGATGTTATCGTGCGTAGGTGAAGGTGAGATGTATTCACGAGGTCCAGTTCCTTCGTGGGGTTGTTACTGACAAGGAGCAACACTGCCGGTCTACCGCTCTTCAGCCTCTCTACAAGACAGGGATCCTTTGTGGCTGAAGCTCTGCTAGTACGTACCTACTTATTGTATGTACTCCGTAGTAGGCAATCTGACAATGGAGCTAGAGCCAATTGGGTCAAGCCGGGACCCCTTGTGATGGGAGAGTTAAAGCTCTATGCATTTACCTGTATGTATCGTTGAAAAGGGATGAGTTCCCCAGGGAGATTGTGATATCATATGCATTTAAGCTCACATATGCACGCAATGATAAGTTGGGAAACCCTTGTGACCAACACCAAGAACCAGTGGCCACTCCCGTGATAGACTTTATGTAGTTCCTCTCACCCGATTTCCCATTACTCTTCTTCATCGATTCAGGTACTTGTACTAACAACATCAATATTCCTAGCGACCTTCTACCAAGTATACATACGGATATCCATAAATTGTCAAGGCCACCTAGCAGTTTGAGTCTCAGCTATAAAGGCTTGCCTGACTCTGTTCTCATTGCTGCAAAGGCTAGGGGAAAAGGGTGGTACCGTTCATGCATGAACATGAATCCACCCCGGCCACTCCCCGATATCAAATGTCAGGTGCCTTGTCGTCGCTGAAGAAGTCTTCAGTCTCATGAGGAAGAAAGCTGGAAGCCTCCAGGTCTTTATATAAGCTTGTAAGTGTTTGTTGAAGGCTTATGACCTTCTACCAATCTCAATCACATGCCTATACCGGGATCCGTCCCTTGTTATGTGTGATGCGATGGCCTTGACACCTGACCTGAAGCGCTGTGCTACAGTGTAGCAGCTCAAGTAGCGCTCATTCTGAGGGTTTCATTGGCAAAGGGGGCTGTCTCGACTCTTCCAAATGCAACCTCATGCGAGCGGCCGACACACTTATGCTGGTGCTGGATCCCTCGCCCGAGATACGTACATGCATATGGAATACACACATACCTATGTCATGTACACACAACTAACCTGGTCTAGGCCGCCTAAAAATAATCCCAACTTCTCCCCGCCTGAGAGCAAACGTCATCGCTGGCACCGCACTGCCGCCAAATACTTGGAGTTTGATAGTCCTCCTAGTCAGTCCTTGTAATTGAATGCGCTAGGCTAGAGCCTTTCCGTAGAGCAACCGTTGCAAGGCCCGTCGCGCAGTTTTTTCTCCCGTACACACTCCCTACTCTTCGCTAAAGAATTGGTTCATGATGTGCATTCTCTAATAATTACCTGCGCCATAATTCACCTTAATATCAACCTTGTCTGTCGAGCCTAGCGGGCATTCCGACCCCCCAGTCCCCAGAGTCGCCCTCCGCCGGCCGTCACCTAGCGTCGAGACATGGGTGCCGTTTGACAATCACCAATTGCGAAAGACTGGCTGGCATAAAATACGTCGCGTATTGCTAGCCGGGAAACAACATCTTCACACGTCTTATCGTAAAATGGCTGCTACAGTTGCTAAGCTTGGTCTCCGGACTGGCGTTGGACGGGAACACAACTTGCGACCTGTTACGAATATGGACGCTGGCGCTGGCGGGGTTTCGCAAGGAGATGAAGGAGATGCGCATGCGGGGCAAAATGTACCACCGCAACAACAGCGATTGAAGCCAAGCGACTTCTCTCTTGTGCGGACTTTAGGAACAGGTATGTCGCTACTATCTGCCTTGTCTTTTATTGCGCGCAATATGTCGCTAGAGTAGTTACTTTTCCATGCTAACTAACATTGTCGCAGGTACCTTCGCGAGGGTATGTCTGGTCCGTCCCGTGGCTGGCAGTGTAGAAGAACGCGAGAAGGTTTTTGCCCTCAAGATCTTGCGGAAGGCCGAAGTAATCAAGCTCAAACAAATCGATCACGTACGAGACGAGCGCCAAATCCTCGCCGATGTGTCCGGCCACCCATTTATCACAGAGCTGATCACCACCTTCTCGGATCGCGACTCGTTGTACATGCTACTCGACTATATCCCCGGTGGTGAGCTCTTTAGCTATCTGCGAAGACATCGACGTTTCCCCGAGGAATGGGCTCAATTCTATGCGGCCGAGATCGTCATGGTGCTCGAGTACCTGCATGAACAACAGGGAGGTGTGGCATATCGCGATCTGAAACCAGAGAACCTCTTGCTAGATGGGCAAGGACACGTGAAATTGGTAGATTTTGGGTTTGCGAAGAGGCTGGGTAGCAGAGATGATAGACCCGTCGAGACTTATACACTTTGCGGCACGCCGGAGTACTTAGCGCCCGAAGTGATTCAGAACAAGGGCCAGTACGTATTCTGGAGTTCCTTATTCCCCGTTAGGACTTCTCTTAGGAACTAGCCTAGCTAGTCGGGGTGTCTCTCGAGTTGAAGCTCCAATGCGGGATAAAAGATTCCCGTATTTGTCCAAAGGGGGCATTTGCTAACTCTAAATTGCTCATAGTACTACAGCCGTTGATTGGTGGGCATTGGGGATTCTGATATACGAATTCTTGACCGGCTACCCGCCATTCTGGCACCAAAATCCAATCGAGATCTATAAACAGTCAGTCAATTTGAACTTTCCCTCGCTAGCCTAGGTACTAACAAGATTGCAGAATTATTGAGAAGCCGGTGCTCTTCCCGGCTGAACCGCCAGTCTCACCCAATGCGCAAGACATTATCCGGTCATTCTGCACGGTAGATCGCTCCCGGCGGTTAGGTAACATTAGCGGCGGCTCGCAGCGGGTCAAGTCGCACCCCTTTTTCCAGAACGTCGACTGGGACGCCCTTCTACAACGGAAAGTGCGGGCCCCTATCCAACCCAAAGTGCGCTTCCCAGGCGACGCGCAATGCTTCGACGTCTACCCGGAGGACGACGGGAAGAGAGAACCGTACACGGACGAGTTGGCGCGCCAATACGACCGGTACTTTGAGAATTTTTAACGAAACCATGACACGCATATGTTATCACCGAAGGAGTGAGTGAGTGAGTGGGCCAGCGTTGTGTTGCGAAGGTAGGTATGTAAGGCGTAGTTGGATATTTATGACGAAGCACTGCTGGTCGTCTGAAGGCCAGTCTCAGAAGGATATATTTATGTGTTGTTCGCATGGCTTGGTTTGCCACTGCAAGCGTTGCTTTATAGCTTATACCAGGGCTCATTGCACTTGTTTTATGTTGCTGGAATCCGCACCGGAGCTCTTCTTCCGGTCAGACTCTATTGTATCTATAAATTTAAAGAACGTTGACTTTACCTAGGATCTTGTTGTGATGAAGTCTAGATGCTTGGTAGCGACTAAAAACATTGTAGAAGTTTATGAGAAGGAATTGTCTCTCTTGACAATAATGGCGGTCGTCAAATGTGGGTAACAATCCACAGCAGGTGTATGAGACTGTTTCTTAGACATGATGAAGTCTACTAGTAGATTAGGGCCATTGCGCTCCCATATTTCGTCACGTCGTTTCGCTCTTCTCATCGACTCGATGATGTCGAGCATGGTCAGCGGTAGAACGCTCGCGATTCACAGGAAACCTGCCTATTCACTTTCATAAGTGCATCTATGACTTGTTTCAAGTCTCCTTTAGATTGCTAACCTTATGACTGACAGCTATTCTAGTCGCTCATTAGCTCACTAGTTAGCAAGCGTGCCGGCCCTCATAGTTTAACCGTGCACAACACTGAGTTTCGCTAGAGTAAGTGTTGGAATAATACGGTGACAGGTCTTCGGCTTATTTCAATTCCAACCTCTGCTATGAGTCTAAACAGAAATTCTATGTATCTTAAATCTAAGTTTCAATCCCCCTTTAAGACATAATGAATACCATGGTCCTGTTAGACACTTCACTTGTGCCACCACCATCCCTTAGCTCATTAGTGTCTCGTTGTAACATAACTATTGTAAATCTCGACCAGATCTCTAACTAGATTCTTAACACTAGTAATGCTAGTATCGATAACTTAACTACAGACATTTCTAAGGTACATAACCCCTTTAACAAAATTGAAGTCATAAAACGAATGATATATAAGCGATTGCGCGACTCCCATAAGACTGATGGCTATTGTGAAATATAACATCCAGCTTTTGTGTCAAGAGGTGTGTGTCAAAAGTCTAAATTATCACATAATGAGAATCATATGTCCCCATTACTGGAAAACACGGACGCTATAGATCAAGTCTCTAACTAATAAGTGACGCTTCGCTATTACCAGAGTATGCGCAACAGTAAGTACGATTCAAGCGGTTGGGTTTGATAGAAATGAGCCTTGCATTAGTGATGATTAAACGGTTGTTATATACCTATAATATGATCACAGGGGTGAACTTATCATAAAGAAAACGTAATGAGAGTAAACGGCTACGGAAAAAGAGTGCCTATAGAGAGCTTTATGATAGTTGACTTCTTGCAGAGCATTCAATTTGACATTCTTTCTAGGCAGCATCGTTACTCTTCCTCTTGTATCGAATGGCGGTGTGTTTAACTACACATCGCTATAACTTCCCCAAAGTCTAAATGTAATGGTTCTTCGACACAGGAATACACCGAGGCAATTGTTAGTCAGTTGTGAATGAGACGTGTTGTGCAATGACATAAACAGCTCTTCATGCCGAATTACAATTGTTAGACAAGTTAGAATCCAGTGCTTGTACTATGATGAATTATATTTCCTCCAAATGTGTACCCTATGAATAATAAGGATGCTCAACCATATCAAAGTGAGCTGATCAAGCGAGTGGTAGCAGGACAATTAAGGGAAGCATTAATCTGATCAACGGTTCATGTACTGATTACACATGTATATTAGTCAATATGTCACAGCATGTGTTGACTTCTGTAGGCACAGGAAAGTAACTGACATTGAAGTTAAAGCTTCAGCAACCTAGAAGTTGATAAATATATTTCTAACATAGTTTTAAACATGTTGGGTTTGTTATTTATTCAATCATAAGTTGAAAGCTACCTAAGATCAGGCTATTTTAGAATAAAGCATGTAGGTATATATCTGCAAAAATAATATGTTTCTGCTCTAGACAGAGACAGAGAATATGACAACGCTGGAATGTTCCACTAATTAAATATACTACTGCAGAACCAGAGTCTATCTTCAACGCCCTTGCAATACGGTACGTTCTTTTTGGAGAAAGGGTGCTATGGGTCTCCAGGATCCATTAGCTTAGGATCTATGTTGTGTTGGTAAGAAGCAAAGTCCTAATCAAGTTACACGACACGGGGTACTTTTTCCCAACTGCATGTTTGGTGTATATCAGCAAAATCCGAGGCTCGTCTGGCTCCATGAGGACGTGATACCTCCCTTTGCTCGCAATTCTTATCTTATGTAAATACGTCTTGAGGGCTATTTTTCGATTTTCAGTTTTCCCTCTCCGAGCTCCCGAAGCATTTGGACTGTGCCACATCACTGGCTCAAACGACTAAGTACTATATATCGTGCTCTGCCTTCAGTCACTCACGACCATGGCGGACTCCCGGATCCTTGAGCTCAGCGTCCGTATTGCAACCAATACGGCTAAGGTCAATGACTACTTGGCTGCCAACAACCTGCCGCAGCCTTCCTTCGATATAGACGCACCCTCGCAGTTCTCAATCAATGAGCCCGAGATAGCCGCCGCGCGCCAAGCTGTACTCCATGACTGCCTCGAGCTTCGCGACTTGATGCTCGGGCCCCGCGAGTACCTAACAAGCTTTCAACACAACCAACTAGTAGGCCAGCAAGTTATTACGCGCTTTAAGCTAGCCGAGGCCGTCCCTGTCGGCGGTGAAATCGCCATCGCAGAGCTCGCCGGCACTTCCGGACTTCACGAAATCCACCTTCGTAAGATACTCCGACTTGCAATTGCTCAGCACATATTCACCGAGCCACGTCCCGGCGTCGTGGCCCACTCGGCCGTATCTCGCCTCATTGCCGAGAACAAGGTGCTTGCCGATTGGTTGTGGTTCAGCACCAATGACCTTTGGCGTGTCGCCTACCATATGAGCGACGCCATGGCACAATATCCCGGTTCGGAGGAGCCTGGGGAGACGGCCTTCGCTGTGGCCAACAAAACAAATAAGGGCATGTACCAGTTCTTCGGCGAGAATCCGGAACGCTCGCTGCGCTTCGCAGCCGCTATGCGCTTCTTTAACCAGCGACCGGGTCTAGAACCGGAACGTGTTGTAAACGGCTACCCCTGGGATAAGGTCGGTAAAGGGGGTACCGGAGTCGTCGTAGACGTGGGAGGCTCTCACGGCAAGGTCTGCATCGAGCTAGCTCGTCGGTTTCCGTCGCTTAGCTTCGTCGTGCAAGATCGGGATGAGCCCGTGGTCCGAGACGCCGAACGCCAGCGGCCGGAGGAGCTTGCCGATCGAGTGCGCTACATGGTCCATGACTTCTTCACGGAGCAGCCGATTAAAGGCGCCGACGTGTATTTCTTCCGATCCGTTATGCATAACTGGTCAGATTCGTATGCTGCCAAAATCCTACAAGCCCATATCCCGGCGCTGAAGATCGGGGCAAAAATCGTACTCAACGACACTGTGGTTCCGGAACCGGATAAGATCCTCCCGGGAGACGCAGCGCGGGTACGAGCTAATGACCTCGTTATGCTTGAGCTTTTCAATGGGGGAGATAGGGAGTTAGCGGACTTCGAGCGGCTCTTTGCTAAGGCACACTCCGGTTTCCGGTTTCACGGCGGAAGCCAGGTGCCAGGGTCTAATCTCTGGATGTTGGAGGCCGAATGGATGGGGAATTGAAATAGGCAACATGGATTGCCAGGCCAGAAAGACATGAATTAGCCCTTACCCCCTGAAAGTCACTTCACTTGCCTTCTAGTCGAAGGCTACTTCTGAGCCCTCTTGTCCCTGTGAAACCCAAGTAGGTTCCCTGATTTCATATCGGATTGTTGGATGTAAGTTCTGCTAGGTAAAATCACGAAAGTCATGCACCAGATGCTTGTAAAGGGTTTTGATTACTTTCTTCACCTTCTAAATTGGTTGCTTTAAGGTCGTCTTCATGGATCTAAGCCAATCTCCCCCCATGCTTGTTTTATAGTTTGTAGGCGCTCTTGTAAGCGCTTTTAGTTTTATGAGTATAAATAGGTGCTTTTCCCCGAATAATGACTATCGTCGAGATTGTGGTAGGATTAGAACGATATCCTCTAGAGTAACTGTGAATACTTGTGAAGGTAAAATGGTCTTGTGTATTGACTGGTTGAGTTGGATGTTGTCGAGTTTAAGCAAGGCTATATAGAACTGGAGCATTACCTACGCCACTTCTCACGGCTTAGATCCAGGATAGTGAAGCTAGGAAGGAGTTCTCAGATATTTTCATAGACTGTAGGTGGAAAACGCGCAACACCTCCAAGTTTAAGGGAGTGAGTATAGGGATGATATATATGGCTTATAGAACGCATAGTACCTGTAAATGCAAATAGGTAGGCCAGTATTCTGTTAAAATACTCCCTATAGGGCTGAGGGTGGTACGGGCCTACCTATGCCAAGCCGCCTATACATGTATATATAAGGGGCTTTGTCACCTTCCTATAGCCTCACCTTGCACTAACCAAGTCACTATACTCCTCATTA
The DNA here is from genome assembly GCA_022497155.1 of Whalleya microplaca. Lineage (NCBI taxonomy): Eukaryota > Fungi > Ascomycota > Sordariomycetes > Xylariales > Xylariaceae > Whalleya > Whalleya microplaca. Next base: position 214,391 of record MU385749.1, on the reverse strand, counting down.
CTTTGTCCCATATTGACATTTTCATCACATGAATAGATGACCAATTGATGTTTTCAATGAGGCTGAGTGAGTGAGCTTCTGAGAATTAAAAGGCAAAGCAAGGAAAGTTTGGTCGGAGATGGTATATGGACGAGTAACTGGAGGGCAGGATCTATCGTACAGATGGCCGCAAGCCCAAATTTCAACAAAAGTCCTAAAAGGAAAAAATATCATAGATGGTGTTAGAATACTTTGAAGTAGTCTCCACCAATTAATATATAGAATCGACCTGGTCCCGTGAGACAGCAGCCGCTGGAGACCCTAATATAAACCATAGAATATACTAAATTGTTTGGTGGTGCTCCCCATGTCTCCGAGACACACGGGGGCTAACACAAAGTACAGCGGCTCGCTGCCTCTGCGACCTCTAATGACTATGAGTGAACGAATATGCTATGTTGTTAGGGATTAGTAACCAATAATCCTCATCGAAAGATAGCATCTCACAGCGCACTGAAAATCGAGATATTGTATACATGCTGACTTATACAGTCAGACTTGAAAATACAGTATGTTACACTACTAGACACAATCTTCATATTTGATTCTTACCGCTGTCCTAAAAACCTCTTGAGCTGCTTTAGCAAACCTTTTGCGGCAATGATAGGAAACTCACGACTGTGGACAATATCAAGGCGATGATGATCAAGACATACTGAATCGTATAATTATATTATTGAACAATACACAATCAACTAGTTATATAGGCAAAACTTATATGACGGTGCACAATTAGCTTCCACACTATTAGACATTGCACCCCAAAACGGCGTCAAACGTTCAAGGTGACACTTGAATGTCCTGTACTAAGCTATAATTATATCACATTCATCGGGCTATAGTTGTAACAACTTATATAAACGGGATTTGAAAGAAAGCCATAAAGGAACTTATCCCAAAGCTTGATGTACGGCTTCATGTATAGTATATAAGTAAACCACTTAGATAACTAGTGTAGTGTATATATAGAATTTTATAATGGAGTTCGAAGCTATCAATTCTAGCGTATCAGGTATACCTAGATTAGGACTTTAGGAGTAGCTTTTCTTAGCCATTTATCGACTCCTATATTGGCATTTCTTGAAGATGATATCTGGACGTACATAAACTACTATACCCAACCTAGATGCATAGGGGCGTCCACTTGGCAAACCAAACATGGCTTGTCGGGGGAGCGAGTTTACTAAGTAACACCCTACACTTCATCCCTAACAGCGACACACGACGTCTCTTGGGATACCTTGATCTTGTGTTTGAAATAATTCTGAGTCAATGGTTTCAATTTACGAAAGGCCCCAAGTAATTCACTGTCGCGATACTACTTGCCTACCTATAGTCCGGTTACCCCTATTCACTGCTTCGTATCCATACACCATCTCTACTTCATTCTCGTAGGCCACATTACCCTACTGATTTTCTGTGTATCCATTCATTCATCCATTCATTATTTTACCTCCTGTGGAAACTGTTATAAGGTAATACTGCATTTTTGTAGGCCATTTCAAGATGCCTCGATAGGGGCTGTGTGGGGATTACAGAGATCCGTGCACGGACCACACGCATAAGAAAGCACATTTCAACAGCCAAAATGAAGAAAATTTATGTGCCTCTCACCGCTAAACCTTTTTCTACATGAAACCAAGACCATACCACAGGCTAAAGATGTGCAAAAAATTGAGAAAAAATGAAAAAAGACAGGGCCGAGCCGGGATTTGAACCCGGGGCCTCTCGCATTGTAGCATAGGGTGTGCCCTAAGCGAGAATCACTGGTAGAGATGTTAGGATCGTGAAGGGACAGAATTAGGCACGAAGCAACTTACTACCACTAGACCACCCGGCCATGATTGCGATTATCATGTGATTGGTTGGCAACTGGACTTTTCATTTTAGCATATATACTAAACAAAGCTGTTTCCATGGCTGTGGGCTGGTCGTGCCACTTATAGTGGCTCCTTGAAGCAATATTAGGTCCCGCTGTGGGGAGTTATGTACGGATGATATGTTTTGTGAAGGCGGTATGCTTCAATGTTTCGAGATACCCTTAATGGGTTGCTTGCATCTAGTTAGTCTTGGCAGATGATGTCTCTTTGATAAGGTCGTTGGTTATATCCTAGCGTCAGTTCAGCGGTGCACCTAAGTCGCTTCTGAGTTGGAACGTTGACATTCATGGCTGAACGCTGTATGATGAGTTGGTATGCGAGGAAGAATCTGTAGTGGAGAGGGCAGTCTGCTCGTCGCTGTTATGCGTCGCCATGCAGAACATGCAGATTGGTCGTTCGTGTCTGAACAGATGACGGTAGCGTTGGAATAGTTGCTCTCATGCTGAGGCTGTTGTCTGATGACTGCTTGAGTGAGCAGGACTCATTATCGTGAAGTCTCATCAAGCTGCACAGCTACAGCGCCAAATGTTGCTTTGCAGCTCCGGGAAGGAATCCAGAAGGTGGAGTGAATTAGTTCCAACATTGCTCTGTGTCTGAGACATACGAAAACAGAATATATGTGTGCTTACGTACTTGTCAGGTCCCAGGCTGAGACGACAACGTGAATTCTTCAAGGTAGGACAATTTGCATATCGTTATCTATATGAAGCTATATTTCAAATTTACATGAAGCCTTTCACTAATACAAGGGAAGACTCTCACGTTACTGTCCGTGGTTGAGCCTTGGGTAATAGTACTAAGTGACCGTACTTTTCAAGAATATCACAGTGACCACGTCCACGTCTTCGCCATACGTTCTCTTGCTTGAGGCTGTTTCTGACTCCTGGGCATTTAGGGGATATCTAAAGGAGAGGCATAAATATACGAACGTAATTCAGCAGTAGGCTCTTTCGCGATACCATAATGCTATAAGCATGGCGTTACAGACAAGAACGCGTAGTGGACTCACTGGACAATTGAAAGCACAGGCAGCCATTTGCCATCCGAGAATCTCTCTTGAGTGACCACACAAATCTCAGTAGAATATGAAATCCATGAGATACTTGCTTGCCAATCGTGACAGATACCTTCACTGTGTTGCCCTAGGTACGGCTCAGAAACATAGCTTTCAAGGTTCCCTGTATCAACACAACAACTGTAAAGGTCATATATCAAGAGACGAGGGAAAACAAATAACTTCTCTATCCTTGGTATATGCGAATGAAACGTTTCTTATTTTCCATGACCATCATCTCATTGTATACCTTATCAAATGCCCCTTTTCTGCTATACCCCTGATGAAATAAATCCGCAACCGGACGCCGAAGATGCAAAGACAACCCTACAGCCTACCTCCTTTTAGATGAATCCCTTCAGCACCGCCGCCTCCGCATTCAGTATAGACGAGCCAGCGGCTCCGATGACGGCTGCAGAAGTAACGTCATGTTAGTAACGTGTTTTCTTACCTCAAGGGAGGTAGCCTTTTGGAAAGGGGGGCAACTCACTATTATGGCTCAGCGCCACGAACTTGATATCGAAAATGCCGCTCTCGTCCTCGCGCACCCGCCCCACACTAACTGTGTACCCCCGACTGAGCTCGCGATCGAGTCTCGGCTGCGGCCGATCCGGCTCATCAAAGACCTTGATACTCGGCTTCGGCGCACTCGGACACCCCAGCGTCTCCGCCTCACTAACGTACTCCCTCAGGGCGGCCTTAACATCCTCGACCTTCGGGGGCGGCCGATTCTTGAACCGGAGCGAGACACACGCGGTATGACCATCCAGCACGGGCACCCGATTACACGCGGCAGACACCCTCAAGCCCTCGAGATCCCGCAGCGCGGTGGCGTCCTCGCTGATGCCGCCCAGGATCTTGCGCGCCTCGGTCTCGAGTTTGTCCTCCTCGCCGGCGATGTAGGGGACGACGTTGTCGAGGACGTCCATGGAGCTGACGCCGGGGTACCCCGCGCCCGAGACCGCCTGCAGCGTGACGACGCTGACGGTGTCGACGGGGCCGAAGCGCGCCTGCAGCGCCGCGAACGGGATCACGAGCCCGATCACCGCGCAGTTCGAGTTGCACACCAGGAAGCCCTTCTGCAGCCCGTGCTGGCGGCGCTGGTGCGGGATCAGGCCCAGGTGCGGCAGGTTGACGGTGGGCACGACCAGCGGCACCAGCGGGTCGCGGCGGTAGTTCTTGGCGTTGGAGAAAACGGCCAGGTTAGCCTTGAGGAACTCCATCTCTATCTCACGATGTTAGATGACTGCCTAGGTATGTCAAGTGCGGTGGTGGTGTGCAGGGACAGAACGTACCGATCTCACCGGCGACGTCCGCGTCCAGGCCGCTGAAGACGACGTCGCAGTCCGCGAACTCGCTGGCCTTGCACTCGCGCACGACGAGCTCGCCGACGGCGCCCATGGGCGTGGCCTGCTTCCACCGCACGGCGTCCTTGTACTTCTTGCCGGCGGACCGCGACGAGGCGCCCACGGCGTGGAGCACGAAGTGCGGGTGCTGCGCCAGGAGCAGGATGAAGCGCTGTCCCACGGAACCCGTGCATCCCAACACACCTGGAGCAGTCAGTCACAAACCACAGTTCAGCACGCTTCCTGCCAGCCATTGGCTTACGAGGAAGGAACGGGGAGGGGGATTAATCATACCGCATTTCTTGGAGGGGAATTGAGAAGCCATATTTTCTGTTTGTTTTGTCTCGGGATCGATTATGGACAGTCGAAAGGTAAGGAATGGGAGAGTCAGGCCACACACTACGTAGAATTTTTATACTGATGAGAGCTCGAACGAGTGTTGAATCTGATGTCAAAAGCTTTGCCCCACCAAATGCGCAAAATGGACCCCGCCATCCGCCATCGGACGCTCTAGTCCATACGCTGTAGATCTATGTAGGTTAGACTCCCACAGTTCGGTATCTGCAGGTACCCAGAATCCGCGCTCTTCTGTACCTACATGGAAGTACCCTGCGGTGTCTATTCGGCCTCTGTATCTGCCTCTACTCGACCAGAGACCGACCAAATCTTGCCATAGATACTCGCTACTGGTCAGACTGGAATCCCATTGGGCAATTGACACGTAAAATATGGACAGCCTTTATAGTGCTCGTAAGAGCTGCAGCAGTTTCTAACGTATATACAAGTTTAAACCCCATTGCTCCAAAACCCGAATCGTATGCAAAGTGCCCCCCCTTAGTCCGTTCCAGGAATGCCTTCGTATTCCGCATACCCACGAGCCAAGTTCATATTTTCTGTAATTTCATATTAGTATAAAGACAAGACAGACAGCACTGGCCGATTAATAGGGATACTCACGTAAACATTGTGTTGCGGCACCCTTCAGTAAGTTATCAATCGTCGCGCATATCACCACTCGCTTCCCAGAACTGTGCACGGCAAACCCGCCAATCTCAACGCCATGTTTCCCGCTAATAGCCTTCACTAGAGGAGCTTCTCCGACTACCTTGACTAGCTTCTCGCCCGCATATCTGTCTTGGTAGATTTGTCGTATGTCGCGCGAAGTCATCGTCTTGTTAAGCGGAATGTTGATAGTGTGGTGAATACCCTGGAACCACACGGCGACGTGAGGGATGAATCCAACATCGACGCCAAGCTGACTGCTAATTTCTTTTTCATGGACGTGGTCCGTTAAGCTGTAAGGAATGAGGTTGTTCGTCAGATTTTCGACATTGTTCTTGGAAGAAGGCTTGGTGCCTGCTCCGGAATAGCCAGAAACGCCGAATATCGTGGGCTGGCCTCCAAGGTGCTCCACGAGAGGAGAGATGCCGAGCTGCGCCGCGGTGGCATAGCAGCCGGGGTTTGCGATGTGGGTAGCTTGAGCGATGTTCGACCGCTTGATTAACTCGGGAAGACCATATGTCCAAGACTTGTCGAATCGATAATCGGCCGAGAGATCTACAATCAGACTACTGTCTTCTTTGGAGGAAGATTTCTTAGCTTCGTTGATGGCATCCACATACGGTTTGCAAACGCCGTTTGGTAACGCCATGACCCACACATCTATCGCGCCCTTTTTCTCCATGTCGCCAACATCGTCAGCGCTCAAATTCTCATAAATAATTTCCTTCTTGTTATAACCTTCTAGCTTCTGGCCCGCTAGTTCTCGAGATGAGACATGTCGGAGTTCAAAATGAGGATGCGAGTTGATGAGACTGATAAGTGCTTGACCGGTGTAGCCTCTAGCGCCGATTAAAGCGACCTTAGAAGGATGTGTATTTGAGGCATGCTTCTTGCCATAAGGAGGATTTGGGTTCGTGGTGGTTGCGTAACCTCTCAAGGCGCCGCGGGAGAAAGCACCTGCAGGGATAGCCCCCATCATGGGTCGACGGGCAAGAGTCGAGTATCCTCGTGCCTGATTAGCTGGGGAGCTAGAAGCGAAATGCGCCCGCAGGTTCTCGGAGGCAATTTGGGCTGCTCGGTGCAGTCGAGCCTCTAGGTTGGAGTCACCAAGCATGGCCCTACCATGGACGGTAAACTCCCTCATGAGCTTGTTCAGAGCCTCTCCCGGCTCGATTCCATACCAGAACATAACGTCATTACCCCTGACGATACTGCCATCGGCCTTGTCGAAGAACCACGTAAGATTCTCGTCATCGGCCTTGACAGTCCACACCAAGCTGGGGTACTCTTTCTTGACGGCGGCAAAAAGGTTATCAGCCACGTTGGACAACCAGCCGGACTTCGTTATAGTCAATGTAGCCAAGGTCGCATAGGATTGATCCGGAGCCGGATCTAGAACGACAGCAAGAGCCTTCATAGGCTCATCGAAGTAAGCTTTGAACTTCCGGTCTTTCAAGAAGTCGAGGTACCGATCGACGGTGGCTCTAGCATCTCTGACTTCCCTATCCCGGACAAGCACATCTTTCAGCTTTGCAAGGTCACTAAAGTCCGCAACGCTCGAGGCCGTAATCAGCTTGTCTCCTCGGCGGATAAGGGTACCGGCTCCAGAATCCGTGAACAGTTCCTTCTGGAGATCGGCAGGGTGAATGATAGCCACACTGGAAGACCGCGGAAGTGTTTCCAGCAGCTCCTTGATCTCACGGATCTTTAATCGGGTGCCAAACTTGCACCAGGGCTGAGCCATGATGTGGTCATACTCTTCATCGAGGTTGATGGCAGAGATCTTCTGCACGTCGCCGTCGAACAGACCCCCCTTCTCGCTGAGGAAGACGACTTTCAGCGGCTCCAAAGCACGGGCCAGCTCTCCAGCTGCCACGTCGGCATTGACGTTGAGCACTTGACCCTCTTTCGTCTCTGCCATGGAAGTGAGAATTGGCAGATAGCCGTTTTCGATGGCAGTCTGGATCGGCTCCTTGTTGACTTCCGTAATCTTTCCGACGAACTTCCACTTGTCCTTATCAAGGTAGTCGGCAGTAAAGACGTTGGAAGTGATCGGCCGAGCGCGAACACCCATCTGCTCCAGACGCTGCACAAGCTTCAAGTTCTCGTCCAAGAACAACCGTCTCGCAATCCCCAACGTCTTGCCGTCAGTTATGCGAATGCCTTCCTCGAACTGAGGCTCGACACCGGCCTCCTCGAGCAGCCTATTGAGCTGGGGACCGGCACCGTGGACGATGATGGGGAAGAGACCGACATGATACAGGAACGAAAGTGAAGAGCAAAGCTCGTCCAGGTGATCGGTTAGAATGGCGCCTCCAACCTTAATGACGGCGAACTGCTGCGACGAGACGGAAGAGAAGTGGGACAGGTACTGCTGAACCTCTCGCTTCGACCCGACATTATTAAGGACCTGTATGACGGCAGCGCGCGTGGTCGTATCGTTAGATCGGCCGGACGAGTATGCCGCCCGCGAAACTCGCACCGAGGCATTCGAGGTGGCCGCTGGAGCAAGCCGAGCCACACGGGGAGAGACACGGCGAGCGCCTGCGCGCATGGCCACACGAGCCGCACGTACTAACAGCATGGTCATCGTCGTTCCTCGTAGTCGTCGTCGGCGAGGTCTAAGTCTAACGAATGACGAATAAATCTAAATGTATCAATTGATCCCCCCCACGGCCTATACAGGCGTGGTATCGCTTCGCGATCAAGCTATCGTCAAGTTTCGGTGTAGCTTCGAGGATCCTGGGGATGGAGGGGGGGGCAGTGCTGGCTTATGAATTCGGGGCGTCAGCGATATGAATAGGCAGAAAACCATGGAGTGAAAGCAGGGCCGGTAGTATGCGAACCAATTGAGCTATGGAAATATATTACCTGCACTAATTGTTGGGAAACGGGATGTTGTGAAGCCCGTCAAGATTCACATTGTAAGGGAATTCGTAGGAGGGGCAAGTCCAGGCAAGGTTCCCAGTTGTTCGTGCCTGCTTCTGCGTGACCTAGAAGAAAAAAAAAAATCTTGGGCGCGCCGATAACCGGTTGGAGAAGGTCAAACGCACATCTCTTAAGAAAGTTCCAAGCGGCCGCTACACCACATGTACCGCAGTAGTCCTAGACTAACATTAAACTTACCTAATTGATAAAACGTGCCAATAGACACTAAGTTACAAGTAGCTATAGTAGTAGGTATACTGGCATGTGAATGGATTTCTCTATAATTAATCATACAAGTAAAATAGTCTTGTCGGATATGCTTAACAATTCGGATATAGGGCCTTTTCTTGGGTTATGTACATGCGTAGACTATACTTAATCGCTATAAAGTGGGAAGATCAATGTAGATATTCTATACCTAGGTACAGATCTATACTTACAACACAGCCCGGATTGTATCAGTCAGGTACTTCCTTAATGCAGGTATAGTCCAAGCTAACCTTGATTCTATTAAACTAATCCGTACTTCAAATCCAGAATTGCGAATATATCGCAGCGCAAAAGCAATTCCCCACTGTCTTGCCTGTCTCATCAAACCCAGTAAAAGGCGCACACACCAAAGTCCTGGGGATCAGCTGCAACTTGTTAACGGAGGGTGCATCCCTAAAAGTTTACTTCACCGATGACCAGTCTCATTATATAATCATACCCACGAATGATCATTGTCGAATTCCGCAGCTCAAAGCTTAAAGCGACTTGTCATATCAACTTGTTGTAAAACGAATAGGTGCATGGCCGAGAGCTGAGGTTGTGTAGTAATCTACGCGGTGTTACACACCTTCTCGGGGTGAAGTGGAGGTTTAGTCAATGCCCAGGTGTATAATGAGTAGGCTATTACAAACAAAGGTAGGTACCTGGCTAGGAGGTGAGCAGGTTAGGTAGGGTCTATCGAACCGAACGTTAGACTAAGGTGTGTAGTCCATCTTTCCGAAGCTTGGTTAGGGACATATGTAAGTGTGTACTGCGAGTAGTGGAGGTTGATATCTCCATGTCTGGAAGTTATTCTGGCAGTCTACCCACGAGGTGGCCACCCACATCCCCTCTTTTGTGTCACCAACTACGGATTACTCGATCCAGGTATAATTGTTGAAACGATCCAATTCCGGGCATCCATTCCATCCAGCCACCTTCTGGGCGTGCATGATTCGTATACATGCACATATATGTGCGTTGCGTTGCAGGAAGCCTCCAACGTCGCAATATCTGACCGCGGCTAATAGATACGACCCTGCTCGCATCGCGGAACATTTGCCAAGCCAATGATCTCGCCCCGAATATAAATATCTATCTCCCGGTATCGTGACCCGTGAGGGTCATTTTATCCTTTGGCTGCCTCGAACTCCTTGCTACTCCAATCTCCATCTCGGGAAGCGACTCGCTCTCACCTTGCCGCCCATCCAGATTGGCCGAAAGATATCCCTTCCAGGCACGGGGGCAATGAAACGAAGACATCACCCCATTAATTCAATTCAAATCATGAAGGGAAGCATGATGAGCCAAAGTAGGAAGTTGGCCACGTCTGCCAGCAGAAACTACCCACCATTTCACTGCAGATGAATTCGGTATGCAGCTTCGGAGGACCATGGCAGGGACGGGTCTTTACGGCTTCTCGTCTGCACCAAGTCTCAAATCCTCACCCCAGCAGGGCCCGATGACTCTTACTTCGAGCCGGACTCAACGCGGGCGCAATGGCCGGGGCTCGTGAGTGTAACACTCGGGGTTATTCATCGCCCCCTCCATCCTATTTCAAGGAAGTTCAGGACACCTGGAGCGCATCGTAGAGCCTCCATCTATCTACTGAAATGGTTAGAAATGGAAAAACACCAAGTCTTAGTGCTGCGGTAGTGGAATATCCTCGTGCTCCGTGCTATGTCATACTACATGACGTTGCGCGTAGCAACATAAGAGCCCTAACCTCACAGCCATCCCGCACCCGTGCTCCATACCATCACAACCGCGGCCTGAGAAACGCAACACAATGAGGTAGCAAGCACGACAGACTCGACGCAGCACACGACGTGCCCGCCACTAGTGCACGGGGTGTCTATCACGGTGCGAGTAGCGCACCGCTGAGGGGGCGGTGGTACTTCTCCATGAACTACTATCCGTGGGACTGCGAGTCAGCTTCACGCCTGCGGGAGGTCCGACAGCAGCTGGGAGCCCACAGGGATGTCGTGCACATCGGCGACCGAGAGAGACTACTGGATAATCCGGCTTGTGGCTTGCCGAATATCGAGCCGACTCCCCCATCCCCGGGATGGACTATCCCGCCATCGTGGTATATGGTGGAGAGGGCTGGATACTGAGTTCAATAAACAGGAAGTTTTTGTAAGTATGATGCGGGAGCACCCTTCTCCTAATATCAGGTAAGTGACATTGCTTGAAGGGTAATTCAAAACAGGCGAAAGATTGACATCGGGTCCCTGGTGATGTTGGGTAAGACACTTGAGCTTGTTGAGACTTCTTATACTCAAATATATCATAGTAATTCCTATGATTGCTCTCAATCGGCCGAACTGAGAGTATCCGCTGGAGTCCCCGTTGCCCAAGCAAAAGGTGAACATCGTCGTCGCTAACATGGTGGAGCAAACCCCTGCGGGATCTAACTTTCAAAATACCATGAGAGCGGAAGCTCAACGCAACATCTTGAACTCAGTTTGTTGGGCTATGAGTACCGTTCATCACCTCGACCGACTATTCTCGAGATTGAACCGTGCCGTTGGTCCAACACCGTGGCTGAGACTTCCAAGCCGAGCATGAGATCCCGTCCCGTACTCCAGGGTAATTATTGGGTGCTTCCGTACGATTAGGACCACACTTCCCGCTCAAGCCAAGGGGAATCCTGATTCGACAAACCCTCTACCTAGTGTCTACAATCTTACTACAGACCACTGGTACCTATTAAGTATTATCGTAACTTTCATCCTGAAGGAATCCTATGGTAAGATATTGATGACGAAGGAAGCGGCGTAAAATGTGGAAACTGTAGGTATAGCTTGATTATGTAAAAAGGCACAGTGATCATCCTATACTGGAATTACTACCTAATATGGGAGCCTAATAAGATGGGGAAAGCTAACTAAGCCATGCAAATCAATCCCCGGATCTACGGGCTCCCCAGGATGGCATCGAAGTAATGCAAATGTTCGACGAGAATATTTCACGATAATACTGACACTTCTCATTTCAACGCAGACAGTATAACTAATTCTTTAATAGAGTATGTATATGAAAACTATCTCATTTATAATATTTTAATAAAGATGTGCTCAAATCCTTCACTGATTTCTTGAAGGTTTATGCTTCTGTGAGATGTTTAAGAGTCAACAAGCATACGGATACGGAAGGCAAACTAAAAAACCCCCTTGCACGTTCACAGCGGCACAGCCTCATACCTAGGTACAATAAGAGCTGAGAGCTGCTTATCTAGGTATTATCAAGCCTCACGACGAACACACCCACCTCAAATCCATCCATCGTCCCGAACTCGGAAATGGCGCTCTCCACAACCACCCTCAGCGCCTCCGCGCTCCTAGTCCTCCTCCTCGCCGCCCTGCAGCAGCTGCAGCTGCCGCGCATCCTCGACCTGGCCTTCGGCCTCACCCGCGCCAGCGAGCCGCTGGCCGCGTTCCCGGGCTACCGGTGCCGGCGTCTGCGCGCCGACGCGCGCCTGCAGGCCTGCGAGGACATGTGGCTCTCGGAGGCCAGCCGGGTGCTGTTCCTCGCGTGCTCTGATAGCCTGGGGAGAAGGGAGTGGATGCCTAAGTAAGTGGGTGCCTAGGTGACGTTAAGGGCCTTGGGCCTTGGATGGGAAGGCTGGCTGGGTTGGTTGGTTGGTTGGTTGGTTGGTTGGTTGGTTGGTTGGTTGGTTGGTTGTGAAGGTGCTGTGCTGATGATGGATAGCGCGGCCCGGTTCAACGTCTCCGGACGCAGCGCCTCCGACGCCGTCCTCGCGATGGACGTCGACTCGCCCGTCGACTCCGGCTTCGCGCTGCGCGCTTTGCAGACGCCCGGCTACGCCGGCACGAACGGCGACGGGCGTCTGCAGCTGTGCGGGATGACCGGCATCGACGACGAGGGCGGGGCCGTCCGCCTCTGGCTCGTCGACATGAAGCCGTCCGTGGACCCCGCCACGGGCGCGTTCACGGACCATGCCCAGACCGGCGCGAATTCGACGATCGAGCTCTTCCGCGCGGGACCGGGGGCTGCGGAGTTGCAACACGTGAGGACGTTCTTCGCGCCGCAGATCACGACGCCGAATCGGGTCGCCGCGCTCGGGGGGGAGGGGCTGGGGGAGGGGTTCTATTTCTCGAATGACTTCGGAGCTTATAAAGTCGGGCTGGTAAGCTTGTATCCCATCCCTATTGCGAAGTCTCAACATCTAGGTAGCTAAGGCAGCGCAGACGCGGAACCTGGCCCCGATAGTAGGGTACGGCGACGTATCCTTCTGCGACGCGGCGTCCTGCAAGACGGTGCTCGCGGGCCTCAAGTACCCGAACGGGCTGGTCCGGGGCCTCGACGGGCTGCTCTACGTGCCGAGCTCGATGGTGGGCGGGATCGACGTGTACGCGCCGCAGGCGGACCACTCTCTCACCAAAGTCACGCACATTGACACCGAGTACTCGATCGACAACCTCTCCGTCGACGCGGAGGGCGATATCTACGCCGCGGCGTTCCCGCAGGGGCTGAAGGTGCTCCAGGCGTACGACGATCCCCTGAACAGCTTCCCGCCGTCGGCGGTGCTCCGGGTTCGTAAGACGCCGGACGGGTATGAGGTCACGAAGATACTGGAGGATCGCGATGGTGAGGTTCTGCCCGCTAGCACGACGGTGGTTCATGATGCTAAGACGGGCAGGTTGTTCTTGAGTAGTGAGTGTATGAGTAAATGCGACTATGGAATTTAGCTAACTCATTCTTACAGGTGTGATTTCCCCTTTCATTGCCGTGTGTGAGAAAGTCTAGTTGCCTTCGGGACCATATTGGATTCTCATGCATCATATCTGGTCAATTCTACTCATGATTATAGGAAAGGAGCATCAAATTGCTACAATTTTGAGTTTTACATCAACGTTTTCTTTTTCACGCTTAGACGTAGACGTAGAATAGAGTCATTGTGTCTGGTAGAGCATGTCTAGTTATTGTCAAGCGCATACCAAGGCATAACTGGCAATACCATTACTACCAGTTCAAGAAACGACTTGTGACTGCTGTAGTAAGAGTGCCTTCTTGAGGCTTTTTGAAGTTTTCTGTCGAAGTTGACTTTCTTGGGTAGATGGGCATTCCACATTGGTCTTTTATTCATAATACTTCTGTATAGAATGCTGCTTCCTTCTATACCCAAGTCTCCATTTACAGTGTACTCCGCATGTAAGTGAAACGCTTTCCATTGTCTCTCATCATATAGTTATCATGAGTGAGTACACACTCGTATTAGTATTTATTGATGACTTAGATCACAGTGAAGGTGACGTCTCACTCAGAAACGACTTAATCGAATTAGATAGGGCAAGTTGCTACGCAAAAAGTGAATAGTAACCTATCTTGATTAGATTACTCAAAAGACAGGACGTTTACCTAAACACTAGTCACCTTATCAGATGTATCAATACATTTCACATCAATAAGTTATTTTAGCATATATTTAGGGGCGGGAAGGAAGGGTATTAGTATTGAGGATCATGAGATATCTTGATTAATCGGGAAACGCCTCGCCATCATACATACAAGTTCGGTCGTTCGTGGCTCCATGTCACCAGTAGTAGTATCTTGATCTGGTTTCGTAACCCAAACCCTTACAGTAGTGTTCCACTGAGAGCCAAAAACACAAGAAAAGACCGATGAAAATCAAAAGACAAACTCCAGTGTGTGTGTGTGTTGTGACCCCATGCCTGAAGAAAGGGCTCACTCAATCGATTGAGGTGCTCATAAGCTTTGCGGGATTCAACCCATCATCGTATCGTCAACTCCGTTCACTTGGTTTATATGCGTCGTTGCTCAATGTTGCCCAAGTGGAACGAATTTAGACTTTGCCCTGGCTGGCGAGAACTGGATTGGGCCGGTTAGATTGCTTTCGGCACACCTCGCGAGATTACTTGCGACTTACCGGATGGTACAACAATAACGAGAATAAGAATAATGATACCGGCAATCAGGCACATTCTCATTTTCATGTCCTTCCACCACATCTGCTTGCGGACTCTGTTGGCGCCGCGGCGGAAGCCTTGGGCCGAGACGGCCAAGTTGTCGGTCTTATCTTGAAGGGCATCGAGACGTTCGCCACGTTGGGAAACCTTGTTGATGTTTTCCCTCATGACACCGACGGTGTCATCGATTTGCTACGATGACAATTGTTAGCCGCTGGTGAATTGCACACGTCATCTTGGACTGTTCCTGGACCACGATAATCGATGTTCGTATTGTAATTGGTATTTCGTCGCGAATCGCGAGAGGTGGCTGTCGTTGTAGTAAGGCGGTGCGCGAATGGGAAAGCGTTGCGGATAGAAAGGAGCGGTGGTGATCGTGGGCCGGAATACGACCATCGTCCATTTCCTGCCCCAACACATTGAAACTCGCATCCACTTCTCTCATCCATCTTCATTGCTGAATTGTAAATTTGATGAGCCCGTTCATCGCCGAGGTCGATCGCTGATGATACTTGTGGAATGCGCGTTCGAATGCTAAATGTCGTTGCCTAGCCGTTGCCTGGTCGTAATCGTCGGATGCACGGTCGGGTGCTGACAGCCACGGTCGAGGATCGAACTTCGAACATCGAACATCGAACATCGAAATCTCGCGATCCAGGAACAATTCCATCGGACGCGACACCGAAAAGAATACGGCAACTTACTGCTTGCAGCGCCTGCGTTCTGGCATTTCCACCCTGCTGCTGCGGCGTGCCCTGCTGGCCGCTGGGGATGTACGGGTCGTAGGGAGCGTCTTGGTTGTGGCCGGACATTTTCGCGGGTTCGGTCGGTTGGTTGCTGGGGGGCTCTCGAGAGGCTAGCGGATAAATCGGAGGACGCTCAGAAGGCGATGCTCAAGTCGTCGACGGTGATGCGGAATAAATGCAGCGGTTCTGGACTGTTTGTCGCGACGGTGCAGATGGGAATTTGCTGGTGTGTTTGGTGTGTTTGGTATGTGGCAAAGTTGGTGATGGGGGGGAAAAAGAGGGCAAAGAGGTTGGAGGGAAGCTGAGGGAGGTCGGAAATCTGGTTAGATTGGCAAGATTGGCTAGATTGGTTATGGTTAAAAGAGACCCTTCTGAGACGTTTGACTGTTTGGTACGTGTAGGGGTCTACAGTTACTGGCAGAGCAACCTGCCAGGCCCTGCCTGCCTGTAACCTGTTTCGGGTCGGCCTGTGCTCCAGCAGGTACCTGTACCTGTACAGGTACCTGTACCTAATAATGGAATCCAGTCAGGTGCTTACAACCCCATAGAGTAGCAAGTGATCTTTGTCCCTTCACTGACTAACCAATCAACTCATGTCGGATGTTCCTGAATAAGGTATGTCTTTTTTTTTTTTTTTTACAACTCTTCCCTAATGTTCTAGAGCGACCTGAAGGGCGACCTCTAGATACGGCGTATCCACCTGGGCACTATCTAGGTGCCTACAGAGGGATCGATACATACATACGTCTCAACTGTGGCTTAGTAGGCCATACCGTACGATACGTGTACCTGACTGGCCCAGCAGTGAAGGGTTACGCAATGAAGCGAGGCGCGCTCTCGGTATATACATAGGTACATACATACATACATACTAAATATATATAAGCCACAGTTGACGCTCTTGTGGCTGCGGGTCTCTTGGCTCAATAGATTCGGAAGTTTAGACCAGTTGACACGGGCGCGGGCTGTCTGTTCAATCCGGTCCAACATCATGTAAGAAATGTTCCCATTGCCACGACATACCTAGGTGCGCATTACGAGGTCGGCGTTGGCCACATCTCTCCACTCCTCTCTTTCTAGAGGTGGTCATTTGTTCTTAGCATGCCTAGGTATCCAGCAATTTACCTAGATTTACCGAGGTTGCCCTGATATCAGTATATGACATATGGTCATAATATGGTGCTTATTCAAAAATAGATGATAAGTATCACATCTCCACGGTTTTCTACAACAGCAAAGAGCGCCTATCTCGCGCACTTATCCTTATACATATCCAACCAACCCCATGACAGCTCTGCAAGGTCGGCGTGATTCTCCCTTTCAACCACCAGCTCTAGCTCGAATAACTGCGAGTCATGTTGAAGTTTAGTACAACCGGGAAGTCCTTCAAGATGTGAAGCTTTAGGTTTTACGAAACGAGTACCCCAACGTAAGGCATCGTCAGTCAGAGGATCACTAGAGAACCTTTGTCTTCACTGTTTTCACCTCATCGCTCTGGGCTGCTGGGTTTGGAGGTTCAAGAGAGCCGATATCCGAACCAATTATCGCCGGAAACTTGCAGATACTAACTAGGGCTAAAGTTGGTACCGCTTGATCTCAAGAAAAGTGAACAAAGGAATATCTTAGTATTGCCATGCATCGATGTCTTGGCTTGAGTTGATATCCGGTTATGATTCTCTTTGAGTATTTCAATGGTGCAAATGCCGTATCTGAGGATGATGGTGAGCATTTTCCAGCTCTTTGCGAACTGACTGCGACAAAGGCTCCGGCTGCGGCTCCGGCTTTGCAACATGATGATATTTAGGGAAATATAGTGAAGCTATGACCGGGTAACCGTAGCGGTGGTCCCGGAGTCTGTTGTACTAGTGCATATGATGGTCGGTCTAGAGATTCTTCTTCTAGGTCAATAGTCTTGAAGTTTCCTCAAGCCAGTGATTGCCTACATTACCATCTCTATCATCCCAATGATCCGCGATCCTTTAGTGAATGAAAGTATTCGCAGGAAGACGTCATCAATGACATATAATGCATTCACAGTTTATCTATAAACTGCATATGTGACTCCTGTGATATGATGGGAATCTCTGGTACTCGCTTTGGTTTGGAAAGAATATCCATTTCCCTCAAACAATAAAGTAACACAAAATTCGATATCTGTCGTGGGCGAGATCGAACATGCTCTTTATAAGACAGGCTAATTTCAAAATCTATAAGCGGGTTAATACTAAAGCATCACAACCTCATCATTATTCGCTCTGAGTGTAGGCTACGGGCAACGTACGTAAGTATACCGCCGCTCATGAATATGAGCTAGCTCATTCTTAGCTACAATTTTGATGTTAGAGGCAAGATCATCATATACGTTCCTGGTGATCTGTGACTACCGCTAGCGCCGAGGCAAGCATTCCAGTGTAAGCGATATGTCACAGTTTCTTAAGCTACGTCTCCCAACCCAATGAATGTAATACCACAGTTTCATCATTGTGGCATGCATGATTACACCAGATCCTCTGCATGTCTAAGGTAGGCGCGGAGTAACCAGTCACTCGGGCTTTTAGTTAGTATTAAACAGACTCAACACCAAATTACTCCACTAATTCGGTTGAGTTTATAATCTGGAGTCCTCTGCTTGAATCGCACAGTCGTTAGCTGTGAGATATCAATTGTAACACAAATCCCCTCGTATAAGATTAGCAATGTGCCCCGCGTTGAAGTTGTAGTTCTTTTCGATCAAGCAAGCCGCCAAAGCCTATAACTAGCCTTCATCTCATGAAGAGCTGTTTGTGAGCACAATGATCTGAACTCATATTCATTTAGCTACCGAGGCTGCGAGGCTAGGTAGTTCCTCAGCCAGTATTAATCGATACTTTACCACCTACCCAAAAATTGACAGCCAAGACAGCTCAAGGAGCTATAGTGCCTGTTTAGGATGTTCTTAACAGTCTTAAGATCACATATCTACAATTCTATTCTATATTCAAGTGGCAGAACACCAAATTATTAAGAATCAGTATACATCAGCTGATAGGCGGCACCCGTTGGTATCGTGCTCTCGTATTCAAGCTTTCCCCCGCATCCGCCAGCCGATCACCTACTACAAGGGTCTCCGAAATAGCCGGCCCATCCCTCTTATAAGGTTACTTCGTACGGCTGTCATCATCGACTTTGCTCGGTCGCATACATCTATATCGCGTCAGCTGTGCAGTAGTTATCGGTCCATACCGCCCACACGCTGGTATGCATATCTTGCCTAGGTAGGTATCTACAGCACTCATAATGACCGGTTCCGGATGCGAATGACACTGCGTAGCGTGTTGGGCTTGCTTTCGTAGTAGTTCCAACAGATTTTCGTCATGATATTCAGCTGACCCTAATTACTACTATGCCAATGCAACTCATAAGAGAGACTGTTCTTGAGTTTGATTGTCCAATTTCAGTACAGTTCTCTTATCATCGCTTCTTCTGGAATGAGGCTCCTCGTGACAGGTTATTAGAGACATCAAAGCGCAATCACGGGAGACTCCTAGAGCCTCTTTTTTCATATCACATCGAGTTCCGTTCAGTGGGTATGAGGAATCGCTTCCTTCAATAAGGTCCACTGGTGTTTACGGCTCCTACCGTGCCATACGTCACTGACAGAACAGGAAGGCTGTACCAATATTCGTTCATACTTTGTCACTCGTGGGACACACAACCCGATTGTCTTGCACCAGGTACCACACATGTGCATCTGCTGTCAGTCGGTCTGCAAGTTTCAAAGCGAAGATGAGTTCTTATTAGAAAATCTTCTGAACGTTTCTCATCTGTAACCTTTGCCTCCTGGTTCTCTTGAATCCGATCCCGCCACCATGTGGCACTCATGGCGAAATGCTGTATTGACCACAGCCTCGTTGCTGATCGCTAGCCGGCTGGTCAGGACGTACGATCTAGACGTCCAATCAACAGGTGAGTCAATGGGTTATTTTATATTTTGAGTGTTGATTAATATTAATCGTCTCTCTAGATTCTATCAAAGATATATCAAAACAGATGGCAGAAGACTTGGTGTCTTTTTATACCGGTGACCAACCGGGGCACGTACCGGGTCTTCTGCCCGACCCGTATTACTGTGAGTCCCCGCGCCTCACTATGAGAAACCCTCCCCATTGATTCACCTCGACAGGGTGGGAAGGCGGCGCCTTTCTAGGCGCATTGATTGACTACTGGTATTACACGGGCGACAGCCAGTACAACAACCTCACCATACGGGGACTCCTGCACCAGGTCGGCCCGGACAACGACTACATGCCGCCAAACCAGACCTTGACGGAAGGTAACGACGATCAAGGCTTCTGGGGCATGGCGGTGATGACGGCGGCGGAGTACAACTTCCCGAACCCGCCGGCGGACGCGCCGCAGTGGCTGGCGCTGGCGCAGGCCGTATTCAATACGCAGGCGGCGCGCTGGGACCGGCGCGAGTGCAACGGGGGGCTGCGGTGGCAGATCTTCCAGTGGAACAACGGCTACGACTACAAGAACTCGATCTCGCAGGCCTGCTTCTTCAACCTCGCGGCGCGCCTGGCCCTCTACACGGGGAACCAGACTTACGCCGACTGGGCCGTTAGTACCTGGGATTGGATGGTCGGCGTGCGCTTCCTCGACGACGAGTACCGCATCCTCGACGGCGCTCACACCGGCGACAACTGCACCGTCGTCACCCCCTACGAGTTCTCCTACAACGTCGGCGCCTTCCTGCTCGGGTCCGCGGCCATGGTCGCGTACGCGGACAACGAGAACCGGTCCGACGACGCGGCGACGTGGCACGAGCGCGTGGACGGCCTGCTCAACAGCACGGAGGCGATCTTCTTCCTGGGCAACTCGACGGCGGACCGGGTCATGATCGAGGTGGCCTGCGAGCCCGTCGACCTGTGCGACGTCGACCAGCAGTCCTTCAAGGCGTACCTGAGCCGGTGGATGGCGGCGACGACGAAGTGGGCGCCGTGGACGTTCGCCCGCATCAAGACCCTGCTCCAGAACTCGGCGCTCGCCGCCGCCCGCCAGTGCACCGGCGGCGACAACCACCGCCTGTGCGGGCTCAAGTGGGCCAACAACAGCGGCAAGTGGGACGGCACCACCGGCATCGGGCAGCAGATGGCGGCGATGGAGGTCGTGCTCGCGAACATGATCCAGGCCGCCGACCCGCCCGTGACGAACGCCACCGGCGGCACTAGTACGGGGAACCCGGGCGCCGGCGGTTCGGACTCCGGGCGCGTCGACCCCGTCGGCTGGCACTACGGGACGATATCCAGCGGCGACCGCGCCGGCGCCGCCATCGTCACCGTCATCATCCTCATAAGCCTGCTGACGGGGCTCGTGTTCATGGTTACGGACGAGACGAAGTCAACGGGCCAGAACTGGGACGGCTTCCGCTCGACGTTCTCGCCCTCATCGTCGGCGTACTCGTCGAGCACACCACCTAGCGGCGCCGCCGCCCCGGTGCTGGTGCGGAAAGGCAGAGTCGCGGTGATGGACGAGAAGGGGAAGGCGATCGCGGTCAGCGACGGGAGCTCGAGCGGGACGCCCGAGGGCGGGCTGTTCCCCGCGCTGGATGGCGGCGTGGTCGAGCTCCCATCGCTAGCCGCGCGCGTGCGGCATGCGGAGCGCAGGATGGGGATATTGAAGCCGCCTAGCGTCGTAGTCGCGCCTGCGGGAAGGAGCGAACCTACCACTACTACTACGACCACGGGATCGTCGAGGGACCGGCGGAGGGAGCAGCGTCTGTCGGCCAGCGGGGACATCGGTCCGAGGTCTTCGGTGCTGAGGAAACAGAAGCACCTCTGGGAGCTGGGCAGGTTAGAGTAGTAGGGGGTAGTGTCTCTGTTTGTGAAATTAAAAAGGAAAATCATGGTTTTTTGCATTGTTGCGGCGTTTTGCGCGCGCGTGGTGCTGCTAGATACATTGGGTTTGATAGTTTGTCATAGAAGAAAACCTTTTATGGTCATACTTCCTTTCCAAGCAGGTTTCCAACTCCTATTGTCATGAATGACATGCAATGGATGATAAATAATAAACAAGAAGAAAAAATCGTGGGTATCGTCATAAGAAAAATTGATGGGTATCATGGCTGTAGTAAATCCTCGAAGCCTCCGTTTGTCACTACACTCGTCTCCTCGAATACGAATCATCGACATTCTTTCCGCAATGGATTGGCTGGGCCGTTAGGGTTGGTTAGGTTGGTTAGGTTGTTTGGAAGATCCACCGGCACTCTCTCCTGTTTCCCCTTCCTCGGGCTGAGATTACGTTAGCAGACTTGACGGGCGGGTGTTGAAGATATACCAGGCTTTGTTTCAACTTACCAAGGTACAGAGACATCTCCGTGGTAAACGGCTTGTCTCTGAAGAGCTTCTCTGCGGAGCGCGTCGCTCGCTCGGTTGTTGAGAACCTGAGCCAGAAGCCTCACCCGAAGCCTCACCCGACTCCGAACCCGGGGAAGTTGGTATCCTGCCTTCCGTGGTAGTGCAGTAAGGGCAGCGAAGTCCCAGCTCGCGCAGACGCGAATGGTCTTCTCTGTTGACCGTCACCTTCGTTAGTGCGCTACGCGCAGGATCACCGGGAACAAGGGGAGATAGACCGGTGGATCGGAAATATCATTTCGTCCAGCTGTTCCTCGGGTTCATCTGCTTCTGCCGCGCCGAAAACGTCATGTCGCGGAAGCCGGCCATCTCGATGCGCTTCTGCTCTGGCGTCAGGGGCATGACGGCTGTGGGAGAGGAGCTGGCGGTCGAGTAGGTGCGCGTGTGGCTACAGTTAGACGGCGACCGGATGCTAGGCGAGGGCGACGAATATATCGTCGATCCGTCAAAGGCCGACGCAGGCCGTGTGTAGAGAGGCCCCGAGGGCTCGATCTCCACCGACTCGACATGGGACCACGATAAGGTGGGAGTGCTCTCGGCGATTTCCTCTTCGAGTGTCTTTCGATATCTGGTTAACAGTTAGAGGAACGGCAGAAATTGGTGGGGCGATAAATTCATTGCGCTGGGAACCCAAGACGATCGTATAAGGCCAAAAGACTTGATCCCCTTTGATTATGTCTATTGCAACAAGCATAGGGCTTGTGATGTACAGGATACTTACTGCTCAATCTTAGCTTCCACCTTTTTAAACCTGGCCTCCCAAAGACGCGAGAGTCCTCTGAATTTCTCAGCATCAGGTAGCACTATAGTAGATGGAGTTAGCAATCGATCTTTTTAAAGCAAAGTTCTGATATTAACTTGAGAGGTCGATAATATCTCGACTGGAGCTTAATAGTAATATTATGCCTAAGACTGAAAACAAAAGGGGTAAAACATGACGGTGGAGCTGCTTACTCTTTACCTGTCTCTGCAGCTTCTCAATGACCACACCACCACGGTTCACATCGTGCGACAACAGCGTCACCTGGCCATCAACTGAGCTGACGTTGTCCTCGACAGCCTCAACCCGCTGGCTCAGCGCCTTGGTCCGGCTGTCGATAACGCGCACGCTGTCATCCATAGCCTCGATTCGCTGGGCCGACGCCCTAGCCTTGCCTTCCACCATCTGCAGGTTCTCCTCCACTGTCTCAAGCCGCTGCGCGAGTCCCCTCTGCATAATATTGAGTGCCTCCTGGTCCAGTTGCTTGCCGTCGATTGTCTTGATGCACTCCTCGAGAATCTCGGTCCGTTGACCCAGCGCGCTGTGCACGGCTTCGAGAGCTTCCTGGTCCAATTTTATCCGGGCCTCGAGCGTCTCGATTCTCTTGTTCAGGCCCTTGCGGACAGTTTCCTCGATAGCCTCGGCCTGCTCACTCAAAGCCTTCTCAACCTGACCCTCGACGACTTCGGTCTGGTCCTTCAAACTTTTTTCAAACCGCTCCTCCATTGCCTCCATCCGCTCGCAATAGTCCCTCCGCACCGCGTTGAGCGCCTCATCCTCGGTTACTAACGGTGGTAATGTCTTAGAGCCCCTCTTATTCCGTCTGAGGCGTCTGAGACAGTACCATATCAATATGGCGCCGAAGATGGCGGCGGCTATGGCAAATTTGGTGCGCACATTCCACGGGAGTGATGCGACACGTTCGCGGAACCGCGTCTCAGGAGTCGGCTCAAGCTCCAGCTCAATCTCAGGTTCAGGTGCGAGCTCAAGCCGAGGGTGATCGGCATCCTCATATAACCCCGATATGAGGCCATTCCAGTCTACGAAAGCCATGGTAGAATAACGGATAATAGAGACGCAATGCACCAAAAAGCAACAACAACAAAACCGCAAAAGAGAAACTAGAAATTAACTCACCGTGCGCCCCGAACGAACAGAGAGAGATAATAAATGCTAAGAAGAATAGATACGCGAGATCAGATCACGCAGGGGACACGTCGCGCCACGTCAAAAGGGATTAAAAAAAAAGAGGGCAGAGAGGCATATTCCTCTATCCGGGACTTTGTGGTATGGCAAATTACAAGAATTACAGAAATTGAGAAGCGGAGTATTCGGGTGGAGTTAGGAGCCCGACTTGGCGATGGTGCGTGCTCACCGCCAGGTAGCACAAGCGGATCTGCTCCCTGCCTTTCTGTCCAACCACCGGCTTTGTCGTGTCCGACTTTTCCACCTGAACCCTTCAACACCACTTCTGACGTGGAGTTTCCGAGGGGGAAATCGTTGGCGTTCCTGCAGGACAACTCACCGACAGATCTTAAAATGGGATAGGGCTGGCGTGCCTGATTCGGGCGCGTCACATTATGCGCAATGCCCTCGTGGCAGCCCCCTCGACCCCCTGGGTTTACATCATCGATGCGAGCGATACGATACGATACGATGGCCAACATGTTCGAAACCGGTGGAGGGGATCTGCCAGATAGATCTCTGTTCGCAATCTCATTGGCAGTTGTGGGAAAATACGTAAGTGTCGCGGATAGGGCGCAAGCAGACAATAAGGTGGATGGTTGAAGATAGATGACACAGGTTTGAAATCTGGTAGAAAGTGAACGGATTGCCACATGATACTAATATAAGTCATTTATATATATAAGACCATGATATTAAGCCCAACATCCAATCGGGTTCTCACCTCCACACAAAAGGCCTTGATGAATTGGGCCAGACAGTTGCCTCTTCTAGCAACAGTTTCCTTCTTCATCTGTGCCTGGATGTTCTGTACTATACCCTATTAACTTTAGATGGTTCTGGTACGCCTATTGCAACTAACAATTTGAAATGCATCTGCTAGTTTGATGCGATGACAGCGCGCTAAATCTCACTTGAGATGCGAAGAGTCTAACTTTGTGGGTTGACTTGCAAACTCGGTAGTTCTATTAGACAACATCCCCGGACAAATTAACCAAAAATAAATTCCACTGCATATTCCTACAACTAGTTTGCCAGGATTCATTATTAAGGCCAGTGAAGTTCTGGCGGTGAATCAAATGTATGTCCGAGGATTCGTCCGTGAGCGCAACAAGCCCTCACGCTGCCAACTTTTGTCATAATAGAGATTCATCTCCCTGAGATATGGATATTCTGAAACAATAACTAGAGTTTCATGAATGGATATAGCCATTCTGACCTCTTTGGCATCGGTTAGGCAGTGCTCTCTGAAAATTAAATAGCGCCTCGAAAAACACAGCCTCATCTAGGCAAGGCAAGGCGGGCGCAAGTTGGCGAAGCATGTTGCTCATGTTTTCAGCAGCGCCTTCTTCGGCTTACTGGACGACGAGTTTAGGACATACTGCGTATCAAGTATTCAACCCTGCTGTCTCACTCGGATGAATATCTTGGTCTTAATCGCGATCCTAGTCATGTTCCTAGCAGCCACTTCGTCCCTCCGAGAATCCACTGCATGTCAGCCTCCTATATCAATGCTCGGAATTCTTGTTTCTAAATAGTTCGTGCTCTTCTTTCTGAGGCTGGTTCAGAGAACATATAGCGTACTGTCATGCAGGTCAGCTACTATGATAATGCAGACTTTCATACTTCATCCAAGAGATACCTTGGGAACCAAATACTTCGAGGTTATAACACAGAAGGATCGTCGTATATATCGAATGAAAGTGAATCATAATGCACTGTTCTGGTATGCCGTGATAAACCGGCGCCTAATATTGTTGTGAGGCGTTTTACGAATACCTACACGAGCGGGGGACTAGGGCAATAAGAGGCGGTCTTGCGTAAGTCGATGACTACGACCGAGAACTTTTGTGTATTTTTGCAAAATAATAAGCTCTGAATATATTCCGTAATGTTCAAAGAAAGTCGGGAATAAGCTCTTTGCAGGAGTATGTGCTAAGTACGTCAGCGAAGCGTAGATGGAACGGGTAACGATGAGTATGAAGGGAGCATAGAAACCAATAGCAATCAGAACAGCGTTGTCTCCCATAAGTTTAGCATGTCGGCGCCTTGCTGAGATCTTCTTGAGAACAGATCTGGGGAACTTTTTCCTATGATCAATATGTGCACTTGAGTCCTTTCCTGGGCGTTTCGTCTTTTGAAAATGGACTTTGGTCCTCTCAACGACAGTCATACTTTGCCAGAAAGAGCTATACTGCGGAATATGATCTTCATTTGTCGCAATATGCTAGTAGAAATCCTAGGCCACTTATTTGGCACCGAATCCATTGTCCTGGAATTGTTGCTCGTATCCGTGAGGGGGTCCACAGCGCAGTTGAGAATTATGAAGAGCATCTATTGCCTGGACGATCGATGAGATCCTACCTACTTTTAAACCCTGAGTTCCCCGCAAATTCACGCATCGCTATTAGTGATTCCATACTGACGGATTGAAGCGGATCCGATAATGAGGAACCCGCCTTCGGCGATGGAGTTCGCAACAGCTCGTTACGTTGTTTGGGTTATGCGATGCGGTGGAGGATCTTGAGATGAAGTACCAACAGGTTTCAACCTGATACTCGGGAATCTAAAGTTAGCTCATGCGTATTAGATTCGTACTAGAAATCCTCGAAAGAGATACCCCAAGTCAAATCTCCTGCTGACCTGATTCAGAGACAATGATTCTTGTGCCCAATTTGTCGATGAATCTCGGCGATGGTCATGTGTGTCTCTGTTCCTGATTTGTCTGTTTGAGACTGTCTCGCGGATATTGTAGAAACATGCGTTTGGTCAACAGTTTGCATCGCAGGTTTCAGTCGCTGCGAGGCGTCTGCTGCAATATCTCGAGGTGATGGATAGTGTTTGCGTTCAGAATGTGGTTGTATAACGTTGCATTTGGATGGATGTTGAGTGTATGATAACAGATTTGAGTTGACTCTCAGCCAAGTTAGGAAATCATTTTGTTCGCCCTGCACGACACGGCACTCCACGTTAAGTCATCCCCGCAAAGTGTCAGCAAAGTGTCATCACAATTCGAGTACGGTCACCATAGCATATATATGTGTGCGTAAGTGTCTCGGTCATGTTACATTTATCGCTCCCCCAGTGTCCAGATGAATTTCAAGGGAACTATGAGCGACCCTTTGCCTCAGCCATGGTTGATCTCAAGGGGTAGATAGCCTTACTTTGGTTGAGTTCAATAATTGTAAAGACCCGAAACATGGGCAAACATATATTGCCGAGAGGCAGTGGGAATTGGATCTGAGCCTAGAAGCATCAGCGAATGTTGTATGACAATGTCAAAAATATTCCCTAAACCAAGATCATCGAAGAGGCGAGCACAAGATTCAAATGCTACACAGGAGTCGAATTTGGTGAAGTGTTCCCATTTATACCTTGCACCTGTGCTACGACTCGGACTCGGATCCGATCAAGCAGAGCCAATCCTTGCATCTGCCGACTACCTACCATATCCCAGACTGGCCTGTCATTTTGTTGAATTTAGCGGGTTTGGTCTGAATGCGTACGAGGGCCGTTGGATATCACACGGCTAGTTACATTTACCGATGCAGGGATCCATGGTTTGTACGTTCCCTGGACACAGAATATTAACGAATGGTGGCTGTCTTGTCTCATACCACAGTGATAGCATAGACTTCCGCATTGGGCGTTTGAATAGCCAACGGGCCAATGATATTATAACCCCAAACTGCACTAACAGTCCTTGCTTAGATCATACAGTCAACTAGCCTGTTATCTTGCGACGAAGACATTGGCGTTGATACATACATAGTGGATGTCTTTTATTTGAATGTGTAATTGAGAGAAACGCCCTCAAGAAGGTTCGATACTTGATATTGTGTTAGTCGGTGTTTCCATCTTCAAAACTTAGGCTCGCACCTACTACCTCCTATTTCTCATCACTCACCACTCCAGATGTCGCTGCCAAGGTGACTAATAGGTACATCGTCGCTTCCATTCTCATTTTCGGATCTGGACTCGCCTTCCTCCCACAATCCGGCGTCCCTCGAATCTTTTTATGTTGACCATCTGGTCGCCGAAGAAAGTCCCCCACGTACCACTTCCATCTTCTTTCCTCTCCACCTCTCGTACCTTGATTGTCGTGCCGTCTCCCCAGTTATTATCACCCTGCGGTCGACATCAGTCGGCCTCCAGATCCGTCACGTCAAACAAGATCCGTCTTGTGATCCAACTCATGCACAACGCTGGTTAGCTAATAATCAGTCAGCGTGCGGATCTCATCTCTTACCGAACAATCACTCAGCATCTGATCTCCTCCACTGTCATGGCGTCCTCTGATGATGACAACCACTACAATGGCGCAGCCCCCCTTGATGGCGGAGGAAGCCCAGCCAGCCTCGCTGTTGGCGACCAACACAGCCCACCCACTGGCGTAGAAGTCGGTGTCATAACTGGTGCGATCATTATCGTCATCATTACTGTCGTCGGGATTTTCGTTTGGCGATCACGCAGAATCCGTCGTGCTAAGAACGCTCAGTCTGCATACAATGATGCTCCTGGTGGCAGTTCTCATCCACAACCAGTCGACTTTCAAGAGTCTGACGAGCCGGTGCCACCTCCCAAGGATGACCTTGCCAGCACTGTCGGCAATGACGACCGCTCCTCACTTGAGAGACATGCTCCTCCCAGCCGAGGCCGGGCGATTCTGAACTGGAGTTCATGGGCTCACCGTGGCAAGCGTGAAGAACGTATGTACATTTTACATGACTCCTATTTCTCTAATTATTACCATGCACTAACATTCAACTCTCCGAATGCAGTCGAGGAACACGAGATAGGAAACCGTGTTTGAGCTCTAACTACGCCACCTCAAACACACACAACTTCACTAGCTGAACTAGCTCAATTACGACTTCTAGCCGATTTCACGGTTTTAGTTACGTTAAGAAAAAATCGATGAAGGCTTTGTATCAACGAGAAAATCTCAGGAAGATGACTATGATGGATGATTTTGGAGTGAAATTGGCAGTCAGTCTAGGTCATCAGTCAGACTTTGACATACCATTTTCTTCAACACGAGTTCACAGGCAATGGACGGAATTACTAGCCTTTGTTCAAAGAGCTCAAATGAAACGGAATGAATCTTTTTTGGTAGTCAGCAAGGGGGTTTGGTGGTATCTTTCTTGCCACTGTACGATCGATATTGAATCAGGCTAGCATTATACACCAACACTCCCTTTTGTGTCTTTTGGTCAAAACACACATATCAACAATGAATTCGCGTGATAAATCTGACGCGTCTGTCCATGTTATCAGCAACAAAGCATTCTCATATGTCCACTTTTATTGCACTACTGGCACCTACCTAAGGTACTTACAACATAGGCCATACCTAGGTATGTTCCCAAGCTGCACCTGTGGTGTGTATAGGTAGTATTCATCTGATGTATGAGATTTCCACCCCTTTAACCAGAGAAAATCCAGCATTGGTTGGCCAATGAGCCAATTGTCAGTATATAGGAGCTGATGCATATACATACATTAGACCTTTACCATACACTTTCATCGTTTGGCTTCTGTCAAGACCCCAGCACCTTCACATTGTGGGCATATGATCCCCTAGTAACATTTGGCCCTGGGAGGCTATCAACTATGCACTTGATACTGGCCTACCTTATTTAGTAACTCTACATACTAAATCTTACGCGACTCCTTTGCCTACATGTTGTTTATATGAACTTCCACTGGGAACGACTTTACACATAAAAGGTTAGATTAGTCTCAGCACAACTGTTCCGAGTTCCCCATTTCGCTCTAAACCAGCACCACCTCTCATGTATGGCCCAGGTAATGCCGGTCACATCTGTTAAGTACCTTATCATGAGAGTATTTCATTAAATGTTACCTAGTGAGCCTCCGCGTTGAGATGTTATATACGAGGCTGATATACACAGCCTCCCCTACCTAGCTTAGATTTCCCTACCAAAGACCAATAACCTTAAGATTTACTATGCACAGATTGAAGCCCTATTTGTTCCCCATGACTGGAGCTAGCGGGCGGCTTGAATACCAAAAGAAAAACTAGCAGGTGTTTACTCCCAACGCAGTAGCTCCTTGATCCTACTTACAACCGGGATACTTTTCCATACATAGACTGCAGCAGATGAGACGATGTGTTGTATGTAAGATATGTATTTTACTATGATAGACGCACATCTGTGTGAGCGAAAATAGAGGGCTGAGTTCTGAGCTATCGAGGAGGTACGGAAGGTGTACGGGAAGATGGTCGTAGTTATAAGTAAAATGCATTTGGACACTGAACTACTGTATTCACCACATCCTTTAAATCCATGTGGTCTTTATCTGCCCACAACAACAAATCAAGACCCAAGAGCGGAGGGATTTTCCACGAGTACGCACAAGTATCGCGCTCTCCACCCCTAACGAGTCTATGAGAAAGTTACTGGCGAGCGAAGCGGAGACAGCTACAACAAAACCGCATAGGAAGACAGGGTCACAGTCTACGAACCCCCAAAGTCAAGGAGCTAGCGTTGCACTCCCCGTCCTTCATCTACTATGCCTCGAAACATAAACATGAGAATAAAGGTAAGCATCCCAAGATTTAGGAAAACCATATATACAGACTCGAGGGAGGTGGATAGATTGATAGATACATTCATCTAAGGGAGCGTGAAGAGACGAGAGGACGTCCCGACACATATATATGATCTGATCTGATCTGATCTGTATCAATAGGATGATATCCCCGGTAGCTCTACAAGCGTTAGTACTGATGATATTGCTTTCATAGATGCGATCTTCCTCCAATATCATGATTACCCAACCACAACGCCGGAGACGCCGTCCAAAGTCCTTGATACTATACCCTGTTTGTTCCCAGTCCATCCGCCAGGGAGAATGCCCAAAACATAAATCGAAAAAACGATGAAATCAAAAGGAGTTTCTATCCTGTGTCTAGCCTCTGAAACTATTGGCCCGACTTGGGTAGATACCTACTCCTGAACGCATTGCTGATAGTTCCTCCAAGACTACTTAAGTTAATTGTGCCGCCATCTTGCAGTTTGCTCGCTAGAGCTTCTTCTAGAGCAGACTGTGTCACGGAAGCATCTAAGCGTTGTCAGTAAATCTACACACCTAGATTGATCGATGGGATGCCATACCATCAAGGTCGCTGAAGCTGCTGCCCATACTGGGCGTCCCGTCGCTGTCGCGGGAGTACCCCTTTCCTTTACCACCGGGGCTGCGTCCCGCGAGCTCCATGGTGCGACGAGGCGAAAGTGGATTACTGGGCCCACTCTTATGAGAAGAGACCCTCGGCACTATGGCCGCGGAGCTCGTCGACGAGTCGGATGTCAGAGACTGGTGGGTTTGGTCTCGACTCGAACCCTTCGAGTGGCGGTGGTTCGCATAGTCTTGCGGATCACCACGGAGCGTCGCGCTGAGATCATGTTGCCCGCTGGTGGATCCGGTTGTTGGCGGTCTGTAAGGCAAGAAAGCGGGCTCGGCATCTTCATCGTCCGCAAAGGAGGATTCAGCGTCCTTGCTTTGGAATCGTGGGGGCCGGCGGATGATTCTGGATTGTGCCGGGCTTGAAGAGGAAGAAGTCGAAGCCGAGCTCGACTCGGCTGGTTCGGAAGGAGGGTCGGGATCTTCCTCGTCGGCCGAGGTGGTGACGGGAAGCGAGGCTAGACGTCGTCGCTGCATATCAGCTCCAGGCCTGGCCGGCGCCTTGCTGCTGCCGCCTAAGTTGCGAGTGGTGATGACGGCGGTGTTCGATGAGGATGTGCGGGTTGCGGTTGGTCGTGGTGTGCTCCTCAGTGGAGTGCCGGGCAGGCTGCCATCATTGCGAGGCAATGGCGAGTCCCTCCGGATCGACAACGCCGAAGGCACTCGAGGTTGTCCACCACCAGAGCCGGTTCTTCGCATGGATTCGGCTGCTAGTGGGCCGTCGGCGCCTGGTTGGGGCGAAGGTGCTGATGAGCCTTTCGTTGCGGCCGCAGCCTTGCGCATCTGGGCTCGAACTTGGGATGCATGGCGCTCTGTAAGCCAAGCGACTTGTTGGGTGAGGAAATCGACGGTAACCTCGAATTTGTTCGCGCTGATGACTACAGGTTGGCAAAGTCTCAATCGGGGAAACGGGAATTGAACCTACACCTCATTCCCTTCTAGCTGTTAGTCACGAGGTAGAGAGCTGTCATGTGCATAGGTTGACTTACAATCTATCTCCGTCTTGGCATCCGTATCTGTCTTAGAGAGTTTAGAGATAATGCTCCATAGAGCCTCGTCCTTGGATGAATCCCAGTTCGCCTTGCACCAGTTAGCCCTAAACTCAACGCATTGGGATGGAAGAAGCACTTACAGGTGGAGGATCAACAAAGTCGCCCCGAGGAAAGGGGAGTCGGACGAAGACCGTGTAGGTCGGTTCTGACTGTGACGATGCCATTGTCAAGTCATGTTAACTAATGCTTGTTCCCGAGCGATCTGTAGCCTCGAGCGATGAAATCCGATGGATAAGGTAGGAGGCAGAAGCACCTTGTTGGAAGTAAGTAATAAAGTAACAAGGTTCCTGGGACGGGGATCGACGCTCTTATCGGGTCGGAGCTCTTATCGATAACACAGGGCGGGCCTGGACCTACCTAATTATCCGTTCCTTTTGGCCTTCGGCGTTACAATCATGCGTCTAGACAGGGATCGAGTTCTGGGGAAGACAGGGGAGGATACGGTCAGCTGCCACTAACTCCTCCCCACCCGCTCCCTGACTCCTCCCCAACCAACCAACCGTTGACCCAGGTACATGTACCTCCCTACATAAGCTTTACCTAGGAATCCCTTCCTATTACTGCAGATCTCTTACGAACACTATTACCTTAGTCCTAAATCTACCTTTATACAATAGGCAGACACGCCTTATCTAACAAGGCTAGGTTGAAGGTGGTAAGGCAGGCTGGGCGGTAGTTTCTTGAGGGTGTAATCATCTACTTGTGTAGCCATACACATGAGCTTGTGATCCTACTCTTGGGGTTTTATTGGCTGAATCCTTTCAGTTCAAGGTTGCTACTATGTAGGTATAAGCTGCTTATGGTTGCTTCGGTAACGCACAATTACCGAATGATCAGCGAACGACAGCCCAAACCATCCATTCTGTAAGCCGCACCGAGTTTGGTGGTGAGGCTATCAAATGATCGCCGTGTCTTTGTCTATGTAGGATACCTACATTAATCCCGGCTGCCAGGCAGCCCAGGCGAGCATGCTGGTCTCAAGCAGTTCTCGGCCTCTCACGATAGAGTATAGTCTCTGTTATATCCAATTATTACCGTAAACTCTCCTATCAAGTGATCCCCACACCGAGTTCGATCTTAAGCGTTCAAACGAAGTACTAAAGAGCTCCTTGCCATCTGAAGATAGCCAGAGAGATCTTCGGCAATGGAGGTGGGCCGAGATCGCCTCAATCTGATGTTGGCTCCAACATATTAACAGTCCGCCTAGACCATAATCAAGCGTGCGGCTTCGTTTCCAAACTGGACGCAAACCCCCATTCCCCACTTCGAACTCTCATCGAGCGGTCTCATAGCGCTCGCGGACCTCGGTACCATAGCACAGCGTACGAGACTAGTTGGCGGTTCATCATGGCTAGACGCGCTGCTCCTGGCACCCGGTCTGCATTACCAACAGGCCGCGGATGCCCTCGACGGCAAGATGGATTACAGCGCCGTTGAGCTGTATGAGGGCAAGACGTCCACGTACAACATCACCAACACGGCGACTCTGCGGTATCTCAAACACGTAGGCGAGTCCGGGCAGAAAACCATCGTGGACGTCGGCAGGATGCCAGACCGGAACTATTTCTCACGGGGCGGCAAACGCCAGAGCCAGCGCGGGACCATCTGGCAGGACCAGGGCGCGGACCTGGGATGGTATTCCCACGTCCTGTACCTCGCCAGTCCCGTGCTCACGATCGCTGCGTTCGTGTTCATGATCCTGCTGCGCGAATGCCAGTACCCCCATACCCTTCCCTCCTCCTTTTCCCCGGGCCTGCGTACGTGAGGAAAGCTGACAGGAAAGCAGGGTGGGGCGTGGCTCTCCTCCTAGCGCTGATGTTCTCGCGCATCCTCAACATCTGGGTGATAAAGCAGCGCACGAAACCGCCGGTCATCCCCCCGCCGAAGCCGGACCTGAGCGACCTCCTGACGGAGTACCTCGTCGACCTCGGGCACGGGCGGTCCGTGTGTCTGCGCGGCATGGCCGAGGACCTGCAGGCCATCACCACGACGACGTGGCTGTCGGCCAAGACCCACGTCGACGGCTACCTCGAGGCCGCCGCCAAGCTGACCGTCTACCTGGTCGCCGCCTTCAGCGGCAACATGACCCAGGTCGGCTCCATCATCTTCATGGTGCTCCTGCTCGTCACGGCCGGCCTGCTCGGGCTGAGCAATGCCCACGCGAAGACGCTGCAGATGCACGGCCGCTTCGCCACGCCGACGGTGGATAACCTCCCGCGGCAGGCGAACGGCGGCACGCCGGGCTCACCACCGTATCCGAGTTCGCCGCCATACCCGGACAGCTTGGGCGGCAGTGGATCGTGGCCGGCGTCGATGACGCGGACGTCGACCGGCTTCTCGGGCTTGGATGATATGGTAGAGAGGGGGCAGGTTGAAGGCGTGGCTAGGGATCGCCATGCTTTCGATGACGCGGTTGAGTACAAGTCGTGATTGCGTTCCTATGGGAGATTAGCTGCATAATCGTGTCGGATCTGGCTGTCTGGGTAACGTTATCCTGCAGGCATGCTGTGCGAGTATACGAAATCTAAGTGAAACATTGCAAACAAGCGGTGATCTTCACTGTGATCCGAAACTCGGGATGCCGTTATCTGGTATGAGCAACAACATGGAGCGGGGAATTCATTTATGATGTGAGTTTGTACTGTGATGACTTTATTTCAAACATGGCAATGCAGCACATAGCAGTGATCCCCGAAACATATCTACGTACGTAATTTGGTAACTGTACCATTGCTTGATGCTGATGAAGCGGCTATATGCATCGAAAAGCTCGATACTACACGTACGTAATGAATCGGCCATCCCAGTCAGCCAGCAAAGATCTGTTCCCTGTGAGCAATCACGATCTGCACGGGATAGATCTCGGCACATGGTGTGAATCATTATGTATATTCATCGGGTAGGGTAACCCATGCCCGACAACTCTGCGCACGATAAAGCTATGCAGCGAACGGAGGAGGCATGGCGTATATTGTACACGGCAAACTCTCCCCCACATCCGCACATTCGGCATTTGCCAGACCTGCCTGTCCTGCTTTCGTTTTTCCCTTTCCTCGACGCCAGGGGGGTTGGGTATTATAGTATGAGCGTCTTGATTTGATAACTCGCCGAAATTTTCTAATACTGGTAATGTAAGTATAATCCATCACGCTTCCTCTGCATACGCCGTTTACGTGAAATATTTCCCGTGCACCATCCATGTTTGTCTTCCGTGTCGATCGAATATTCCGTAGTCCCATTTTCATACGCAAGCGAGGGTGTTTATTTCAACCCCCCCCCTCGCGGAAGTTCCATATAATAACAAATAATGGATGCTTGAAATTCTGCTTTTGCTGCTTTCTTCCTCGTGCTCCTGCTCCCGCTCTCCCTCATCTCCCAACGAGTGAACTAATAAAACGGATAAAGCGAACGCGCTCGGGGCATGCATTATAGAGTATAAACAGTTATAAGGTATGTGACGAAGTAAGCAATAAACTCGCTAGAAAGGCCATACCGGGTGTAAAAACGAACGCGGGAAAATAACGATATGGGAATAAAATCATCGTGAATGAACAGGGGTCGCAATTCCCCCATGTGCTGGTATAAGCGAGCGAACTCCTGCACGCCCTCTGTAAGTAGGGCCGTCCCTGCATGCATGCATAGCCGCCCTTGCATCATAGGCAAGGCAAGGCAAACCGATATGTGACGACATGCAGACGCCAGCACATCATCACTTTCCCCTCCATTCCAATCCGTGATCCCTAGCAATCACCATCAGCAAATCAGCGGGGAAGACGACTCTACCGCTCCTCGCAGACCCGCACGATCTCGCACAGCGCACGCATGAAGTCGGGGTCCTCCTCGCGCCGCGGCGGCGTGATCCCCTCGATCGTCGATGCCGCGTTGGGCAGCTGCCCGCTGTTGGCGAGCCGCAGCGTGGCCACCAGGCGCGCGATGCACCGCGCCAGCCCCAGCCGCAGGTCCTTCAGCGTCTGCCCGGCCTGGTCCGACGGCACCTTCCGGTGGCCGTGGGGGCCCGGGGTGGCCGACGTCCGAGGCCGCCCGCCCTCAGGCGGCTTCGGGAGCGCGAACAGCGACCGCTTGCTACGCAGCGTGTTGCAGCGCGTCGACGGCGGCTCGGGGATCGGCGCGTCCGGGTCGTCCTGTAGGCCTAGTAGGCTGGCTGCCTTATGCGGGATCATCATGCTGTCTGAGATCGAGGTTCGCTGGTCGATGGAGAGGCGGAGGTCTAGATCCGAAGGCGTCTTGGAGGACGAGGACTTGGAGGCCGGTCTCGAGGTGGGATTGATCAAGGCGGACCGCGGACAGAGCGATGTGATATAATTATACGCTACTATATGAGCGTAGAGCGCGTCACATAGGTAGTCGGTGCCTGCGGGAAAGAGGTTCTGAATCGCTGACCAATCCGGATTCCTAACCCATCCTGGGTTGTATCTCGAAGTTAGAACATCTGCATAGTTATTTCGTGGTGGGCTAGGAGCTTCATCGCTGGACGGCGATGACTGCTTCTGGAACGGATTCCATTTCCATTTGTTCTGTTTCGACTCTGAGGGGACGATGGTTTGTGACTCGCTGGCCAGACTCTCTGTCCCATACTTCAGTCTTCTAGAGAGACTGCGGATAGTCTCGATCGAAAGACTAGAGCAGAGGAGCATGGTCTCCGGGAAACACGACACTGAGACTCGAATGGTGTCGATGACATCTGGAGGAAGCGGCGTGGGCGTGTGTGGGACGTCGCCTCCTCTTTGGTGAGCACTATTATAAGCATAGTTATCGACACTGGACTCCAGCCAAGATTCGACGTCGACTTGAGGCGAAACGATCATGGGGCTCAGCGGTCCTGCCATAAGAGTAGGTTGCTCCGTCCTAAGGGTTCCTGCGGGAGATCCTGTAGAGGGTGTGCTGCTCGACCTGTTGTCCTCGTTCGGAATGATTTGGCTCTTTGGCGTCTCAGGTGGGACCGGAGAAGGTCTGAGGCCCGAAGAAGTTTCCTGTGGTAAAGATGTAGTGGATCGTGATGGTGGTAGAAGGGGCGAAACATTGATCTGGGGAAGGACGGGGTATTGTTTATGAAAAGAAAGAGAAGACCGGCGTTCAGGAACCTTGGTCGGAGGCGGAGGTGATATAGTTCTCTCCTGTTCCTTAGTAGTTGACATTTTGGCAATAGTAGAGGACGATCCAGAAGGACTGGTCAACTTCGGTCGGGGGGCTCCCGAATTCAACGACATACTCCGTAAATCTCCTGCATCATCACGTCTGGTCAAATGATGCAGTGGTGGAGGGTGGAGGATCATACTGCTGCACCTTCGCTCTGCAATTGCAACTTCTTCCATATCCAGGTCCATCCAGCTCCCTCCAGGTGATTTATCGGTAGGGACTCCACGATTTGATAAAAAGGGTGAGTCGACTTTTTCCGAGCTGACTGAAGTGGCCGGTGTGGTTATCGACGCGTCCTGGGCACTGATTGAAGGGGGTTCCAGGCCACCTGCGGATGATTCACTGCTAGAAGTGTCACAGTCGTTATTGTTCTGCTGTCGTTTATAGCCCACGGTGATGTACTGTGAATGTTTCTGTTCGACAGTTTGTAATGACCTAGTCCTCGATATGAACTCCGCATGATGGGACGAAATGGCGGGGGGCCTTAGCGAACTGTCCTGTAGTGAGTACCGTCTCTTGCTTCCATCATCAGCCAACGAAGGTGCTGGAGCACCTGCAGTCAAGTGTCTCGACTTGAAGACATCACACGACTGTTCCAAATCCACCACCAGCATTTCCGGCAAGTTGCAGTCGAAGAGGGGTTCACAGGTCGCCATTGTGTCGTCGGTTTTCGTCAAATTGGATCGGAAGGAGGCTCTATAGGAGGGTATGATGTCGCGGGGAAAGCTCTCCCATATAAACACCCAATCCTCTGGTCGCAAGAATTATCGACCTGAGTGGAGAGAGGTGGTCCTGTCGACGGGTCCAAATCTGTCACGGGTTGTTCCGGAGAATTGGCTCGAGCAGACCGCCAAAGCAAGGGACACGATAACGCTTGGAAGGCGCCAACGACTATCTGCACGAACTGCAGAAACACGGAGTTGTGTGAAAAGACTGAAGCTACAGAAGGTCAGAATACAAAGGATAGGAAGACCCAGAGGAGTGTTGAGCTCTGTGTGTACAGGGATCCTAGCATAATAACATGGCATACCCAAATTAGCACTTTTTCGTAATTCGACAAAGAGATGAACCCCACGAGCACCCGAGCAGCCAGGGGTTCCGCCAACGTTGGCAAGGGGCAAGGGCCGAAAGGGAAGGAAGAGAATTATTAGCATGTACCAAAACGGGTGGGCCTATCAGTCAAATCAATCCCATCTTGAGCACTATTGACAGTCACATTCTTCTAATGCTGTCACGATGGCCGTCATGGCTTACACAAGACCCCTATGACAACAGTCGACTTGAGACAAGGCGGCAGAACTAACGTACTGTGATAGAACTTGGAGTGAACCCGCCCACCCTTGCTTCTTCCCACATGTTGACCGCTGCAAGCCTATCGCAGACCTGTCTGCCTGTCAAGAGAGACAAGCTATCCGATCTTTGCCAAGGGATCGCTTCTAGGGTAGTATTGGCCACAGCAACGTCCCGCCAGGGCCATTTGATTGAGGCGATGAAATACGATGCAACGCTGCCATTCTTCTGGAAATTATGCAAGGCCGACCAACCAATGGCCTATTTCCCACGATATCATATTTGGAGTATTCCCTAATCCGGGGATCTCCTCTCCCGATATTCTAATGAGCTGTCAAAGCTGCTGACTTGCCCGGAGAATTGATCACGTCTCGAGATCTACTTTGTAATGGTGGAGAGTCCTCGCGGACGATCAACAAAAAGACGCGCTCTAAGCGACATCCCCTCTGGCACTAAACGACCCCAGTATGTAATGTGTCTCACAAAGCTGGGCTCGGACTATCAGGTGCCATTGATCTTCAGGACAGCTTAATAAGTCAAGCCCTGTCTCCTCCCAAATCCGTCCTGTGTGTGGCTTTAATAATTACCAACGGTATTGTATATTTATTTGAGGTCGGCCTTATGCGATGAACCGGCGACGACCATGGAAAAACATGGACAATCGAGTTCCTGTCGACTCGAGCAGGTTTTGTCCCGATTGCCGTTGCACAGAATGGGTAACACGACAGCCGGGCGCTCACGTTGCGTTCAAGGTTGCGTTCAAGGTTGCTTGCTTGGCCATTCAGGTCAAAGCTGGACCTGTGGGCTCTAGCCTCTAGATTGGGATGGTTCGTGTCAAAATGGCCTCCCGGCGCTACGCTACTTTGGAATTGGGACTACCTCCAGCGCTATCCAACATCGGGTTGACCCTGCCGAGCCCAGACATGCGTACGCTGCTGCGGCCGAGCCTATAGCGTACTCTGACTATAGTACTATACTATTATAGTATGTAGTATTGTATGGTCTTTTTCCCATCAACTAGCTTAACTTAGCTTGCCTCGTCTATGAAAGTCGTACATACTAAGTATAGGGGCTAATGGCCAATGGGAAGTCCACAGATGAGACAGCTAGACAGTGACAAAGGCTCTAGGCGCAATGATAGTGCCAATTAGATAGATAGACGACTTGTGTAAGTAACCGTTGGCCGAGAGAGCTCTAGTGAAGCGATATTGCCCAGTTGCTCAAAGGGTTGTAGACATGCAGTGATCCGCCTATGCACGACAGATCAACGAAGAAACTTTCCTTGGAATATGAGGAACATAAGAAACATGTGTCACTTGAATTGAGCTGAGATGGCCGCTAGCCAGTATCTCTAAGATTTCAAAGCCGCATCATGACGAAGAGGCGAGAAATGGGCTTTACTCCGTACTGGTTATCTCATATGACTTCTCAGTGGTGTATCAAAACCGTCCATCCAAAAAATAAAAAGGAATGGTTTGACTTACCATAATAGTATAGATATGCCCAGTGGAGCTTTGATAGAAGACAGAATGGGCTGACATTGATGATTGATAATTGTATCCTACATATATGTACATACCTAAGTATGCAGCTAAAGCACTTACTATTATGTAAGGCAGATAGGTAATTTGTACCTAAAGCATGGGGTTCCCTGTGCGACCCTAATATCAGGGTATGCCAAGCCCTGGAAGCCCTTTCCAACGACTTGGGCACTGCAGTGCCGGCCCTGTGGGCCCCACGCTGCTCTCCGAATTTAGAGGCGTGCAGAGGCGTGCAGGCCGGTGGGTCCATGGACCGGAGCTGCAGGTGGATTTTATGCAGGTAGAAAATCAAAACGAGAAAAAAAAGATTACAGCAGCAATGCAAATATCTAGAAGCGACAACTTTTGATGATATTCACATAGCCCAAGCTACTTTCAGCAACACCACAGGCTCATCGTCCCACTTTCTATACCCCTAGCCAATCAGGATTTTCACCTTCGCCTATTCCAAGTACGCAGGGATACCTAGGCACGACCTGGCTGTCGTCATAGCTAGCTAGCTACATAGGTAGCTCGCCTCCTAGGACGAGCTGTATTCGGCGTGTACTCCTTAGGGCCCTTGCAGCTTTGAAGCAAATAGGATAGAAGAAATGTTAACAGAAAGTTACTTCACGTCTATTTCCGGGCCACCATTGGCCAATAATACGGCCATTGCGAAGGACGTTGGGATATATGAGCAGACACTTCACCCAAGTCACTCAACCACAAATACCTTCAAGAAGAGTTCGACCCCACGCAACTGTTTAGCCGTAAGCGACACGCACGTGTTTGCTGCCCAGGAGGGAAAGTCCACAGTTCACGTATACTCCAGGGCCAAGGGCAACCAGGAAGCACTAGTCACCTTTCCAGAACGTATCAGTAGTGCGGTTCTATTAGACGATGTGCTCATCTTAGGGTCTCAGGAGGGACGGCTGATCGTCTGGGAGGTAGGTTGACTAACCTTGAAGGGCTTATATTTCTCTGCATAGTTTGCTGATTGATATATAGATCTGCACCGGTAGACAAGTAACTACCCCTGCCTGTCATGTCCAGGCAATAACCTGTATCGCTACCACGCCTTACCACCTGATCACAGGGTCTGACGACTCCAATCTTCATGTCTGGTCAGTATCTCGGCTGTTGGGACTGGACTCTACCATCGAACATGAACTCCAGGAGACTCTGTCGAACCACAGGGCTGCTATCACATCCCTGGCAGTGAGCCAGAGCGTGAACCCAGATACCAATATCTGCGTTTCAGCAAGCAAAGACAAGTCCTGCATCATCTGGAATTACCAGCACGGCATAGCTCTGCGGACTTTGTTGTTTCCAAGTGCGCCCCTCTGCTTGTGTCTCGACCCGTGTGCTCGTGCTATCTATGTCTCGTCTGATGACGGCTCGCTATATGCAATCGAATTATTTGGCGAGAAGGCACTGCTGGGTCCCCAGAGTTCTGAGCACAGCTCTACAGCGGTGCAAGTTTCCTCGGCCTTTGGTGCTATACCTCCAGAAGTAGGACCAGCGTCGTGCATGGCATTAAACTACGATGGCACAATCCTATTATCGG
Organism: Whalleya microplaca; assembly: GCA_022497155.1. NCBI lineage: Eukaryota > Fungi > Ascomycota > Sordariomycetes > Xylariales > Xylariaceae > Whalleya > Whalleya microplaca. The sequence goes on along the minus strand of MU385749.1, from coordinate 173,061 downwards.
GTCACCCTCAAGGCCAGATCCTGCGGTGGGATCTGAGTAGCCGTGCGGATTCCACCGAGCTAGCAAGCCTGAATGCCTCGGTTACAAATATTGTCTTCGTCTCGCCACTTCCGTCGCCACGGACCACCAGACCCGTCACCGTCGTCAAGCCATTCCTCGGGAGCCGAAGTTATGACTTCACCTCCCAGTTGGAATCTGACATGGTTGAGGACACGAGGTTCGGAAAAATGTTGACATCCAACGGATTCCCCAACGACATACTGGAACAAGCTATCCTCTCATTACAGGAGCCAGCAGGGGATGGTGCTGGCGATCAAGAGCTAAGGAAAGAGAATGAGGAGCTGTGGGAAATCATCAACGAACAACGGGCTCTTCAGAAAAAGACTCTCCAGCGATATGTCGAAGCGAAGTCTACTCAGGCGTAATCTTTGGCTTGGTAGCAGCTTTCACCCTTTGCTATTTCGCAGGAGTTGTGGGCCTCAAGGGTATATCCATATTATCACAAACCTTGTCATGATGGAGGAGAAATCCACTCGCGCCTTACCGAGACCTATGGGTTCAAGGATGATGCTAACTCTATCTGAGGAGCAGGGGGGGAGCAGAACAGCCGGGAGGAATGAGACGGTCTATACTACACAGGTGTATAGACACAGTAACCCATCTATTCGCTCATGGGCTTCGCTTAGTCTATCTACTACCCTTCCCGAGTCTCACAACAAAAGCCGCTTCTACAATATGAAGCCTCATTATCCAAGCGCCAGGGATTTAATTATGGAAAGAACAGGGAAGAAACTCCGATGATGGTTATGACAATGGTAGAGGGATAGCGTAATGTACATCGTAGATTCTCCTTACGAAGTTTGCATTAGCGTTAGGCCTAGCCATAGAGGAAGCCGCTGTATGGGATTGCAGCATTTGTATTAGCTACTGTTGTGGCTAATCCTACTGGAATCACAACAAGGGAAGTAAGATCTCAAAGACTTTTTCTAAAAAGCAGTAGTAGTCAAGCAATATATGGAGTGATATAATCTCATATATAAAATAAATATCATGTTGATTGATTTTCAGAGGAATAAACTTTAGTGAGACTCCCGTACCTTATCTTGTATACGGACTCCTTGAGCGCTTTCCAGAGTACGTTCAAGCTCCGTGAACTTCAAGATATTGAGATCTCCAAGAAGACCTCATGATGAAATTGATCTATCATACTGCTTAAGGTCGAGCTCCGGTATATGTACCCAAGCGTAGAGACGTAACTTGATTCTAAACATGCTCTTCGAAATGGAAATGTGAGGTAGTTCAAGAGATACATATTTTTGTGTCCATGTATGTCCGCATTTCCTACAGCAAAGATTATAAACAATAGCTTCTTATGTACGCATGTATGTGTAGTTACCTAGTGTCTACGCATAATCAATAAAGCTTCTATAAAAGATGGTTCGAACGAAGGATCGTGGTTGCCTTCAACTGACTATAGTCTCCGCTTCACGGAACTAAAAGCATGTGTAAATTCGGCTTTTCTGTACTAGCTCACGCAAGAGCCTGTGATAGGTAATTGATAGACATTCACAATAAGGGGCAAGGCTCATCACTTCTGAGAACAATCTCTCTAATACAACCAAACATATGATACTCTCGAGAAGCCATCATTCGGAGCCGGTCATCTGATATTCGGGGACAACTAGATAAATCAGCAGCCGAGACGTACTGCGGCGCATGGAAGATAGCTATCCTCTTAAATCAACGACATATGGTAGGTAGCCTCGTAAGCACGCAAATGCAGGAGACGAGAAAATACGTGGTAAGAAAACGCCCGGGTAACTTCGACACAGATTCCAGAGGAGCGAGGACCACGGGGCGTACATACGCATTTCAAGGCTCGAAGGGTTGTTTTGTCGACTGCCGAACATATCAGCAGAAAGTGTTGGGACCGCATCAGGATGCAGATGCAGCAACGACGGATTGGCGTGCGTATCTTGCCATCTATTACGTAGTAATTAACGCCTATGCGAGGACCGTCCTGCGATATACAGAGCGAATAGGAATCCACGAATAGGAGTCCGGGGGTGCAGTCCGGGGGAATGAGTTGGGCCACACACCGTTCCAGGTTCATTTTAAGTCACCTGTTGGATGGCCTGATGAGTCGCCCACCAAAAGACGTTAGGAAGTAGGCCATATGGGTGTTTCACTCAGCAGACCCATGTCGGGGTATAATAAAGGGTGATATAATAAATTGAGAGCAAGGACGGGGTATCTATATTCTCGGGTAAGAATACTATTTGCTTTTTTATATTGAAAGACATGAACGAAGAATGGTTTGCCTGCGCAGATGGATCTTCAAGCTAAGTGTCAGAAAACTCCCAAATGCCCTTACAAAAATGACCACTGACATGATAACAACATAAAAACTCTGTCGCCATGAAAATGGATGGAAAGGCCCATGACTTGACCCGCGATCTTTTGTCGTACATGTGAATATGCAACCCGCCATTCACCCTCAATGCCCGCTTCGAATTACAACAATCAGTACAAGAACCGGCCGCTCAAATCTGTCCAACCATGAATCCCTCCAGCCTACTACCACAAATGAATGGGTAGCACAGCTCGAAATGTGAAGGCTTAGAATATACCCCGTTCTTCTTCAGCGAATCTCGTCCCCACGGCTGAGGGGGGACCATCGAAAACGATCGGAAACACCTGAGAAATAGACATCCACACGTTGGCCGCCGCCAGATCAATAAACACCAACGGTCACGGTGACCGTAGAAAAGAATTCTAGAATGGGCTCGCGCGTCCGTTATCTAGTGGGTTAGGAACAGCATGATGGAACCGTCATAGAATAACACATCTTGGCCTGTGCTGGTCTCGGTCCTTCTTGTCCTTCCGTCTCCTTCGCTTCGTGTAGTGGTATATCGAATATGGGTCAGATCTATCTTCCTCCTCGAGATAGTTTTCTCCGGCATCATCCTTCCGGAGCATTTGCCGACATAAGTCGATGAATACCTCGTCGACATTTGCTTTAAGGAGTTAGTTGAGTCTCTAATTGTCTTGACCCCGAATTCATGAGAATGAAGCGTTTGGTTTCAGTAAGTCGATGGGTGGAGTAGAGATGCACTTACTCTTTGTTCGAGCACTAGCTTCGTAGTATGGCGCACCCCATCTCTGTGAGATTGAAAAGACTTTGGTTTTTTGCACGGTTCGTACATCCTCTAGATCAGACTTGTTTCCGCATATGACGATCGGTACGTTTTCATCGTCCTTGATACGAATGATCTCATCGCGTAGCCCAGCTAACTCGGCTAGCGACGAAGGAGAAACAATACTGAAAACCAGAAGAAAGCCTTGACCAGTCTTCATGTAAAGATCACGCATAGCAACTGAAGCCGTGTTAGTTAAGTTACACGAGTTGGTGGTATCTGAGTTTGCCGGGTTGACTAACCGAACTGTTCAGTCCCTGCGGTGTCTAGACTATGTCTCATGTCAGCATGGCAATGTGGTGGGGAAATAAATCATGTTGCGGGTGTAAGTGTCTTACATCTCTAGAACCACCTGGCGTCCCTGTTCCAAATGTGTCAATAGTCGTTGACGCCAAGCCAATCGGATCAAGCAAGGAGCACTTACATCAACGGTTACCTGGGTCCGATACGAGTCTTCGATTGTCGGATCGTAACTCTCAATCCATTCGTTATGGACGAACTGAGCTGTCAGCAAGTAGACGTCATTAGCATCTAGACTTCTTGTATTTGAGGGTGATGCATGAGGCTGCTTAATTGAATTGACCGAGTGCTTCCAAACCAATCAATCGTCTTAGTTCTTACCTGTAAGACAACTCTTGCCAACACCACCTAAATTGCAGGTTAACGGCGGCTATACACAAGAAAAAATCGACGAGGGGCAGTCGACCCTTCAGAGAATTTGAACTAATAAGATATGGCGGAACTTGCCTGCACCTAGTACAACAACGTGGAACTCCCGGCTACTCGCAGACCGAGGATGTCAGCCGTTGCGTAACGTATGAAGAAAATGAAATCATAATGTCAGATGAGGTTCAAAGGGGAGACAAACGCATGCTGGTATGAACGGCTTCTGGGAGGCATGGCGTCCAGCTTCCAGCTTCTAGCTCAAGTGCTCATGAGGTGCACGAGAGGGTGCCGCGGGTAGAAACTGAAACTGATCGGTAAAGTTCAAGATCCGACGCCGTCAGCCTGTGTCTGTCTGCCACTCTCGCGACAAACGACAAACTAGCGGCTGGGGGTGGATGGCTTGTTGCACAATAGAGATATCCTCATCAAAGCAGTCGTGTTGAACTTTTTTCTGCTTTTTTATGTCGGGGCCAGTCCCGATAATCCCGACAATCCAGGAATGGCGGTAGATGGATGGGTTAAGCGCGATACTTAAGGTTCAAGGATCAGAGAAGCTTGGAAAGAGCCGCTTGGATGATTCTGGGACAGGGACCGGAAATAAAAGCAAGGCTGGCCCAGCTGGCCCCCTTTCTCGAAGCACTTCAAACTCTCAGACAGCAGACACAACAAGCAAGGCGGGTGCAGACACAGTTCCAGGTTGACTTCGGCAGGGCCGAAAGTGAGCAATGTTGAAGGGGTGAAAGCGAACTAGGCACGAAAGGAGGATAGGGGGCCTGAAAAGAGGGGTATAAGAAGCGCAGATAACTAGAAGGTCAACTGGGGTACGGGAAGATGGGATGAACGCGATAACACAATCGAAAAGAGAGAAAAAAAAGTTCAGGCCTGTCAGGGTGGGCAATATGATGTAAAAGCAAAAAAATTTGGACAACGAAGTCGAGAAATACGTAAGATGCGGGCCTGGGATCTCTCGAAAATCTGGAGACCTCAGACAATCTAGCAGAAAAAAGGCCAGGCAGGGGAATGCAAAAAGAGTCGCAACGGAAAGCCGGGGAATTATAATCTTTTTATGTGGCCCGGAGACTATTCCATCCCATCCAACCTCAACTACATATATGTACTGTCGGGCCGTGGTCTGCATGTGTGGGCGCGTTTATTAAAGAGCTGCTATTATGTATGTACCGGCGTGTACTGGCTCTCTCTCCAGTCCTACATACATAAATGGATGTATGGATGTATGGATATGTGTATGTATGTATGTATGTATGTATGTATGTATGTATGTATGTACGTATGCAGGCATGTACCGTAGTCTAGGTATGGATGTAACTTATTACATACATGCAGGCTCTCTAGGCAGGCAGGCAGGGCAGGCTCTGATGAAGGTCCCTCCTGGGCTGGCCTGGCTGGCCTGGGTGATGCAGGGTAGCAATGGCGGAAATGCAGAGGGCAGGGCGCTTGGTGCAACTTGTGCAAGGTACTGGTAGGGTACTGTGAGTACTGGTAGGGTACCCCCAACTAACATCATCTGTTCCATTGCTACGCAGTACTTAGACGCCCTAAAGGGTTCGATGTTCCCAAAATCGTTACACTGCAAATGCATTATTACCCCCGCGACTGTCCAATAGTGGAAGGCTTGGGGAAACCGCTGACGAATAGGATCGGCCAATCCGTTTAATAAGACGCGCTCCTTCAGCGTCGTCCTCCTCTTTTCTTCATCGACATGATCACCAGTCGGACCAGTAAAACGCTTGGTTCTGTTGGTTACACGCCGCGTCAATACTTGATTCTCCTTGATTCTCCCTCGAGCAGAATCCTCTGCATGTTGTCTTTCTCCTAACTAGCCCCTTCACATTCCTCCAGTGTTCCGTTCCTCTCTTCTCTCTTAGCCAGCTTTGCATCAAGGTGTATATATAATATATATACATACCATACCATACAATATTCAACAGGTATTAAATACGACATCTTCTGTCCTTAGCCTTGTTTATACATACCAAGGACCGCCTAATGCTAGGGATATATAGTATTAGACGGTGAGAAACTAGGAGGACAAGGAAAGGGAAAACAAGGACATCGAACGCGTACTCCGAGATCTCGTGCAGGACTCCAACGCAGAGTGACAGATGGATCGTTGGACCGCAACCACTAGAACACCTGAGCCGGTTGGCCTTGCATAGAGACAAGCGGTTCGTGCTCCGTGCTCTCCTGTGGTTTGTGCTCGTTCCTTTTCTCCCTCTGCGCTCTAGCCGTCTGTGTCGTTGCAGCTCTGCTCGCCAGTCAACCGGTTTTGATAGAAATGGACGACTGCCCAATGATCACTGGGGAGAGAAGCAGTACGACATTCCGCAAGCGCGGGAGAGTAGCTAGTTAATGCTAGGTAAGCTCAAATGTGGCGGAACCTTACACAGACACTTTTGACCAGGACGATTACATGCTCTGGTTGCGTTGAGAATGCAGTCCGCATGTTACCAACCAGTACCAGGACAAATAAATAAATACGTGTCGGTGAAAATGTTTGGAAGTTCGTTAACGCCCGTCCGCCCGAGCGTTCCCGACACCCCGAATCGGCCAGTGTGGTCCGTCCCATCGTCCAATAGTACCCCAAAGCTAGACGAGGCTTTGAGTGAGGCTTCGACTAGGCAGCACTAATAGACGAAGCCACCACTCCCGACAACGTTATATAATACAGACCGCCTTCTATAAACTGCACCCATCACCTGATGGATACCGGCTGTGTGTCTTGCAGGCTCTAAATCTCACATCTCGCTACCTTCCTTGAAAAGCTCCGACTATGGGGGAGACATGCATATAGATGATACTTCTATGCATTGCTCCACTGTCACCTACGCAAATGGAGAGACGGTCAAGCATTTTGACACAGGCCCATCCTGGCCTCAACGATGGCGGGGAGCCAACCATCCAGCTCCCCGGAATTTGCTTGAGCCATGTGCTCTCCACTTGCAAATGTTCAGACGAGAAGTACGCCGAGAGACCGTTGACCGTATGATATGGGACCTTGCCAGCTTACAATACATATCGCTATTGTACTTCTTCCACTTTGCCTACCACGACATGTTCGACACCGCTTTCAGGCGGAAAACCTGAGGGTCAACGTCACAAACTGATATGTTCTTGATTTTAGAGCGCCGATCTTGGGAACCTTCCAAGCCTCTTCTTTATAGATGATGTATAAGCCGAGGCTGGATGGGCTGCTGACCCGCCAAACGGATTCGGACTTCGAATGGCCTCATCTGGGAAGACGTCACCTTCGAGACCTGCACCGGTGCCGTTGTGATCTGTGCCTCGGCAAATTACTTGCAATGCGATGGAACTCCGCTGTGTCTCGGGTTTATTCCTCCGAAGATACTTCAAGCTCACCATACATACGTGTAACTCGCGAAAATGTATCCGGTCCGTAGTTGGCTGAGGGGACAAGAGAGGTAAGAATAATATCCGCTTTGGATTGCCTAGCTATTCAAACTATCTGTCAAGCCTTATCCGTCAGTTGTTATGTTAATGCTATCACGGACAGTAAGTAAAGCGGTGCTCGCCGAAGGGCTGTTGTTAGGCCGAATGTGACCAGGCTTTCTTCATGACGTTAACGGGTTGGCTTCATTGTAGCGGTTGGTTACCATGACCTAGTAATAGATTGACAGGTATGCGGTGTATGACGAGACCAACCTTCAATTATCATCAGGGAAGCCTTCTTTAAGTCTATTTTTTTCAAGGCTGTCTTGCCTGATTGGCTCAAATTCTCATAGACATACGTAGTATTACCTTGCAGCCGTTCAGCATATTTGTGGCTTCGCCCCCAACTCACCGAACAGACCAGGCCCCACTGACTACCTCCGCAGCTCTATGAGTGTACATTCATATGCATATTTTCAACTTTCTCTATCCCGAGATCCAACAGCTTCATCACATTCGATCCCAGGCCTGAGAAACTTGTGTGGCTGCTTTCTAAGAACCCCACATTCAGTTGTGCCAAGAAACACACCACATCTGTCGTACCATGTAATACATCCGGCGGTTCGTCGCTCTCTTGGATATTCTCTCGACTGAGCCCAAAGATCACTAAACATCGGTACTCATCCTTGCCAGCGTTTCGCATTTGACCGAACGGGAACAGTACAGATCTAATAAGGCATCAATCTGTATGTAGCAGGACTATCTTACTACGGTGAACGCCAGGTTCGGACGGACCCGTTGTTTGTTTCAAGAGCACGACCCAAGAGTTCTCCTTGGGTCACAGAACTAATGCATTGCTAGTGTTGAAGCTTGCCAAAGATCCTCAACTACGTGTACAACGTACTACTTTGTAGCGTCATCTCTACCGACTTAACAGGACCCCGGAGCCCAATTGCTTACGTTGGAGTTCGAGTCGAGGTTCGGGCCCGATTTCCGAACTGGGTATCAATCTTCATCCTTTCTCCGTATGGACTTTCCAAAGTCGACAAGAGCTCGAAACTGGTACGATACGTACATGAATAGTATTGAAGCTGCTAGATTCTAGCCAGCCATTCTGTCAATTTATTGATCATTATGTACAATGGGAAGGCCTTGGTAACTCCTTCTATGAAACGTTCCGTACGTCTCTAAGGAGTAATTACGGGCGTATCACAACATTACAACCTTACACCAGGCTTAACTCATGCCCGGTGTTCCTCAGATTTGGCTTCCTAAGCCTTCATAACTTCATGCCATTATCAATTGTCACATCCCTTCCCTTAGACAGGCAGTCTTGTAGATATTAGTTGACCATCCTCTCAGGTTTCTCACCATCAGATTATGTGACTGTTCTCATCATTGCCACCTGCAGATCTTTCCTCTGTTCTTTTCCCCTTGTCGGATAACTGACCGAATTCTCAGTTTCTCAGTGAATCATGGCGACTGGGGGTGGACGCAGATCCTCGAGCGGTATGTCTTGCTGTACCACCACAGGCACCGCAGGCGGCGCAGCGGGAGCCACCATCGGAGCGGCGGCAGGCGGACCTGCAGCCTGAACACCTGGGTACGGAGGCGGGGCAGCGTTGTTCGGCTGGGGCTCTGCGATCGGAGCCGGGAAGCCGCACAGGTACATAAAGCCACAAGGGTCGACGCGATAGTCCACCTTGCGCTTGCAGCTCTTAGCGAACTCGAACGGCAGGCCCACGTTTGCGTATAGGTCTGCCAGCTCGTCGAAGTCGATGTAGAACTGCTCGGCGGCCCTGCGGATCCTGAGCGTGCGGTACTTCCAGACCAGGTGCGAGCAGAGCAGGATGCCCTCGAGACAGGCGCTGTGAGGTATGGTCAGTTCTGTGCTGGAGTGATAGGGAAATATCCTCGGACTGTTGGAGACATACGTAACAGAATATGCGATACCTCCGACGTATGTGAAGAAACCCATAGCATCATGGTTCGCGCGTTCTTGGTAGGCTACCCCGTGTTAGCACGTTACTCTTTCCTATGAGCACAGGGAAAAGGGGGTACCAACTCATCGAAAGCCTGGTGGCAATACTTGCAATAACCCCGAGGCTCAATGCGACCTATTGCAAGATCAGTATGAGATCACTACACATACGACGAGTCCGACTGTGAACGGATCCTATCACATCTGACGACCTAGCGAGGAAACGAGTCATGATCAGGGAGATGGACAGTACTCACAGGCATCATCGAAACAACTCGCCCCTGGTGTCTCCAGGTCTCCAGATACAGAGGTACGTATCCGATAATGAGGAATATCACAATAGCTACGATGAAAATGGCGCCGTTGTCGTTATGAGCAAGGAAGTCTGTCATGGTTATCGATTTACCACCTAGGTTGGCGAAAGTCCACTCCAAGACTGCGTGCATTGCCACGTAAAGAAAGCTCATGCAGCAGACCATCAAGAGACCATGGTTTCTGCAAGCGCCGCTTGTTAGCCTGATTTTAAGAGGTATTATTGCCTTCGTTGCTCCTTATTCCATCGCCCTAAAGCTAGCTTTGGAAGGGAGATGGGGAACAACCGAAGTCGATGTGTAATCCTGGATGGGAAAGATGAGTTTGGGGCAAGGAGGTAAGTAGACTTACTTCTCGTAGAAGTTTGCCTGCGCAATGAACAGGAACGCGAACAGACTGGCAGAGTGCGACGGGACCACCATCGCCAGGCTGTTCACAGGCGCAAACTGGTACATCATGATGCCCCAGATCGAGACCACCTGGTACGCTATTGTGTCCACAGTTAGCCCAACCCCTTAGATACTACCTCCGTGGGTGCTATTTCAGGAGCGAAGGAGTAAAATACGTAATGAACAAGTAGGTAGGTGGGAGAGGAAAGAGGTATATATAGTCAGAGACCACCTGTGTATGAGACTCATGTATAAGACAGGTATACTCACCAGTCGCCCAGAGGATCCAGCAGATGACACACAGGCAGTGGGCGACGGTGGCGTAGTCGTAGCGAGCGGGCACGAGCGTGCCTACCTCGAGCACGCCTTGACGGCAGAAGTTCCAGTATAATTGCAGGCCCAGACGCACGAACCAGAAGAGGATACCCACCGTCTATCGTACATACACCATGCCGTTAGTGAGGTGACCCTTGATCAGTAATTGGAGAAGGGGCGTAGGGATAGGGGAAGAGGCATTCAAGGAAGCCATCGACGATCACTTCTTGCGAATTACATAATCAAGATTGTGACATGGCGAAGGGAAGGACGGGGAGAAGGAAGAGGATAGGGGTATAAGGTAGCTTAGCATGGAGGTTAGAGTAAGGAGAGGAGTGGTCAGTACGTACGGTGAAGCAATTCATCACATTATACTCGATTAACTCCATGATGTCTGACTCAGGTTCGGGAATACCTTAATTCAAGTCGTCCCAAAGATCTGCGAATTAGTTGGAAGAAGTGTATGAAAACAAGTGAAGTAATGGAAAAGAAAAAGAGTTGGTGTCCTGAGGTTTGTCGCCGACGAACTTGGTTATGGTGCGTCGCCGGTGCGGTGCCCAAGACGTTTGGAAGATTGGACGGCGGAATTGTCCGAACGGCGAATCAGTTGGAGGAAGTGTATAAAACAAGTGAAGTAATGGAACAGAAAAGAGTTGGTGTCTTGAGGTTTGTCGCCGACGAACTTGGTTGTGGTGCGTCGCCGATACAGTTGGCAAGGCACTTAGAAGTGTTGGAAAATTGGTGGCGAAATCGCCGATGTGGAAAATTTTTTTTTTTTGAATTTGCAGGTGCAAACGATTTCGTTTGATAAAAGTGAAGGGGGAACGGCGACGTGAAGTCGCAAGTCGTAAGGTGGTGAGCGTGAAGTGAATCGTGACGTATAGTTTTTGGTAGTGGAGGAGACGTGATATTGGTCGCCGCCGATGAGGTCCAAGACGGAAAAAAAATTGTTAGTGCACGGGAGACCACAATCACATTCAAAGAAATCGATAGCTGCATTACAAAGGCCTTTGTACGGTACAATACATTGTCTACTTGGTGAATGTGAATTTCGTTAGGTATCCTCTGCTGGTGCCTCAGGGAGGTATCTAGCAATCTGTGCCTTATACCTTCAGATGGGAGCACCTAGTGAATATCAGAATAGCATACAGTTTCCTGGAAGCCTTATCATAAGCCAGCAATCATTCTTGTGAAGAGGAGGCCTATATCACGTTCAAGCACCGAGTATCTATTCTACTACACTATGAAGCCATTGTTCTTAAGACTCCTATCACGCATATATATTCGACGTAGTTAAACGGTAATTGATATTAATATAAGAATATCAAGTCTTTTAGATGGCCTAATCATACATACAACCAATGCTATAGACCTTCCCTCCAGCAGTACCAAAGCCTCAACATACATCGAGCGGACAAGGAAACCATACATATTTGGATAATATCTTGTTACAATGTTGATGTAAGCTATAGGCATCATGACCTGACCGAGGTTTTAAAACCAATTCCCATCCTAGAAAAAAAATAAATATAGATGATTTTGTGTGGTCCTAGTAGTTGAATTGCTTTATAAAGCATATAATCACAACACAAAAGGACTTCCCTCCCAGCGAAGAGACGGCAAATTCAAGACGCCATTGAGAAACAAGTTGAGAATAAATGCTCCTTTCTGGATGTGAATCGAGGTAACCGTCTAAGATCGCTAAGCTATAATATTATGGAGTTGTGGAAGACAAAGAAACCACTGTTCTTGACCAGATATGAACGACACTTATTGTGATGATCTTCTCTCGTGGGGGCGGCCAGAATATGGGAGGGGATAAGAGACAAGAAAAACACGCTATAAGAGATGTATACTACCAGGCGAAGCAAAACCCTTCCCCCAAATAAAAAACACACGATGTTTTCGTCACGTAAAGACCTCAAATATCATGCCTTCCCCGCGCTTTCCCCTTCTTCCCTGTATGTGATGAAAAATCCCGTTAACCGAGTACTCCTTCGTTTTCCTCGCTTATTCCATGTCTCAGTAATAATCCTCCGGAAGAAACGAAGCAAAGACCGCTTGAGATGATATGCGCCAATCGAATGCTGGCCGAGAAAGAACAAAGTCGGGATGATGCCAATGAACGAGAGAGGTCATGTCATGCCTTCCATCAGATGAAGTATCAACTCCGGCCTCGCCTCTTTAGATGCTAGATGCTTTGTGACACCACCGTTTGCCTTGATATCTGACCAAAATGTACCAAAACCAGCCGGCCTGAGCTCCCGGAGAAATGAAGGGTCCTTGTGTAAATGCCTGCTCCCGTCTGACACCAATCCAATACCTTTCGCCGTTTTACGACAATGCTTCATGCATAATAATGGTATCGCTTCTTGTTATATCTTTTCATGTCTGTGTTTTTTGGGTGATGAGAGATAAGTCGTCTTTTTTTGACCAATGCCGCAGGTACTGAAGGAGAATCGTTGGGTAATACAATAACCGACAGGACCATTTCCTTCCAAATGAACATATATTCCAACAACGGTTTGACTGAAGCCAGGCCTAGCGGACCCCCAAAGCAATATCCCTTCCTACCCATGCTCGAGTTCGTCAAGATGTGTAGACCGCACGCATGGGGGTCATGCAAGTGCTGAGCTGTGTCCGTACCGGGAAAAAAAAAAAGCAAAACGTGACGCTGATGACTGCTGAACAATTTAAAAACAAACACCGAAAGATGCCCCCTTGCGACCCAAGTCTTGAGCTTAACACCGAGATGACTCTAAACTCCCAGACTACCAGCAACCATGCGATGGCTTGCCGAAGGGGGGAATCATTGCAATGAAAATGCCAACGCTAAAGAACCATGCACAACCACGAACGCGAACGCAAATGCCAATACAGATGCAAGCTATTAGCCAAGCCAGTCATACGCTCAAGAATCCAAAGCACAATCGACAGTTGTCGTCAGACCGTTGCCAGGCAACAAAGCGGGGGCTTCCTGAGGATGGGTAGAGGTAATCAACATTACCCCTTTTTCGAGCATCTTCCGAAACGCCGGTGACCAATTCCTATAACACACAATGCATGCCCTCTCTAATGTCGACTCCATAGCCGTTCGTCTATTTTCCTACCATGTAGGATGGAAATGCTGATCCGGAACCGTTTGTTGCCGCAGCAGAGCCACCGGCGGATAGCGGACCGCTGTATACTGAGTTGCTACTCCACACGCTATTGCCACTATGATAACTTGCCGAGGAGTACGGAGTATTTGAGCCGTTAGACATCGATGATCCGCCATTATAGTTTATGCGGCCTAAACCGGGCGGGGCGGTGAGGCCAGGTGGAGGACCGTTTGCGCTTGTAAACCCGTTCCCCGGCCCTGATATCATGCCGTTCATTCCTGGCAAAGGGCCGGTATTGGTCGGACCTGGAGTCTGGCCTGAGCGAACTCCTAAAGGATTCTTAGAGAAGCTGAGGCGGATACCTCCCTTGACACTGTTATGAAGGGGCTGGCCATACAGCTCATGCAGCGCCTTGGTTGCGAAGGATACATCTTCGAATTCGACGAAGCACATGGGTCCATTCTGCTTGGTGCGGAAACAAAGGCGCTTATAGCCTCTCTGCTTTGAAAACATAGCCTTTAACTCCTCTTCTGAAGTGTCAATCGGTAGATTTCCAACATAGAGGGTATTACACGGCGGATTCTGATCGGCGGGGTTTACAGGCGGGAAGTGGTTATGGCGCTGGAAGTGCTGGTTGCCCATCTGATAGTTCATCGAGTGGCTCGCGCTGTTCATCACAGTCGGTGACATCGTATTGCCATGTGCCGAAAGGGGCGTCATGCTGTGACCATACTGCGGGAGGGATGCTGGACCATTGGATGTTGTGTTCAGCGATAGGCTTGCCAAGCGCGAGATTGGCAAATGGGGCGCCGTGGCTCTTCGTTGCTGGGTGGCACCATTTTCAGCGTAGGCCACGGGGTCCTTTAGGAGTTCGCGCGTCTCGTCGTCTTCGGCGGCGTCGTGGCTAATGAGTGTCTTACCCGAGATGCGCGTACGCTCGGTAAGGTGGTTACCGATGGGCGACTGCGGTGAGAAGAGGCTCTGGTAATGCGCACTGGACTCGGGGTTTGGCAGCTCACTTGCATATGCGCCGTTTACGGGGGGTGAGATATTCTCTAAGTGCTGGTACGTCCCGTTAAATCGAGTGGGCTGACGCGAGGTTGGCCCTGATGAAGCCGTGGAAGAGGGACCGCTGGAGGGGGCGGAGACTACCGTCTCGAGTGGGTATCTTCTAGATCCGATGGGACTCCCGGACAAAACTTCCACGATGATTTCAGCGCCATTCGATGCGATGGACTTGCCATGCAGCATGTCTTTGGCCTGCTGTGCTCCGGCGGGAGTCTTGAACCTCACGGTGGCGGTCCGAAAGCCCGGATCTTCGTACTGTTCTGGGGATACGATTTCCACATCAATCAACTCCTGGGAGAAGATAAGCATCAGACGCAGCTTTTCCTCGGTGGTGTCGATGGGAAGGCGGCGGATCACGACCTGGGAGACGGGCGAGGAGGGTGTCGTCGCAAATGGGGTGCCGACGGGCTTGGTGGTCGCGTCGCGGTCATAGGGGTGCACGGCGCTCATGGACAGCGGGTAGGGCGATTGAGTGGTCGCAACGGGCGACCTGAAGGATTGCGACTGCGCAAGAAAGCCAGGCGCAGCCATGGTTGTCGCGGTCGCAGCAGTGGTGGCGGGCGGATAAGGACTTGCGCGACTCGACGGCATAAGATGAGAGAATATGGGGTTGGAGGATTTATTTGAGACCACACCTGGGGTACTGAAATGGTCCACATTCATGCTTGGAGGTGCATGCACTTTGACCGCCCTACGGGGAGGCGCACCTGAAGGTTAGGGACCCTATGGCGGTTCACGGGTCGAGGGCTCAAATGACGATCGCGCTGATCGGGGGGCCGGTGGGAGGAGAGTCGCAGGATGGCGCAGTGGGCTTTATAGTGCGATGCGATACGATACGATGCCAATGCCGGGTAACTAAGTAGAGATATGATTTGATCAAGTGACAAATATAGTGGGTGCGCTCCAGCTAGGTCAAGCTGGGCTGCGGTGCGCCGGACAGTGTAAGAAGGCTTGGAAGCGTAAGATGGATGTCAGCTAGCCTCCGGAGAGTGGGCAGTCGACACGACGATTGATGTGAGTGACGACGCGACTGGGAAAAATGGAGAAATGGCCGTCGATGTCCGGGAACAGGCGGGCGCGATAAGACAAGCAGCGGAGGAATGCAGATTGCAGGTCGCTTCAGGAGCGAGAAGAAGGAAAAATAAAGATAAAAATAAGACAAGGCCGGGTAGGGTAGGGGAGGGTTTGTAATGGTAATGGGGAGGGAGGTATGAGGTATGGGGGGGGGGGGGGGGGAGGATGTATGGCAGGGCAGGGCAGGTATGGTAAATAGTGTAGGTGGTAAATAGATATGGTAGGTTACTTAGGTATGGTAGGTATATGGTAGGTATGTATGGGTATGTATGGATGTATGTATGTATGTATGTATGTATGTGTTTAGGTAGTATGTATGATAGGTATTTGGGGATAATAACAAGTCAAGTCTGGGGGGGTTGGAGAAGGGGGTAGTTTTGGGTGGTGGGATGGGGGAGGGGGAGGAGGAGAAGGGAAGGGGGGGGGTGTGTGCGAGGGAAAAAGAGAGAAAGGATAAGAGAAACCTTGCCTACAATCAATCCGCAATCCGTCAATCAATCAATCAATCGAACAATCTCTTCTAGGCTTTGTCTTGTAGATGAGCTGTCACAGGGGTGGGACAGGCAGGAAAAGGACAGGAGAGGACTGTACCGTACAGAAGGAGGCAAGAGAAAGAAGAGGGTTAGGTAGAGTGTTAACCAGAAGGGCTACGGTACGGTATGTAGTATGTAGTATGTAGTGCGTATGTACAGGATAAAAAGGGCTGTTCCTGATCTGGCCAGTCGATGGATGGGGTGGTCTGGTCCTGGATTCCTTGATGGGAAGGGACTGGTCGCATGCAGTCCATGAGTGGTCAATTGCTTCCCAGTTGTTTTATAAATTATAAGGTACGGCCGCCGGGCAGGCAGGCAGGCAGCGCAGGCAGGCTCTACCTTAGCAGGTAGTGTACGCAGTAAGGTATGTGTATGTATGTATGTATGTATGTATGTATGTATGTATGTACGCATGTGTATGCTGGTATGTACGTATGTACGTATGTAGGCAGGTAGGCAGGCAAGCTAGCTTACCACTGGGATCGATACTTTAGGTAAGGTGGGCACGGTACATATGAGTGAGTTTACGCGGCGGAAACTGGAATCTCAAGTGCTCTCGAACACCACAACCTGGAAGCATATGACAATACTTACTGCCGTGGACATAGCCTATGTCTAATCTGTTCTTTGCCTACTCCATGTCTTGGTAGCAGGACGCACATACATATATAGTACGAACTCTAGTCGTAAGCTCCCGCCAAATGGGTACATAGCGTGTGTGCATACACACGTAGATTAAAGATAATAAAGCCTGGAGGGCGACTAGCAGCATAAGATCATGTACTCGCAGTACCTTTCGCTCGATGGATGTAGGTAGGTATGCAAGTAGTATGTACCTAGGTATGTATGTATGTAGGTGAGTAAGGTGCTTCTACTGATGAGACTACTGTATATGTACATAGCAGTGGTAGCAGTAGTGAGAGTAACCCTACACTACGGCCTCGGGACAGGCTGACAGGTACACGCTAAGATGCCAGGCTAGTGCGAATCCCAAGAGCACCGGCCAAGCCCACCTGCAGCATGGCTCCACCGGGGTATTTTGTAGCACACACACCACACAACACTTGCACACCCCAACACGCAGACACCACTCTTTCTCTCTCTCACTCTCACATATGTACATGTATACTCTCGACACCCACTACTGCCACTACTGCGTACAAGGGGGACGGGGGTGGGCAAGAAGTGAAAAAGTGTGGGTGTGGCAGTGTTTCTTGCGCCGGGGTTGCAGAAGAAGATTGATGTGAGTGATAGATGACCGGGGCCCTGTTTTAATTGATGACAGGAACCGCCTTTGGGTACATACAATTCCCTACCTCCCACATGCTCGTGCTCCCCATCCATTCCTATTCGCGAGCACTCCATCGTCAATATATGGGGGGGAGATGCCCACCGGTGGGGAGCTTAGTTATAAGTTAGTACGAGCTGCAATGCCAGGGAGGGAGAGAGAGAGCTATTGTATGTACTCGCAGTATTAAACCATGCGGATAGTTATTAGTTGGTCGACGAAGCTGCACGGCTCCTTGTTCGTAATTGTTTGATTGATTCAATATCTGTCGTCGTTGGGACCCAAGATTGTATTGCACATGGGTCGGTTTCCATCTCATGAATCGAACAAGCTTTCACGTTTTCACATGAACTTTGCAACGCTCAGATCACTTCGCCAGAATCTGAGAGGCTGTACCGTAAATAGAGAGATCTCGACCTGGACCGACGGGGGCTCCCATGCAATTTTACATCCTACTTATTTAAAGTACGGAGTACATTCAACGACATATATATATATATGGCATAGTCACCCGCTGCCTGCTATCGTATTGGATAACACATAAGTAGTTTCAGGGCCATTACAGATGAACACGGTACAAGTACCGACTAAAGAACCTTGAAATCTACATGGTGGCCAGACTAGACAACGCGGCAATCACCTCTGCGCGAAGACAGATGTAACAAATTGGTCGACCCTGATAGGCAAGAAACGTGTTTGAAGTTATCCAAATAGGCATTGCAATCATGTCGGTGGATATGTGTCTAGAACTTGTCAAGATGCGCGTCTGGTGCTGATAGCGACCCACCCCCTTCTTCTTCTTCTTCCTGGCCCTTTTTTTGTACTTGCGGACCTCGACGTAGCATGGTCTATCGTACCAATCAGAACACGGCCGCATAAAGTGACCGGTGTGGTTAAAGATCTCACGACTCGAGGGTTGGGTGGTGTGCGCTGTTAAATCCTCGAGACTTGAACATCTATGCATGCTATGCAGTGCATGGCTGCCTCGTTGGAAAAGTTGTTGCACTTCACGGACGGCGCTGATGAAGGCTTGTTATCTCCCTGAGTTGATTATTGGTCCATTTGGTTAGCACGGCTCGAATGTGCTCATATGTAAAAATACTACAACCATTAGAATGCATTCACGTCCCTCAACGAAATGCTTTTTATTAAGGAGGATAGGCCGCCCCCAACGAAGTACCTCCCTCTCATCAAAGTACCGGATGATGTTTTACGCATATGGGTGGAACAGACTGCATTTGGGGAAGCCTCCCATGTGGGGTTACATAGTAGATGATCTTTAACACGACGTATTACACCTTGTCTTTCCAAGTCTGACGCATTGTGTGCCATACATGTATGGCACTCCCACGCGTCTTTGCCTTGAAACAAGAAAGTTGACTGCGCGTACTATAATTGGCCCTAGGTAGTAGTGTCGAGGAATCGGATTACGCCTCCGAATTTTGACCTCGAACGGTGGGATGATAGTAGGATTACTACTAAGATAGTGTCGAGGGTAATCCATTCGGCTAGAGAAGGTATTGTGATAGTTGACGAGACATATCTGATAGTGGCCATGAACGTCTTGGGATAGATTCCGTCTGAGGCCTTTTGAGAAGAAACACTATCAAATGCAGACCGACCGGTGAGGATCAGGCAACGAGGGTTTTGTGAGGGGACGATGCAAGAGGTCGTGAGGGTGCCAATAGCAAGGCGCCAAGCCATGCAGATGGACCACATCGTTGACGACTTACTACCTTATCAATTTGCAGAATCAAGACCGAGAGAAAGCGTACCTAGCAGCAGGCAGAGCTTTGTAATCAATCAGATCGCACGGCATCAACATCATATAAGATGCCATCATATCTAAAAAGAGATTATAAGCGAGGCCTCCTCGTGATTTATATTGTGCCTAATGGTTCTTATCTCACCGAGAGAGTCACACTGACTGGAATAGCTATTTGATTTTAAAAGTGAGGACTCGACCGGCTGACTAAAGAAGGTTTATTGTGATCATTTTCATTAAAGGATGAACAGTATACTACATATGCCGTCTTGTTTTTATTAATGAAGCCGCACATTTCCTTTAGACAGGTTGACTGACTTTAGACTTTTATAAAGACATACTATGTTACATGTAGGTGGTCTCGTAGTGTATGTGAAGGTATGGCAGTATGTGTGACGTCTTATATAGCTGAGCTTGGTATGCAATTTCTTTGGGAATAACGACCGGAAACAACCGTCTCCAACACAACTCCATCCCTCTTAAACAATTCCTCTATCAACAGTAGGTACTAATAAATGAATTATTAAAATTCTACTATTACCACCATGTAAGATAGGTAGGTAGTGGTCATCATTTAGACATACAGCTAATCCATGTATGAAGCTTGTTTTCCACAAATTGAGAGAACTAGAGGCAAGCTATAATCAAACGGTTCCTGGATGACGAAGCCCCTCATTATTTAGGCTTGTTTGTTATATTTAATCAAGTATTAGACGTACTTCTCTTCTGAGCTGATAGTTTTGTTGATATGATCAAGTCAACTCGTTAATAAGATATCTACATATGCTGAGCTTGTGACGGATCAACTGTATTCAAGGATGTACATGTATCTGCCTTCTCCACTCTTCCCACATCAAAGTTAATTGGGAAGCCAAATGCAAGTCTAGCGGGCTTGGCGGTTAGCGGCAGCCCAAGCCGCTACAATCTAGACGCTTTCAGCCTTAGCGGCGTTTCTTCAGAAGCGCCACTTCTCAGCACAGCCCACACCACATATCGCCCTAGGAAGAGAATTGCAAGGGGGCTCTACACTGGCCCAAGCGTCTCGTCCATTCTATTTCGCTCACTCCGCACCCCACCCCTCCTTAGACTCCAAAACCCCCCCACCTCATCACGATTTTAGACAAAAGCTTCAAAGTGCCATGGATGCTGATGCTACTCCATGCTGAGGAAACTGAGCCACTTCATCTATTATGTGCCATCTTGCATCGCCTTACCCAGTCGATATCACGCGACTAACATTCAACATAGACGGGCTGCCGCAACGGTCTTGCCTCACTCAATAAGACAATATTCCGACTTGGTAGACTTCGACTAATAAGACCTGGAGGGGAGCTCTGACCAAACCTGATCAGAAGCGCACTAAAACAGCAACGTGGTAGAAAATATTCCGATACTTCATGCGGCCATTCTCGGGTCTGTGTGAAAGCCTTTGCAGGGTCCGTCCTACCATCTAAGCTTCTCGAAAAGATTTCCCCTACGACCTCTCATCGATCAGTGAGATAGATCTTCGGGGACCTTCCCTAGTCTTTTTTCCAGTCAGGCGCTCACTTCAGGCGGTTTCGTTTTCCGATTGGATGACCATCTTTCTTTCTATCGACAAGGTAAGAGAATGAAAACCGTATGGTGCAAGTACCTACATATCAAACTCCATTCCTGTCTTATAGGTGTCATTATATATTTCGTCTCGTTCCAAGCCCCTAGCCACTATAAACTCTAGACCATCGAGATACACGATTCTTCTTTCCGTCAGCCCCCCCTCCTAAGAATCATGATGCTACTTCCGAGCTTCCGTTCGAAAGTTGTGTTTCTACATACCTACCTCTCGGATCCTTGAACGTTCAAGCTAGTTCCCCATTATGATCCAAGGATAACTTTTATTACATACCAGACCTCAATACCCAATCTCTACTCACAGTACCTTCTCGTGGAAAGAACTCCTATGTTTAACGATGGTGGGTGGTTCTTGACAACCATCAGCCTCATCATCGTCGCATATCTTGCCGGCTTCCGACAACTGTTGCTCGGTGCTCGCTTCGTGCTAGGTAAGGCGGCTTTATCGTAGAATGCAGAATGGGGTTACACGACATATGCCGTCCTTCGTGAAAGATACAATGGCATTCCTCGATGTCGGGGCTTGCCAGAACACACAATATGCGGACTCAATATGCGCGATGCTTAGCTAGCTTTTGAGACAGAAGCTGGAACGGATCCCGATTCGTGCTTCCTAATAAGCACTACCGTACCTGGACCAAACCTTAGCCTATAGAACTTCCGCTACACCAGACTCGGGCATCTTCCCACCCAACCTCGACAGTCGGCAGTGCGCGCCCGTGACTCGGCCCTCGAAGTGCTTCATCAACGCCTAGAGCCCCCAGCATGGCACGCTTACAGAGCTTCATGCAGAGCAATATGTGTGCAATATACTCTTGCAGATGCACCTCCAGCAAGTAGCATGGGGCCTCGATGGGGTTAATATATCGGCGTACTCAAACAGTAATTCGTCAAGCTAGAATTGGCCATAAATTCCCAGACTGCACTCTGCGGGGATTTATCATTCGTCCGTACGGCATATGCCCCAGCCTCATGCTAGCGTGCCATGCCGGTATGTGATCCAAACCCTATTACAGTCCGTTTCGGAAGCACACAGATGCTTCTTGGGAATCCCCACACAAACGTGGGCATCTTAATGGGACGATTATTGTGAGGTTGTGTGTCTACCTTGCAAATATTCCCAGTACAGAATTACAGAACTTACAGCTAGTACCATGAATTAATGCCAGAATAGGCGGGCACTTAGCCCAACAATTCAGTCTATGACTAGGTTTTATTCCTTTTCCTTCTCTTTTCTCTCTGTTGCAGCATTCCCTGGGAGAATTTGGTCTTTACATGGACAAGAATCCTTGTCTAGATTCGAGGTTTTCTTTTTCTAGCCCTGGTCTATATCACAACTTGTGAACGGGCTCACTTCAGACTGAGCCGCAATTGTTCGTACGATACCTCTCACCGCCAATGCTAGCTGAGCGCAATTCACACAACCGCGCTGCACTTTGTAGATATACCTACTACGTGTAGGGCCTCTATCATGGGAACGGGGTAAACCCGGTTTAGGCTTGGAGATCTGATTGTGCGTACTGACACAGAAAGCAAGGTCCATCTACCACGCGCAACCCATGCTTCCCTTGTAAGGTTACTTACCTGTTGTTTGGGGAAACAAATATATCCTCAGCTTACAAACACATATCTCGAGGAAATGCGCTGTGGGGGAATGGCTGTGGGAACATCAAACTCGAAGCTTGCGGGAGGGATGGCATTGAACTACACTGCTACCTATTTACGATTTCATCTGCGAAACGAGGCATTGACAACAATGAAACACGTCTCTCAATCGTCACCAATGTAACGCCAGCCTACCTTCGTACAGGTTACTTGGCCTAACACCCCCACGACGTTTCACTGCGAGATGCGCCTTCTGAGACCTTAAATGTCTAGAATCTTTCCAGATTGGCATCAATCCAAGGCTTGCCCTAATAATCAGCCACTCATTGGAAGAGACAGAGGCGCTACCTGCCTTGCCTATCATTGGACAATGAACTCTGTCCAACGTGCTATTTGCTATGAGAGGAGTTATCTGTTTCTTCGCGTTTCTGCTCACTTGTACCCTCGCTCGATCATGAAAGGTGACTTGGCCTTGGACCGTGTTTTGAGTTATGCATTCAAGTGTACCGATTTGGAAGCACACGACCATGATTGGGCGTCGCTAATCGCAGATTAAAGCAACAACGTTCATCACAGCAAGACCTTCCCGTTAGGAAAAGTCACGATATCTATTACCTATGAGAAAGCCACATTTAAACCAGGCAAGTCGCCGAGTTACTGTGCCCCCTTACTTAGCTACGCGTACTGGTACCAACATCGTCCTACGCTAACGAGTACCTACCTACCTCCGCACATTCTTTGGAACTTTTCTATGGATCTTCCGATAAGTGGCTGGCTAGAGTTCCGTCTTCAGCCGTCTCAGTGTCCGTGCTATGTAGGTACATCGTGGGGTTTGCTCCGGCAGTGTGATCACCTTCACCCCGAGGGGGTGACACGTGTAGGTGCCGACTATTCCACGCGTAGGTATATCACAATTAGCGAGAACCGGTTCTATGCCTAGTAGTTTCCTTCGGGCAGCCATGATCTAGTGCATTGGGCGAATCATAAGCTCTCAAGGGTCATCACATACTCAATTAGCACGAAGTACAATACTTTGTTGTGGGAATGGCGGTGACCCGCGTGCTGATGAAGTCACATGTTATTTGCGGCTCTATCTCGCTGCTTATCTCGCAGTAGGTGAAACCTAGTAACAGCCCAGGCTACCTGGTATCTGCTTACAAAGTTCAGAATAGGCTTGTAAGCCTCGTAGGGCTGCTTCTTCCCGGGGTGAGTTACCTCTAATTAAAGCTACAGGATCAGCAGTGACTGCTGCTTACATCCCATGCTGTCCTCCAAGAGTATCTTGGTATATGCAAAGAACACGTGGAATGACAAAAGGGATCAGCCTGTTTGCTTCTCCCTTCCCTCGCCATCGGGTACAACCAGGGACAAAGCAACGAGTTCTTTGAATTTCAATTCCACTAATCGATTAGCTAGCTCATGGATAAAGTTTCCACATGAAAATCGCTACGACACCAACAACGTCGCGTGAACTCAATTCGGCGGCCACCTTGGCCCTTTGGGTTCCTCTTGGGGAACTGTCTTGCGTAACCCCTACCCACTATGCCGGCCCGGGAGCGGGCCCGAGTTCAATGTCTTGTTGCCAGCGTTCCGTAGAATGGGTAACGGCTAATTAGGCTCTTCGTCCGACGCAGAGCCAGTTGCTTGAGGAATGGCCAATCCGCGGATGCACTGTCCTTTTTCTTCACCGTTGTACCCTTCCTGGCAGCTACTGCGTGTGCGCACATACAGATGCAGAGATGTATAGCATCTCTCCACTTAAGTTATATGCACGTCCGGGCTAGCCTGAGCTTGGCGGTCAGAAGCATCTGGGATATTGCATTTTCACATCTGCGAAGTCGATCCCTACATGCTCGCGAACGGGGCTTGGCAGGCCGGGACAGGTAAATTGAGGCTTACAAACAAGTTTGGTGCTGGAAGATCGCGAGTGCCCTCATTGTGGATTTCACGATAGACGAGGTCAGAGAAGAGGACCTGACCCGTTCGTGACAAATCTGGGACTGGTGATCACCGGACCCCTGCCAAGACGGAGTGTGCTCCGTGAGCGTTGCTGTTTAGGTAAGGGAAATCCTGCGGTGCCAAGCGTCACAGGACCCAAAGGGATCTTCTTTTAAACCGTACTCCCCTGGCTTTTTCCTGGGGCGTTCTAGAACAACGAGGGTAGTACGACGAGCAAGCGCGGCGCACTTCGGTTCTTCGATATACTGTATTATCGACGAGGATTAATACGGCGCGCATGCGCTGTGCCCACGCTTGAACATGCCGAATATAGTCATTGTCCGACGTGACTCAGAGAACTGGCCTGGGGTGATGAGCTGAACGAAGAAGATTCGGATATGGACGAATCGGCCTCGTCGGCGGTATCCCTTCAACCACGTCGCCTTCTCTCCAGAAAGACCCGAGGTTGAATTCGAGAGGCGCGTTACCTCGGCTGTTGTATATCGAGCGGTATATTGAGCGGCAGCTTATCCCAGAGCCTCAACTATTCCCGTCCTAGGCCTTCAAGTGAGCGGGCTTATCTAACATGAATATGACTTACTCCATTATTGCGGCTCCCAGCTTAGCAGGTCGTCTCAATACATTATCGTCAATCCAGTCAAGGAAGAGTGTCGCCCGTTTAGACCAACCCCGGCTTCATGGCGCGAAAACTTGGATTTGACATTAGGCGTTCCTCCGTCGTGCCCCGACCCGGCCGGTGAGCAGAGAGGGCTATTTTGACCCCGGCGCACCCGGGTTCCTTGCACCCCCGACTGGGTCCCGGTGACCGATATTAGCAATGCGGATCGTCGAGCTGTGACCTGCGGGCCTCCGGCCGGTGGCACGGTCCTTATATCCGCAGCGACGGGGCTAACCGGGAATGTTTAGTAACCCTATTCCTGTGTGCGGTGCCCCATAGCCGGGGATTAGGCTTTCGGTACCGGAGCCATTAATATGAATAGGAAGATTGGTCACGACAGTGATCAGTATTAAGGTTAGGATTAGGACTAGGATTATGTATTGATCGACGGTCCAGTTCCGCCCCTTTAGCACCACGATATACGGAAAGCGAGCGAGCCAATGAGCACAGCCCACTTGAGCCGGTTCGCGGCGCTCAGGGGTAGTTGAGTGGTAGCCGGAGTTGCTAGGCGTGCGGCATTCATTCGCTCTGCGGTGTCCGTCGTATGTCAAAGTGATGATCCAGGGTCATATCCAGGGCCATAAGGCGAGATTTATTGTTCCCAGGAGCGGAAGAAGGTCGTGGATGTTGATGCAAGGGTCATAGCCGATAGCTTCATTGTAAGCTGGCTAAAAGAGGGGGCGGATGCGGAGTAGTAGTCGCTCAAGGCACTGCATTTTGAGGAGAGGTTGGTACTGCTCGAAGATAGGGAGAAGGTGAGTAAGGGTATGTGAATGTAGGGGTGCAATACTCATTCGTCTGTGAGGATTGAATAAGTTGAGTGAAAAGCCTGTTTTATATTGCAAATATGATACCGAGTCAACACCAGATTTAAAAGCTCATGAATAAAAGTATAAGAGCAGTAGCCCGCACTTCTTATTTGTGATGTATCTCTTCACTATAGCTGGGGGAAAGGTGATGACAAGAGAAAATGATATTTCGTGAGAATTGCTATATACTAGAATCAAACACCTTCCTTTTGAGTGGTTGAGCAAATCCGCGGCACCCGGATGGCCGAGTGGACGAGTAAAAGCCTTCAGGATATCTTCAGCCACGGAAGTAGGGGCTTAGCATTCCAATTTATTCCTTGATTTTCTCTACCTATATACAGTGTGTAAATGTATATCTAACAGCGAGTGTTCTGTATCTTCTTTTTTATGATATCTTGATTGATTGATTAACATTTATATCTACATTTACATTTACCTTTACATTTAGTTATCTCTGGTGGTGGTTGCTCTACCCGTAGCATCCGTCGTAGCCTACCTTTAGTCTCACGTGCCGTCCTAGCTGCTGTGTACTACCTATGATCAAACCAATGCTTCAAGCTCACGGGACTCGAAATGTGGTAATACGGAATGCTTAGTGTTATCAATCATCATGACTAGCGCTTTTCAAAAATGTAAAGGAATGCTATTATTTTGCTATATGCTGCGGATGTTACCACCTACTTCAACCGTAACTCGGTTTGTATGCAAGGCAGTCGGCACTTTACACTGCCTGCTTACGTGTGATGACAGGAAGCCCTCGTGCCTGCTAACATCTTGACTCAACGTTGGCCACTTCCTGACAAACATTAGGCATTAAGTAGAGTTTCGAGTCATCATGAACCAACCACGAGACTCATGGATTTCATACAAACTCTTGTCTCGTGCCCATTAATTGAAAACAACTCTTGGTTCTAACGCCACCATGGCTTGGTGGGACGATGCCCAGCACCCGCTATTTTCAGCAAGACCTGCTGAGATTTACAAAGACAAGGAGAACCAAAACTATTCAACGGTATCACGGTATCCGAGCTCTGAGAAGAACAGTTCGCCTCCTTTTCTACCGCCTACGAACCAAGGAGGTGCGTGGTCAGTAAGCCCTCGACGATTATCAACCAAGTCGAGCAAATGCCTTCTTACATTCACGACTTTCCTTATCCTAACCTACCTATGGCGCATTTTTCTTAACGGTCATTTTCATCATGGCCAGTGTGAATCAAACTGCGATTGTACCTTTCCTTACGAGAACCTACCGGAGTCACGAGTAGGCGAACTGAGAGATACCTTGGCGGGCTACAAACATCGCAGCGATGAGTGTAATGTTTCGTCCTTGGAACTCCATCAGCCATTTGGACACGTTTGCCCTGACAGGAACTCCATGCTGACGGCTATGTCATCTGGTGGTCGGGTTGGGAGGGATGCGCCGTATGTACCCAGAGGCTGTGACATGCAGTGGTTCAGCACGAGGGAGGTATGTGAGATACTGGGCCGGTATTCGCAAGTGATCCTGGTGGGCGACTCCATGCTCCGACACGTCATTGGGGCGATGAACATCTTAATTCGGGAGGACCTCGGCTATGGCGGTGTCACGGATTGGAACTTCAACGACGAAGAACGGTAGGACGGAACTCCTGCAATCCTTCATAATAGCGAAAATCGCGGCCGCTAACGAATATCGCAGACGTGAATGTTTCTGTAACAACCAGTTTGACGTCCGGGACTGCTCGGTCCAGGGCATCTTTAGCACGGCCGATGTCGTAAAGCATGATCCACTGAGTCTAGTGTGTCCAAAGATCGTGCCGGAGTGGTCGATGGATTTACGGAGTAAGCCAATATCAACTCTCCGGTGACATTCGTCACGTTAACACAATGGCAGTTGAACAAATGGTGCGGTATCCCATCCCGGAAGAGGAGCGCCAACGGCTTGAGAGGGCCATCGATTCAAATCCATCACAGCAGAAAGCTTTCGTCCTGGGCCATGGACTTTGGAATAATCTCGAGATAGACCAATCCGTGGCTTGGCTGGATTCGGTACTTGATACGATTAATTCGAAACTCAAAGCCCGCACGCGCTTGAGAGGCCGCAGTAACAAAAGAAACTTACCAATCCTCTTGATGACGCCGAATGCGGCCGGGGAGAAAAAGCCAGATGAATGGATTATCTCTCAGGGGAACAAGGCGCTTATCAAGTTCGAACACACAATGGCGGTTGAAGCAGCCAAACGGAGAGTCGACCACCTGGGAACTTGGAACATGAGCATCCAAGCAACGTCGTATGATGGTGTGCATATGGACATGCGTGGTAACTTACTGAAAGCTATGATGGTGGTGAATTGGCTGAACCTATTGGAGGTTTAGGGTGCTGTGCCGTAGAAGGACATGACTGATCCTTCCCCAGGCGATTAATCAATTATCTGATTGAACAACTCCTCGCACTGCTTCTTTAGGGAGTCTTAGCAATCCTACATGATGGATAAAGAGGGGTTGGACTAGAAGAGACAGATATATGATTACTATACTGTTTAGAATACAAATCCCAATGTGGGTCGTGACTATATTCCATAGAGGCAACAAAACTGCTTCGGCAGATTCGGTAGTCTATGCAACTATGCATTTTAGTGCGTTGGTTAACAAGCTATGGAAATGGAGCACGAGCAACGCCTAGGTCTGCCAAGCATGCCAGGTTAGACGACATTTGTCAAAGCAATAGAAATACCGTGCCCCGCTCGACCTTGAGCGCCAATTCCTGTCCTGATCTGGTTGAATGGCGTCAACTGTGCAAGATTCGGAAGCCGATATGATAGTCGTGATAATCTAGACTTGCGGAGTACTCCTCCAAGCGAAGCAGCACCCCCACCCACACGCCACGCGGTCGAGCTAACAGATATGCAGCTCAATCACTACATCCATCCTACACGTGGTTCCCATGTCTTGTCGATCATACAGTTAAAATGCGCCAAACTCCCTTAATCTAGGGCCCTGCGGCTCGGAACACATACATCTGAGATCCCTTGCACTCACTCCACTTACAAACTTTAGATCTGCTTTACGAGTCTTTTCATCCTGTCGTTTTTCTAATTCACGACATCGTACATAACGAACTAATCAACTTGGAGCGAAGAGAGACATGATTTCTACCAGACATAGCTCTAAGGAGAGTTCGCCGACTTCGGGGCAAGATGCCGAGGCTGAGGTCGACGAGGAGGATCAGCTGGAACAGCTAGAAGTTGATGTGAGTCGACTGAATCCCGCCAGCTGGATAATTCACCCGAGACATTCAACTACATCACATATTCCATCATCCTTCCTACTATAATAGGGGTGAGTCCTCTATTTAAGTTCAGCTCTCTCAAACGTCGCCTCATAATCTTAGCCTAATTACAGGCCGGGGTCTTTACTAGGGATGAAGAATCATGAACTGATCTCTGCATCTAGAACGAGTTTGACAGAGACTCGGCCCTGGGTGGCATGAGCTACCCGTGAGTTTGAACAGCTTTGTTGACCGCATATACGCCCGAATAGTCCAACCCGGAGCCACTGACCACCCTCTTCGAATACAGCTCGTCGACTATGAGTGCCACAAGTAGTATATTCGATCACATCGTTGAAAATGGTAGAACGTATCACCGCTTTAAGGAGGGTAAATACATGCTGCCTAATGACGCGGTATGCCTCAACACAACCTACTAAAATGAAGCTCTTATGCTAACTGCGGTGTGTTTAGCTAGAGCAAAGTAGACTAGGTAAGA
Organism: Whalleya microplaca; assembly: GCA_022497155.1. Lineage (NCBI taxonomy): Eukaryota > Fungi > Ascomycota > Sordariomycetes > Xylariales > Xylariaceae > Whalleya > Whalleya microplaca. Next base: position 143,576 of record MU385749.1, on the reverse strand, counting down.
CTTCTATATTCATATCATTAAAAGGTAAAATAGTCTTTTACTCATAAGTGCAGACTATCAACATAGACTTTATACACAAGTAAATAACGGGAATCTCTGCATATCGCCCATCAAGGAAAACACAAGAAACGTTCTAGAGTACGTACCTAGAGTTATCTTGAACTGAAGAGTTTTGTCTACCCACTGAGGATCTCACGTCAAGGGACTGCCGAGATGAGCTCTACACTCTTAAGATCACCTGAAAGAGCCATATACTAACTTTATCTACGTATAGCATCGGAACAGGCACCGGCATCTGGGCTATTGAGTTTGGTGAGCACCAAATCTGGCGCAGCACCTGTATGAACAAAGCACACTAACCATCGACGGAAGGCCTGGAGCACCCCGGAACGCGAGTCCTCGGAGTGGACCTGAGTCCAATCCAACCAGCATAGTACGCCATCCATCCATCCCTCGCGTCGTCTTTCTACCCCTAGTGGCGCCGCACTTTCTCTAACTTGAACTCCCATGTAGCACCCCCCCTAATGTAACGTTCGAGATCTGCGACATCGAGGACGAGTGGTCGTTCAGCCAGAAGTTCGATTTCATCCACATGCGCGCCATGATCACCTGCTTCAAGGACCCGCGGGCCGTCTTCGCGGCCGCGCTCGAGGCGCTGGAGCCCGGCGGCTACTTCGAGGTGCGGGACCCCATATTGCCGTTTATGTTCCTGACGCCGCCGCCGGAGGGCAGCGCGCTCAAAAGCTGGGGCGAGAAGTTGATAGAGGCCGCGTCGCGGACGGGCCGGGATTGGGGTGCCGCGGTGCGCTGGGCCGAGATGCTGAGGGACTTGGGGTTTATTAACGTCACCGAGAGACGCGAGGCTATTGCGCTCAGTCCCTGGCCGAAGGGCAGGCAGAACAAGGAGTACAGCATTTTATTACAACACGACGTCCTGAATATGCTCGAGCCCGTGAGCATGGCGCTATTCACGCGCGTGCTGGGATGGGAGCCGCAGCGGGTTCGGGATTTCCTGGAGCTGGTCAAGCATGATGTCCGAGACACTAAGTTACATGCGTATTCTGAAGGGTGAGTTGAAAAGGCCATGCTTCTCTTTTAGAACATTTACTGATCGATATAGTGTTCATGTGTACGGACAAAAGCCTGTGTAATCTCGCATTGCCATCCGTGGTTGGAGGGGCGTTTTGGTGCTTTCATGTGTTTGGATTGTGCATAGTTGAGGCATCTCGCATTGGTATTGGCTTGGTCACATTAGCATTGATTGCATATCCCTTGTATATACCCCTTTACGGATTTACATAATCTGCATACTCCATATTATCAAAGCCCGTCATCGTCATCTGCGCCTCTGGCACTTCAGTCCCCCAACCCATCGTCATCGTAGCCCATAAATCATGATACACCATCGGCTTGTCTCCCACATCTCCAGGTTCGCCTGAAGAGGACGCCAGATCCGGCTCGGCAGCAGCCGCAGAGGTCGTATTATGGCTCACCTCCCCCAGCGAGCTCCCGCTGTACGAACCCGTGTACGAGCTCGCAACAGCTCCCTGCTCTCCTTCCCACAGCGGCAGATACGGCTCCAGACTCCCGTCGAACATAGGACACAGACGCGCCCTCCTGTTCTCTTCCTCCGCAGCGACCCTAGCGTCCAACTCGGCGCTCTTCTTCTCGAACCTCGCCCTGATGGACCTGAGCACGACCCTTAGAGCCGTGACTACATCGATCTTCTTCGTCTTTATCCCCGCTCCCGCCTCAGAGCCAGCCCTCTTCCCCTTATCACTACCACCATCACCTCCATTATTACTATCATCCTCATCCTTGGCAGCCATACCAGCCAACATCGCACCCAAATCCAAAACGCTTCTCCCGCGCGCGTAGTCCCACTCCGGACACGTGGGCAGCGGGAACGACAGGCGGATCCCCGCGATGATGGCCAGGATGAAGCGCGCCCAGTCGAAGCCGCTGAAGAGGACCAGCTGCGCATCCGTCAGCGCGCAGACGCCGTCGAAGAGCGCGCGCGCCGAATGCGCCGCCCGCAGGAGCGCCGGGGCCGAGAGCGCGTCTTCGGGGTTGGGGCTCTGGTTCGGGCGAGGCGGACGCGGGCGCGATGAGCGCAACAAGGGCCCTGCCATTAGGTACATTTCTGAGGTTAGGGAGGCTATTGGGATGCTTGCTGGGGAGGTCAGGTAAGCATTAGCTGCGGATATGTATGTGGATCGTGTGGTGAAGGAGACGGAGAAGGGGGGAGGGTTGGGCTGGCCAACGTGCTGGGGGATGGACAAGGGGGAAAAGGGGTAGGTCTTACGTATGCTTGAGAGGCGGCTAGGGATCCGGTTTTGGAAGTCTTGGAGCTGTGACTCGAGGCCGAGCCGGAGTAGGTCCTGGTGGCGCTCGGTGTCGCTCTTCTTGGAGCCCCGGTGCAGCTGGTAGAGCCCGTCTACGATAGACTGGAGGCGCACGAGCCAGACGAGCGTGTGGTCTTGGTCTAAGTCGCTGTACTGTTCTAGGACATCGGCGCATCTGGCGATCCAAGACGTGTATTTCATGATGGGTGGTTTGGTCCATCCTAAGCTGTATCTACGTCTGTCAGAGATGGAGTGAAAAGGAAAAAGGGGTAGGTCAGGGGCGAAATTTCGTCAAACGCACGTCGAGGTACCGTAGTAGCATCCCAGGAATGCGCGGAGGTCCTGGAGCTTGTCTGCTATCCTCTCTGGTGAATGGAATGCGAGGTCCAGATCTGTCTCATGGTCCAGTTCGAGGTCTTGTACAATATCGGCAGCCATGCGAAGATACTGGAATAACTGTTTGTTCTTCGGCCGTAGGTGAAACGGATACCTGAATCAAACATGTCAGCCTGTACTATCCTATCATAAACACACTTGCCTATGTATTATAGTGAGACCGAAGGGCAAACTTGCTCACCAGGAACAGTAAATCAGGAGCCCCTGCAATAATTCGAGCGACCTCTCGCCACCCATTACGAACTTGAGCCCGAGCACTTTACGGAATTCTTCATCCTAACAAACATAAGCATCTTGCGATAGTTTTGGGGCTTTCTCTATTTCGAAACTCGAAATGTTTGCCACGTGCGGACCGGGAAATCATTAAAAGGGGATAGAGAGTAAGACTATCACACTTACTACTGAGAGTTAGCAGCCATATACAAAGGAATACCAGATTTAACTACAGGGAAAATAAATCCTTTAATATACATACCATAGAGGCTCTGCCCCTGCAGGCTCGTTGAGCAGCTCGTTATGGCCAAGATAGCTAAAAGTACGAACGGCGTCCGCCGCGCCATAGTCCTTACATCCACGTCGTCGGGCAACAACAGGCAGGGGCAATGCGGAAGCATGAGGCGAAAAGATTCGAGAAGCTTGCCCGCTGAGTCAAGATTGAACTGCGGTTTGATGGCTAGGTTGCTCATGGGGCGCATCGACGCACTCGTCGTCGACGCCGAGGAGGGCGTCGCGATCGAGAGGTCATTGAAGCTGAATCCGCCAGGTGGCCGGTCGACGCCCTCTTCGAAGTTCTCGAAGTCCTCGCTCGAGGGGATGAGGCCGTCCATGTGCTGCTCATGCTGGGCGCGCAGCAGGTCGAAGGTCCCGTCCGCGTCGGGCTCCGATGGCACGCTAAAGTCGATGCTGAAGGTCTTGCTGGGGCCGGGTGGGGGAGGGCGGAGCTCTGCCTCACTGTGATGGAAGACGATACTCCTAAGCCAAAGCTCGTCGATTCTAGGAATGGGGCTCGAATAGAAAAGGGGCAGGGGTTTAGGGGGGGTCCAAGATTCGAGGTGGGGGTCTATAGGTAAGGATAGGAAAGGAAACATGAGAACTTACGGCTTGGGAACCTTGGGCCGGCGGGTTCGTGGACCTGTCCGGAAGACGCATTCCCGCTTGAACTCGGAGCATCTGCAAAACACGGGACGTATCTTAGTCTCTGGATATCATTGAAGGTAGTAAGGACAAGGGGCCCCAGATGAACTCTAGAGATAGATACATAGATAGAATGAACAGTAATAGGACCATACCTCCTGCAGATACCCGGCTTAGGACCGCTCTGACACCTTATCTTGGCAGCCCGGCACGCCTCACAGGCATAGTTCATTTTGGGCTTTGGCTGAGCCCGTACTTGCGGCCCGATTGGCTGGTCCATGGTGGATAGTTATGACCTAGCCTAGCCGAAGGAGCTCAGTGGATGCTATATATATGATGAAATGATAAAGAAGCCCTGGATAAAGCTATGTTACGGTCATTTATGAATATTTGTGGAAACGGATAGCAACATATTATTCGTAGTCAGCGAGCTTGAAGCCGACTCCTGAGCTGAGTGAGTCAGCACTGCCCAGCTGAGTCGAAGAAATCGATATGGTACGTCTTACAACGTCGATGACTAATCTGAGGGCGGAAGATTGAAACACCTAGGCCAAACGACGAAGTCGCATTGATAGCAATGCGGGCTTTGATCGCGCGTGCAGAAGCCTCGGGATCTCTGGGTGGTCGGTGAGACTGTACAAGTCGGTGAGAGAGCAAAGTCCGGGCTGTGTCGGCGATATAAATGGGCATTGGCGGTAGCCGGTCCCACCACCGGATTAATCACCCCGAACACTTATTCAGAACAAGGATTATAGTACATCATCCACGACTCAAGTACTTCTAATACTTTTATGATTTATGTCGTATAAGTGAAGCTCATTAAGGATATTTTCACTCAAGAATCGGTTTACGTATTTTCTCATCTTACATACAACTCATCAACTCATCTCACAACTCAGGCTGTAAGTAAGTAATAGCTGAATCTCATCATCTCATAAGGCATCCACACCAGTAATAGTCATTCATAAGTTCGAACTCAATTTACAGTAATTCATAATCATAAATTCATCTCAAAAAATGTCTTCTTCTTCATCACGTAGAATGCGAATTTGACATCGCCACATAAATACCCACGACGACCGCGACCACCACGGCCAGGCCCGTGAGCGAAATAGAAGTGAAAATCAGGATCTGTCTCCGCCGCTTCGATATCCGGTGTCGCGCCACCGACATCGTCTCCTGCGCCTCCTCATCGAGGCTATCAAGCTTCCCCCCTCCTACTCCCCCTCCTCTTACCCCTACCCCTGCCCCAGCTCCCGCGCCAGCTCCCCCCAATTTCGTAAGCGTATGAGACGACCTATTGCTCACGCGCGGCACAATCGGCGTCGTGGAGTCCGTGTCGGTGAAGCTCGAGCGGGCGGGACTCGGCTGCGCGGGCGGGACGCCGCTCACCCCTACGCTGTTTTCTTCGACGAGGCCGAGGCCCGGGTACGGCGCCGGCGGCGACGTCGGCGAGTACGGGCCCAGGCTGAAGCGCGGCTCGCGGAAGCCGGGCGTCGAGGGCGAGTCCAGGATATTGCGCCCGCTGCTGCGGCGGAGGCGCTCGCTGTTCGACCGCTTCCGCGATTCCGCGCGCGAGGCGTCGAGCCGGAATGTGGAGTCGCCGGACGGTGACCGGGCTAGGGGCCCTGTGGCGAATTTCGGCACGTCGAGGGCGGCTCTGGCGGCGTTGTTGTTGTCGGGGAGATGATGGGTCTCTGGAGGCGGTTGAGGGAATAAGGGGGGTGGTATGAGAGAGGGTGTGGGTGAGGGGGAGGGACAGGGAGATGGAGTGCAGACTGAGCCCGGACTCGAAGCTGAGTACCATGTGCCGGGCGAGGGAGCCCGGTAATGGGGATCCGGTGACGGACCGGTGGAATTTGGGGGGAGGGGGAAGAGGGATGGCGATATGGGGCTATATGGCGATGATGGCGAAATTGGCGACACGAAATTGTCTTTCGCATCCGGGATTCCCATACCGGGGGCGTGAGGCTGGAAGGTAAAATAGCTGTCTTGCCCTGGCACAGCAAGTGTTGTGCTGCTGGGCACGGTGCGCCTAGGGGGCTTTGATGGTGTGGTGTCTTGGTTGTAATATTCCTGCACCGGCATCTTAGCTATGTGGCTCGACAGTCAAAGCATCGATCGTGACAAACCTGCGCCCTGGAACTCATATAATCGTTTGACTCCATCGTAGCGGTTTCATGAAATATCGTGAGACCACCTCGAATTCAATGATCGCGTAGGGTATCCCGCTTCGAACATCCACCGCGATTCCGTACCCGTCTCGTTGATCAACGCGTGTGTGGAGAGCCCCAGCAGGTCTTGAATTCCAAGCAACAGACAGCAAAACACCAGCAACCGTAGATCCACAACTCCCAGCAATAAAGGGTTCAAGTAATCATTCAATCAATCAATCAGTAAAACGGGAGCGAAGGAGCGACGATAAGGGAGTGACAATACAACACCAAGCGGCATCAAGAAGGCAAATGGAGAGAATACGAAGAACCAGCAGACGAAGGAATGGATCAAACTAAATGAATCCTCTCCTTACTATCCCACCTTACCTATACTCTATAAGTAAACCCCTCAGACGCGGTAAGTCTGTCTGTCTAAACATGGAAGCAAAATCGACCGACACATCGACCTACCGAAAGCAAACCAACGCATCGATCCTTTCAGCAGCGAGCCGTTCCCCCCTTCCCATTCCCTTCCCACCCCGCCCAAGGTAAGAAAAAAAAGTTAGAAAAGGAGCAACTAACCCAAGCCAAGCCCATGCAACGCGAATCCTCCCCGCCGTTCTTCCCTTCATCCCACATGCAGCGCGCGCAGTTCGCAGCCCAGAGGCGCATTGCAGACGCAGATGGATGGATCCGAGGTGCCGAGTCAGTCTACTAACGTACTAAGTTACTACAACATGATGGTATAATATGTACAAATCTGTCAGTCCTGGCTGTCGGCACCTGGGCCCAGGACCTAGAACGCGGCCCAGCGGCCTGCCGTTCGGCGACCAACGACGAATAAACTAAACCAAGACGTCGATCTTCAGCGGTGGTGCCTGCCCCTTGCGTTAGCCACGCATGGCTAGCCCCAACCGCCCATACCGCATACCGTACTTCTGGGCCGCGAGCGCACATGGCCCAGCGTCGCAGCGCATATCTCGTTCAGCTCCACGCCGCGCCCGCCCATTGGCCCGTTCGCGGCCGTGACTAACAAAAAAAGGCACGTAGGAATCCACCACCACCACCCACGCCGGGCTGATGCCAGCCAGCCGGCAAGGGGGCCGAAGGCAAAAGGGAAAGGGAAAAGGGAACACGATGAGTTTATCTGGTATAAAGAAGCGGTATGTATACGACACGGCACATATAGCCCCTAAAAATAATACCAACCAAAGTCGGGATCGTTCCAATTGACACGAACCGACGGGAGAGAAACAGCTCACCTTTAATAACAGGGAGAACACGTCCGCATATACAACGTTGGGTTGCGATTCTACCACTCGCATTGAAACATAGCCAGTTTATTATAACCATGGTAGGCAACGGAAAGGTGAACAGCCGGTTGAAGAAAAACAAAAAAAACCGAAAATATCTCCTGAATCCCGCAGAACGCGAAATTAAAGTAGATCCTCGCGAATCGCCATTCCAACGGTGTGCACCATTGCGTCATCACGTCATCGCGATATATCTACAAATGGGAATTTTAGGAGAAGCTTATATACTATTTATTATTAGCTGAGGAGCATGTCGACCTAGCTGACAGGGGAACTAAATTAAGGCCTGATTAGGTGAGCCGATAAACTGGATCCGGCATTTGACAACTCCCTCTAGCTGTCTAGTACGGCGGAGTATGGGAGGATTGCGATGGATTGCAATCACTTATCACCGGTCAGGCAGACACGCTATCCGGATCGTCTTTTGAAAAGTCTATTAAACATTGTCTCGAAGATCTGCTCAAGCTATCTATCCACGAGTTGCCCCCTCTACGCCGACGCTAGACCTCATCTCAATACATACAGTTGGTCGCTTCGTCGTGCCAATACACGTCAGGCTCAATTATAATCTTTTGTTTATACAGGAAGTCCCTTCGCGCTGAAAATACTCCCAAAAATCGTCATTATGCCGACTCCTTGTGAACTCCAGAGCATATGCATCATGCCAGATTGTCCCACGTGGGTTGATCTGCTGTCCAATCGTTTGGAAGGGATTTTAGAAGAGAAATGAAGGGTATGTTAGGTTTGCCCAGCCAATCGTACTTAGCTGCTTCGACCTCCACCTTTTCGTCCGGCTCCAACGTCTACGAATAGGTTCACGAGATCAATCGTGTTTCCTCCACCCATGCTGAGGTTCATGGCTTGCTGCACAGTCATGCCGGACGTACCACTTCCAGCAGTCCCATTGCTGAAGAATTTCTGGAGCGAAGTCTGGGCTGTCGAGGCATCATCTAGAGTCTTTTCCTGAAATACAAACAGGACCGCCACACGGGCGAAGTCGATGACCTCTTCAGTGACAGAAAAGGTAGCAGTTGGCTCGGGAGTCGCTGTTGAGCTAGTAGCGGAAGTAGTAGCGGAAGTAGTCGCAGTTGAACTAATAGCGCGAGAAGTCGTCATCATTGAGCTTCTCCGCGTTGTTGTTTTGGACGGAGCTGTCGTTGGGGAGGGAGTGGCCGACGGTTCTGCCGAGTCACTAAATGTTAAGGTTGTGGCGAAGATTGTAGAACCCGAAAACGTAGTCGGTGTACTCAGAGTTGTAATGCTGAAACTACCAGAAAATCCACCAGTTCCTGCTGGATTTTGCAGGGTAAGTGTAACATCGACGTCCGGTCCAACACTCAGAGTGATCGGGACACCAGCACCTGCACCAGCACCAGCACCTGCCACTTGTCCAAGATCCGAATCCGCACTAAGATCCTGAACCTCAGCTAGAGCCTGTCCATCAAAGGTGACTAAAGCATTTTCTGTATTGCACGATAGGTTGGCCGAGTTGAACTTGGCCTGGATTGTCGTCGCAACAAGGGGTATTGTAAAGTTAACTTGAGAGTCTTTTATAAGCCGAGGGATCGCCTGACCAATGGTGACATTATTGATATTAGCGTCCACCGTACTTATTGACGTTGTCGTACAACCTTGCGATGTGGGTATAGTGCAGTCTATGCCCGTAAACCCATTGGAACAGATGCATGAGCACACACCTTGGAGAAGAACATTTGTCCCCCCGTGCGCGCAGGTCAGTTGTGATGGGCAATCAGAGATGTCCGGTTGCGCTGCAACGTTGTTGTTTGGCTTCTTGATAACAAAGATCTCGAGGGGAACCACGATCGCGACGGCGATAACGCAGACTAAGATAAAAAGCAGAAAGAGAAATCCCCATAAGGGCAACCCACAACACCTGCGGCCTTTCTTCTCCTGCTCCGGGTCAAGAGATCGATTCGCTCGTTCTGCTCGTTCCGTTTCTACTGGAGCGGCACGGAATGATCTCCGCATTAATGGCCAAGACATTCTGCTCTGCCGTGCTACGCTCTGCCGTGCACCGTTTCGGCTAGCTGGAGGAGGAAACGCAGCCAACATGTCGGACAATCCTGATTGGTGTTTTGGGTCATCTAAGAAAAGGGGTCAGTCATCCAGTTCCATGAAAGCAAACTGGGATACGAACTATTGGAGAAGTCCTTTTCGGGGACCCGGTTGTAAAGGTCTTCTGGGAAATCAAGATCGTCAAAACGACTGGCAGGTCTCCGGCCTCTTTCCATCAAGGATGCTAGTCTAGTTGCGCGTCGAATCAGATCCGGCAGACTTGTTAGACTGCCTCTTGCTTCAGCTGTCCTAACTGCATCTATATCTAGGCGTGGCGGTCGTCGAAATCCGGATAGTCTGAAAGGTCTTGGTGAAGGAGTAGCTTTTCGCATCGAGGAAGGATCAGTTGCACTCGCACCTTCGAAAGCACTGAGCATATTATCTGTAGTAACTGCTGCGGCAAGAGCTCCCTTCGAAGAAGCCTGTTCGGAAGAACTTGACGAGCCATCGACATATCCAGTGCCTTCTCGAAATGGTCCGTCCTGAACGGGGTTTGGTGACGGCCGCCGTATCTCATCCCTCTTCTCGGCGCTTCCCGTAGTTACTAGAGACGGCTTCCCTCTCTTTCCAATGCTTGCACTCCTCACCAAACGACTCTCATCTGCATCATCACTACCGTTGACGGACTCCTCTGCTATTGTATCGTCAAAATAGACATCGTTCGGACTGTAACCTGGTGATATGCTTCCAAAACTTTCTGGTATTGCGGCGCTAGATGCGTAAGATGTGTGTGAGCGTGTTTTTGGACTCTCCTCTGGTATCGGAGATACAAAAGAAGCAGTTGAGTAAAATGACGAGGCTCCCCTTCTCGAAGACGGGGGCGGACCTAGGTTAATAGTCTTCCGGGATGACGATACAGGTGTGGTCACTGGTAATGGAAAGTCTGGAATCGATCCGACCGAAGAAAGAGTTGACGGCCTTGAAGGTGAGGTCGTCGTCGTGTCCGCGGTAGATAGCTCTGATGCCCTGGTACTTTGGGGTGTGTATTGAAAGACAGGCGTATGGTCCTGAATGCGAGAACTATCTAAAATCGAGGGTACCCTGCTAGGTCGTGGAGGGCGCTGAGGTGGTTGCGATCTGCCCGGCGGTGGTCTGTACGGCTCGGAATCAGCAGAAACTGGCGTCGACATTGGTCCACTGAGCGGCCACTGGGCGACTGGTGTCGGTCTCGATATCGCCATCGAAATTTGCCCGTCCTTTGACTGTAACCCTGGTGGCGCGTAAGGTCGTCGTATCCCCGGCGGCGGATTTGGGAGAGACGGCGGACTACCCCTTGGTACACCTGCTTCAGCTAACTCCCTCGCCCTTCTTACAGATCCCCCCATCCTAGGTGATTGATCCATATTTCTCCCATCTTGAGGTCGACTCATTTAAATAGTGACTTTGGTAATAAAACTCTCGACCAAGGTCGAAGCATTCCACTTGCCTACTTCTGCTCCGCAATTTCCTAGCAGTCTTTGCCTACTATATCAACCGCAAACGCAAGTCCCAGTTCGAAATCACCAGTCCGAATTCATGCGATGCGGGAAGCCGGTTGCCTGCCAGCGGGTGGATCCAGAGAACCGAACGAAAAAGGGTTCGGGAATTAGTTGGCCTCGTGTTGTCGTTCGTGATACGATCGTAATTTCGATGAAAATGCACCCCAAGGGGATCGTAAATGGAGAATTGGTTCAGCTCGGCTGGACGTTGTGGAACGACGTCGTCTGTATTATATCCAGAACCACGGTGAGGGAAAGCAAGAGCAGCCAAATGCGCTCTATCAATGCTGACGTTTGACGGATGAAAAGAATGGAAAACGCTCGTGCCGCTAAGTAGATGACAACATACAGTGTCAAGACAATAAAAAGACTGAAGTGAAAATACCAGACGAAACTGAGGCCAATTAGCTAATCTACATAGAAAAGAGTGAAGACGAAGTGAATTGCGATTCAACGCATGCGGGGGTTTGTGGAACAATGTGTAGGTATTGGAGAATTGACACTTGCTCCAGAGAGACAAGCTTCTAACTTCACAAAGCCTAAAGGGGCCTCCCAGGTTCCAGTCGGAAGCTATCCAAGACTTTTGGGTTCTGTGCGGTTGATTTCACCGGCAGTAATAGCAGACGAGGCACACCTAAACAGGCTGGTCACATACAGGGGTACAGAATAGGGGATCACGTACATTTGAAGTTTCGAGAGGTATCCTCGTACCAGTCCAGTCGGACCGGGGCCTTTTAGTTAAGGGTGAGTAAACTACCTTCAACTTTCAAATAGCTGGGCAATTCCGAGTTACTGCGTAGTTGCAATTGAGAAGATGCGCACGAACGGGTTCCCGCGACGGCTCCCGAAGTTTTCCAGGAGACCCTAGGCTTAGAGATACGACCAGACTCGACTGACGAAGCCGTTGTCGATAGGCTGCAGGACGCAACGAGAACTCGCTTGTGGTCCCACAGCGTACCTCGCAGAAGGTAACAGTAGATGGTGGAGTGAAGGTGACGCGATGATGCGACCCTCAAGCGTTGGATACTGCTCGCGTTTCAGATGTGCGGACGGAACAGGGTCGGGATGACAAAGAGAGCGCGGAGAGCCTCAGGCTTTGGTGCGGAAAAATGGCGATCAAGAGACAATCAGGCAAAAGGCTACAGTATTCGATTGACTGGCTTGCACACCGAAGAACAGTGCGTTGGGAAGGCGATGCCGAGGTTTGTTGTGATGATTTTCAAAAATAACGAGGGACAAGCAGGTGACCTGATGCCGTCAAGACAACTTAGATTCCCTGGCAGATGAAGGGGAAAACGAAAGTACCGAATATGAAGAAAAAGAGCGACAAGAGACGAAACACAGCAGCTACAGTGCTGTGAGACCAGACAGACGCCTCGGGTCTGTAGAATGAAGTCAGAGAGGTAGATATCCGAAGTTACCAACGGGATTGGGTTGAGTAAAGTTGAGTGAGTTGAGGACAGTCAGACGGACGGAAGATGGAAGCCAAGTCGCCCAGGCGCGGGAGCATAAGGCCGGAAGGTACGAAGGTAAGAGCAAGAGAAGTGAAGAGGAAACAGCAGTGGCTATCAATGGTCCTCGATGGTGACCGTGGCTCGTCCGTACCTGAAAATTATGGAGTCAGGGTGGGTTTTGCCTAGCGGTTCCTGAGATAACGTGGAGATCAGTGCGATTGACTAGACCAGACTGGTAGGCGAAGCCATCATCGTCATTTCTGAAATTCCATTTTAGACAAGCAAGGACCTGAATGTGGCCCGAATGGCCCCTGGACGGCCACGGGAACCCCAGTGGCTATGACCAAAATTAGACAGTTCACTTCTAGTTGTGCATCGTCAGTTATGATTAAGGAACAGGGCGCAAACAAGCGCGTTGCTGTTCGTACATTTTTATCCATCAGTAAACAATTTTATTGTAGATAGTCCGGATCTAAACTGTATGGTGTAGCTCAAATGTAGGTGCGTGGTAAACCCCTTGTCAGAATAAGGTATGCTATGCCGCCTATGCCTCAGATCATCCCATTTGCATCGAGTTTCAATCTCGAAGGAACAACAACCTACCCAATTCCCGTTGCATCATTATGCAGGTATGCTAATACCTACATGTAGTCAACATTAGATTCAACAGTTGTCAATCTGTCAATATGCAATGAGTACATGTAGCCGCGCTGCCACGTCTGCAACGACGTAACTCTTAAATATCTGGCGGGTTTGATGTATATTCAAAACGTATAATAAATAATTAACAAAGAAAAGAAAAGAGAGTTGCCGACGTCGCTGCATCAAGATGCTTTCATTGGGTTCTTGGACTGAAACATCCCTGCAAAGGACTAAATGTATAGCGAATCAACGCTCAGTATGGTAGATACACCCTTACCAATTGGAAACACTAGCGTCGTCACCCGCAGACCGGCTAATGCTCGTCATCCTGGTTCAAAGCGTCCTGGGACTCCTGGCCCGCTCTAAATACAAGAAGACCTGCCATCTGAGAGCGCCATGCAATCAATCTCAACCAGTCCTTGGGATAATTCAGAATCTCGAATTAATATAAGCGACGAATCGAAGAACAGGACCTCATACAGACGCGCGAGGCAAACACGAGCCTTACTGTATGTGCAACCTTAGTGAATGTCGTATCACCATCGGGAAATTTATACAATACCGCACATCGTGGTTCGGTCTGTCGCTTACTCTCCCTTTATTTCTCTCGTGCAACGACGCATCAGAGTTGGCAGCGAGTTTCAGTCGCGGATAATTATCCGCAAATGGGACATTACCTATAATACATAAATATGCGAGGGGATGTCCTGTGAGGCGAAACACGAGAAAAAGACACCTACCAACGGGTGACATTGAACGACCTAGGGAGTGCCCGCAGTACCTACAGTAGTGGAACGATGGATTGGTGAGGAAATGGTACGATCGACTCGGGCACTATTTTAGTTACCCCATCCTATACTATTCTCGGCCGGAGAGATACGACTATGGACAATTTACGGCCTGTTGAGACTTGATCTGGGATCTGGGCGAGATGCATTTGCATTTCACACTTTTGGGGCCATGTACAAATGCGACATAACAAGCATTGCGAGACTACTGTATCTACACTAGTAGTATAAGATCCAGAACAATAATACGACATCGTAGCCATCAATAGCATCAATCATTCTAGTACATGTCGACATTAGCGTTTTCTGGAGTATATCTTGGCGACTACATTTCAAACCTTCAGTTCAATGCGTGACTTTGCTTACTAACAAGCTTGTCTCTGTCAGATATGTATGTATGTACTTCGAGGACTAAAAAGACCCCAAACAAATTTCTACTTCTTCATTGATCCGTCAAGGATACACGAAATTTTGATTGATGGCGATCTCTGCCATCCCTTCAATCTTTCGCTGATTAGTTTCAATGTGATCACGTCAACGGACGGACACGGTAGGGCCATATGATATGTACCGTGTTCCTGCGAACCAGCTACCTTGCAGAAGACGGTCCCGAGGTGCTGGACTTCAAACGACAGGCTAGATAGGTCGGTTTCAGGTGAGCTTTCCTGGGTCGTTAACGGGTCACCTGTTTATGCACGGCACAGGGCAGATTTTGACCTTTGCGCAATATACTGGCTATTTCGCTACTCCACCAATTTTGTACGGGAATTAAAAGCCGGGGGCCCCGATTGGCTAGGTAATCGCCTTTCCGCGCTTATATTTACTAGTATAACTGGAAATAATACTATTTATATAATATAATTTAAACGCGAACTTAATATAGGAACGTTTAAGGTATTTAAATTATTTAATATAGTAAATAGTTAGGCTATTTAATTATTTCCTACTTATTATTATTAAATTAAAGCTACTAAGCTAGTAGATTATATATATAATTATATATATATATAGTAATTCGGCTATATATATTATTTAATTATTAGTTTTATTATATATATATATATATACGTAATTATATATATATATAGTAATTCGGCTATATATATTATTTAACTATTAGTTTTATTATATATATATATATATAATTATATATATTAATTTATTATTTTTTAATTTAGTAACTAAATTATAAATAACTATTAGAATTTATATATATAATTATATATATATATAATATTAAAGTAATAAAATAAAATATAAATATAATTATATATCTATTAGGCTTAAACCTATTAATTATAACCTTTTTAAACTGACTTTACTGCCGCCGCTACTATTATTACCACCACTATTACTATTATTATTATTATTACTATTATTATTATTATTATTACTATAGCTGTTATCGCTAACCCTTATAATATTCCCTTTTTGGAGGATAACGTTCCGCGCTCCTATTATCGCAAGTGCTAATGCCGCGTGGCTTTTTATATATACTTATAAACTTATATTAAATAACTAGATATATCCGGATATAACTAACTATATTATAAGCCGCTAAATAATATAGGAAGCTATTTCGGCAGCTTATTTATATCTCGCTTTCCGCCCCCGCTTAAGCTATAGCCCTATCGTAAGGTTATTAGATTTAATTGCTAGTAATTTTTTAATTACAAATTTAAAATAACCAGCCAATTTTTGCCTTTTCGCCGCTACCGGAAGCCGCGTTAATTATAAATATAGCAGGCCGCTTTAATTATACCATATATTAAAGGTTTATAAAAAAACATTTTAATTATATATGTTTAAATTTACGGCCCGGTACGGTAAGGCAACGCCCGATATAATAACTATATCGAAAGGAAAAGTCTTTAGGCTTTTTATATACGTAAGCCGGCTTTTTTTAACCGCTAAACCGATATGTTAAATAGTATTTATACTTATTATTATTATAATAGGCAAAAAAGCACCTACTTTTTATTAGCGTATATATATAGCTACTGGAATTTATAGGACTCGAATATAAAACTAATAGTAAATAGTCGCTATCTCTTGATATACTGCCGCTCCCGTACCTATTATAATAGTAATAAGTTAAATATCCCTATAAATAATAGCAGTAGTAACATTAATACTACTACCGCTTATTATACTCTTTAATTTTGCCGGCTTAAAATTAATGGCATATTATAAATCTTTATTTAAAGCCGAGCGGGCCGGCGCTTATACTGATTTAAAAGTTCGGTTGGCCGTTTTTATAAAGGCGGAGGCGGAGGTAGAAAAAGAGAAGGAGGAGAAAAAGGGAAAAAAAAAAAAGAAAAAAGAAAATTTATAGCTTCGGCTGTTTAAAGAAATTTTAAATAAGAATAATAATAACGATAACGATAACGATAATGAGATTTTAGCGGAGTTAATAACCGGGCTAGCCGAATAAATATAAATTTTTTTTATATATAGCTTATATATTTTTTTTATAACATATTTTATATATATAATTATATATATAAATTTAAAATACTTACTTTAGGTATATAAATTTACATATATAAATTTGAAATGTTTACTTTAGGTATATAGATTTGTATATATAAATCTGAAATATTTATTTTAAGTACGCAAATCTATATATATAAATCTGAAATACTTATTTTAGGTACATAAATCTATATATATAAATCTAAAATGCTTACTTTAGGTACGCAAATCTATATATATAAATCTAAAATGCTTACTTTAAATATGCAGATTTACATATATAAATTTAAAATGCTTACTTTAAATATATAGATTTATATATTGTTTTGGGACAGGGTGTCGGGGTGAAGGAGGTGCCACTTTATGGCTTAGCTAATCGGAAGTAATCGAGGTAACGAAACAAAAGAGTCACTTATAACAGCTATTAATCGAAAGGAGAGATATGTCTATTGTCGGCGATAAGGCCGTTTAAGCTATATATGTTTTATTTAAAAATAAAAGAAAAAAACAAGCGATATATATATACTATAGCATACTAGCCTTATAATATCCTTCCTAAATTTTGTTATAAATATCTTTATTATAAAAAAATTTAATTAATTAATACAAACGTAAAAAATATTTACTTTATTTACTTTTTATAAGCTTTCGCTTTAGGTTTAATTACCTTTTTTTTTTATCTAGTTTTATATACTTTTTAATAAACTTACGTCATTTTATACGTTCCGATCGATTAGGCTTAATAGAAAAAAAAGTTTTCTATCGATTAATAATAGCTATACGTTTTTCGTAATTTGCCTAACTATTTTATCCTATAAGAAAAGTAGGCTATAATCGTTTTCCTAACGTAGTAAACTTATCTTTTACCTATTTATATAAAATATAGGCTTTTTTATTTCGATAGGTAATTTTTCGTTATTCTTTTAAAAAAGGTTAATATTAATCGAGATTTAGAAAACTTATATAAGTTTTATATAGTTTGGGCTAACGTCGGAATATCCTTTTCGATTAAAATAAGCTAGGGGCAAAAATAGGCTTAAGTTCGGGCTCTCGTTTTAGTTTATTAAAGCTATTAGATTAATTAATAACTCTATAAACTACTATTTGCTTTATTTTCGTAATTTAACTTTTTATTTCTCGTTTTTCGTTAATAAAATAAAAATTTTTATAAAAGCGAAGAAATATAGTAGGGAAGCGAAAAAAGCAAAAGATTAAATAAGCTACCTAAAAGCCGCAATTAAACCTATTTTATTATTATACTGTTTAAATAAGTCTAATATAAATAAAAGCTATACTATTCTACTAAATTTAAACCTAGCGTAATTAATTAAAAATAGCCCGAGCTCTCTCTTTATTATAAGTATTTATAAAGTTAAACGAAAAAGCAATGCGAATTCTTACTAACATAATAATTAAAAAAAAGTAAGGGCTGCCTTTCTTTTTAACGTTAATAGCTATAAGGTTATATAAATATATAAATGCCGTTAATATAAAAAACCGGGGATTATTTAAAACAATCCGGAAAAAAAACTAGTCGTTAATTTAAATAACCCTTTAATTAAGTTTTATAGTAGTCCCAAAATAAACCTCCATTTTAATAAGTCCTTCCTTAAAAGTAGCAACACTTATTTAAATTATAGCAGCTATAAAAGTAATGTCGTAATATTAACGTTTATAATAAATAAAAAAAGCATTATATAAACTTAATGCTTTATTTATCTTTCATTTGTTTTTATTATAACCAGAAAGGGCGTTTCGATTAGAAATAACTTCAGGTATTTTATTGCTTCTAACTAATAAAAAATCTATTTTTAAGAAATTAATAATTTATTTAATCTCTTGCCTTAAATACTATAGCCTATTCTTAGTCTAAAGTTTAAATTTATATATCTTAATAAAAAGGCCGCAAAATTAATTAATAATATAAAAGTTAACATTAACTATTATAATAAACGTATTAGAATTTAAAGAAGGAAGCTATTTTCGTAAAAGCAAACTAATAGGTAAGGTTATTTTAGCCTTATATTTAGGGTCGGAATTAGCCGCAAACTTAATTTTAGCCTCATCTTTAGATATAGCCTTAAACTTAATATCAGCTTTTAAAATAGGCTTAAGGTTTTTACGGGCCGCTTAATTAATTTTCTTATTTTTATTCCGGTTCTTATGCTTATTTTTCCTCTTTTTAAGTAATTTTTTAAATTGTAATAGCTATAACGATATTTTAATATATAAAAAATAAAATTTAAGGTATAATATTATAGCGATAAGCTAATATAAAACTATAAAAAAACTGAACTAATTAATTAAAGACAATAAAAAATAAGGGAAAAAGGTTAATAGGTAATTAGGTAAAAATTATTAATAAATTAGTATAAAAAAACTTTTTTACGTTAGGTTTTAGTTTATAATAAATAAGGGTAAATTAAGAAGTCCTTTTTATTTTTAATTAATTATTTAAATTTGTAATAAGCCAAATATTAAATATAATAGGGTATTTAGGTTATTATTACTGATTTCAAAAGTCGGCTTACTCGATTTGGCCTTAATATATTTTTTAGGCTATTTATTATACCCTTTATCCGTTTTATTTTTATACTTTATATCTTTTTTTTTTTTAATAACTACTAACCTAACTATTTGTCCTTTATTTTCGCTTTATAATATTTACTTAATTAATTATTCGCAGTTATATCGCAAAGCTTATTATCGTATAAAAGGCAAAAAGAAGAAAAAGGAACTCCTTTTATTAGGCGTTTGCGTAAGTTATCTATTCCTTTCTTTTTTATAAAGGGTCCTATATCTAGAAGTTAAATTTCTCGTTATAATAGCGTTAATCGAAAGCTAAATAACCTTAAACGTTTTTATCGGGTTATAATAATTTGTTAGAATTTAATAAATATTTAAAATAAAACGCGTATCGGTAATCTTTTTTTTAAAATTCGTAAAATAAATATTAAACCCCCGCTATTTAATCGAGTTAAATTTTATTAAAATAACCTTAGTTTCCGTAATTTTTCTTCTCGACTTTTTTATCCCGTTTTATTTTATTATCGCTTCCTTTCTGAAATAGGTAAATCGGTTATATAAATAGCTAAAAACTTTCGTCGTTTCTTTTTTTCTATCGATTTATACCTTAGCGTTAAGCTTTTTTCGCGTTTTAGGTCTGCTGTTCCTAAGCGATCGAGAACTCTTAATTCGATAGTAAGAAACGTTAATCGCGTCTTTAATTCCTATTTTAACATTAAATCTAGTCGCCTTAATTTAAAGACTAATAAAAATAAGCTATTTTTATTTTAAAAGAATAATATAAACCGCTACTTTTTAAAAGCTAATATAACAGATAAGTTTATTCGGATAAATCTTTTTCCTATTTAACGCATATAATTTTTACTAATTAATATAAAATAATTTGATTGGTAGATATTAAATTTTTTAATAATTTTAGGGAAGGTCGGTATTATATTTAGGAATTTACAGCCTCGAAATTTTATTGCGAAGGTTAAATATAAAAGCCTGCCCTAAAATATATTAAGTATTTTAAAATAACGAAATACCTTTTCGATTAACGATATCCTTTTTTTATCGAGATTTGCGAAACTAACTTTATTAGTAATTTAATATTTCGTTTAATCGAAAATCGCCGTATATAATTTGGAGTTTTTATTTAAAAGTATAATACCTATAATAAAGTTTTTTACCGGCTTTATAAAAATCGGTTTGTTAGTTTTAAAAACGGGTGTTATAATAAGATATAACTATTTTATAAATATCGATTAATAAAAGGCTGGTTCGGGGGTTCGTATAAGAATTATATAGTCGGTATTTAAATAAATAAATGTTCGTTCCGGGATAAAAAATATACGTATTTAAGAATTTGTTAATCGAAAAATCCTTTTTTTAATAGCGATATTAATTACGACAATTTTATTTTAATAAATCGTTTTTAAAGTAATATATATTTAGGCTAAATTATTAAGGAAATCCGTTTTTCTCTGCCGAAATCGTAGGCGGCTTTATTTATAGCTCGTAATAATTTCTTTTATTTAATTAATTAGTTATATATTAAAGTTTATATTTATATTTTTTAATTTAAGTTTCTTTTTTTTTATTACTTTTTTATATCTGCCGTAACTTTATAAAACTTTATTTTTATAAAATATTAACTTATATAAAATATAAAGAAAAATAATCTAATTTATTAGTACTATTTTTTTAATACTTAATTATAAGTTTTTCGCTCCGCTAATAATATCCCAGATAGTTTAATTTTAACTATTTCTTTAGGTATTCTATTTTTTATAATCTTTTAATTTTTATTAAACTTGACTTTTTTAATCTGGCTATAAGTTACCGGGCTTTTTTATATATTCTTATTTTAATATGCCGTATTATTATCTACTAATTTAGCGTTTTTATAATTATCCCTTACTTTATTATAACTACCTAACTAATAATTATCGTAAAGCTTGCTAAATTCTTAGTACCTTTTTATATTTCGTATAAATCTTTTTAGCCGATTAAAAGAAAATATTTTTTATAATATTACCCCGTTTAATTTTTTAAAAAAAAATCTATTTTATTTTTATTTCTTTACAATTTAATAAGGCCTAGTTTATTTATATTTTAGCTTTTTATTTTTAGATATATCGATATCCCGTATTATATTATAAAATAAAATTAGGCTGTTTTACTTTAATAGTTTTAACCGTTTTTTTAATAAGTGTCGTCGATTATTTCGTTCCGCCGCTTTTTTTCGTTTTTTTGTCAAAATTTGTGCCACTTTCGCGATATTTTCGTTCCATTATTTAAATATCCTTACCTTTTTAATAATAAAATCTTCCCTACTATAAATATCCGACTAATTAAAAACCCGCTAGAATAATAAAACTATTTCAATCGGTATAATAGGTTTTTTATTATAAACCAATTTATATAATATAAATTTATATTCTTATATAAACGTTTAATCAACTTAAAATATAGCTTTAAGTTTTTTAACTTATAATTTACTAATTCCTTTTATTATATATATAAAGGATTTTATAATCGGTCGATAGTTTATCTTTATTTATCTTTATATTTAAAGGTAATATACGGGTCTAATTTATATTTTAATACTTAGCCGTATAGTATTTTTAGCTACCTTTATTTTATTTTTTAAGCCTTTATTACATTTAATTATTATAAGGATATTATAATTAATATAAATATAATCTTAAAAAAACTTTTATATTTTAATTGCTGTAGCATTTTTTAGTGCTTTAATTTTAGGCCACCTTAATAACTTATCCCTTATTTCAATAATAGCCAAATATTTATTATCGTTCGGGAAAAATTAAATATTAATAATTTAAATAATTAGTAACTATTCTAGCGTTAAAAAAAGTTCTTAATCTTTAAATCGTTTATCCGTAAAAAGCTGGCATTTTAAGTAATACTTAACGGCAGTTTAGATTTCTTAATATATCCCTTTTTAGTAATAAAACTTAACTATTTTATTATAAATTAATTCTCATTCTCGATATATTTTAACTTTCGAGTAATAATCTTTAATAATACATTTTTGTTAATTAATATTATTAACGACACACTATTAGCTATATTTCTTATAAGGTTTCCGCTATAAAATTCCCTTTTAGATTACGTACTTAATAGCCTTATTCCGGAAGCTTACTTTCGTATAATATTATCTCGTTATATCAAAATCTTTTAGTCGATTAAGTAGCTTTAAGATATTAAAATATATTACGATTTTTTAAAAAGCTTTAAACTAACTTTCTAACAGATATAAAATAATAAGTAATAAAAAAAATTCCGGTACTTTATATATTAGTTTATTTAATCGAGATATTTTTACTATAAGAATATTAAATTAGATATTAATAAAATTATTAACTTTTTTCTCCCATTAATTATCTAGCTTATCGGATAGCCTTAATAATTTATATAATAAGCTATCCGCTATTTAATATCGTTTCCTAAAAACATGCTTTATTTCGAAATTAAATATTTTAATAAAAGTTATTTATCGGGTTAATACTATATTAAATAAATTAAAAAATCTATTATTTAATTAAGCAATTAAAACTTTAATATTAGTTTCAAGAACAAATCTCGTACTATAAAAGTAATTTCGCAATTGTCGAAAAGACTTAACTATCCCGAGGCATTTTTATTTTATAGTATTGTAATTAAGTTCTAGCTTTTTTTATATACTAGATTTAAATCTCGTAAGTCGAACGTATTTATTAATTTCCTATTTTAATATATACCCCTATTTTATATTTAACGCATTAACTTTAAGCTAAATAATATATTTATTTATATAATTAAGCATAATTAAATAAGATATATTAATTAATGCTATTTTAAGTCTATTTATAACTTATTATTGCTTTATTTCCTACTCCTAATTTGCGTTTTTCCGAAAAAGTTTTATTAATAATAAAATAATTAACGTATAATATATAATTTATATATAATAATAAACTATAACTCCTAGAAATGTCCGTACTTTAGAAATATTACTATAAGGTACCCATTCTATAATTTTAATAACTTTAGCTTAATTAAAGGAACAATTATTAGTACTATATAAATAGCCGATAATAATGGTAGCGTTTTTATACCAATCGCTTTTTTCCGCATTAATTATAACTTCCGTTAGTTTAAAATTAAGTAAAATATTATTAATATTTTTTAAATATTTATAAACAAATTGTTTTATTTCTAATACAATTTTTTAATTATTATATCTTATTTTTAGCCCTTTAATACTAATATTATCGAAAAATAGCTCGCACTTATTAGATATAAGATCGAATAAAATCCGGGTAATAATATATAAAAATTATACTACCGAATTAGTCTTTTTTTATAATAAAGTTGTTATCCGGAAAAGCCTAATCGGCGTTAAAAATATAATATAATCTCTATTAAATATAAATAATAATACTTAATTATATCCTAAAAAAAAATCCACTATAAAAATTATTGCTCGCATAATAAATTCCTCCGTAAATTTGTTACAATTATTCGGGAGGAAGGCATTTCGTATTTATATAATATTTAGTTTTATCGCCGAATTAATTAACCGAAGGCTTTTATTCTTTTTTTTAATTACAAACTAAGCGTTACGGTATAAGATATAAAATTCTTCTAATATCTCATTTTTAAGCCGACTCCGTAAAACATTTAAAACCTATATCTTTAGTAGCGCTAAAATAAAAATTAATCTAACTTACTATATATTATATAATATTGTTCTAATTTTATACAGAAAAAACACTTCTTCCTTAATTTGGCCGATTTTTATAAAGTCCCAAACTAATGCTATTTTTTATCGATAAAAAATCTCAATTAGCATTATTTTCTTTTAATTTATAAACTTTATATTTAATAGCTTTATTTTAATAATATCTAAACGTTTTTCCGTTAATTTAATATCTCGCGGCGCAGAAGCAAAACGCGGAATAATACCTTTATATTTCTTGTCTGTTTTAAATATATTTAGGGGTTCGAAATTCGGCTCTATATTTTATAATATCGCTTGCTTCTAATTAATCGACCCTAAAGGAATTATACTATTTAATTTAGCATTATCGACTAGGTAAATTTTTCGTACCTTTAGTTTATATATTATATATAGCTTGATCTCGTTTTTCCGTAATATTTTTTTACGATATAATACTATATGCCGCATTACTTATTTAAATTTCTTTCTAATAATCTCCCGTAATAAGCCTAATAAATAATTATTAAATAGCGAGATTTATATTTAATTACTATCTTAAAGTATTTTATTAATAGCAATTTCTATTTATTTATTAGCTTATCCTAAACTTAAATTATTTTAAATTATACTTTTAAATTTTGCCAGGTTTATTATTGCCGTAATATTTTAAGGCCTTTATTTACTGTCAACCTAGCCCCTAATATCGGCAGTTATTAATTTTCCGAAAAATTAATAACGTCGGCTAAAATTCGCTCAGCTAGCTTATTATATATTAAGGGTACTATAATTCTAATATTTCCGAAAAATATCGAAACTATTAATAAGCCTTTTTTAAAATAAATTATTATATATAATTAAAAAATAAAGTTAAGGCCGAAAAGTAACGGAAATATAGCCTTAAAATTTTTAACCATATAAATCGGTAGCGGCAAGCTATAGCTTGCTAACTATATAAGTCTTTCGATTAGGCTAAAGCTCCTAGTTTTATTATCTACTAATATATTAAAGCCGGATTACGTAATCTTAATTTTTTATATAAATATTTAGTACTTAAGAATATATAATTACGTAATAATACTTAATTAAATACCCGTATTAATAACTGCAATAATTAAGTCCTTATATTCTTTAAAACTAATCCTTATAATTAATCGGGGCAATAATCGGATATATACTCCAATATCCCGAATAAATACCGGCAGAAGTATTATAATAATTTAGGTAGCGTTACCGGGTATTATAAATATATTATTAATCGATATATTTGTAAGGCTGTCCTAAAATTTACTAGGCGTAAAGATTAGCTATAATACGTTTAATATAAGATTAAACTAGGATTACTATCCTTATTGCTACTAATTAATTATTTCGGCTAAAGAGATATAAATTATCTTATAAGGCTTTCGATTTATTTTACCCGCTCTATTAAATAGGTATTAAAATAATGCCTTACTAAACCCCGTATAATATTTAATTAGATTATTTTATAAAACTTCAAATCTTTTCGCCGTATTCTTAAAGATCCTCTTTTTCTAATATTCCGAAATTAAAACTAAAACTAATTAATCAGGTATAATACTTTTTGGCTTATTAGCCTAGGTTTATTTTAACGTCTTTAGGACTATTAAAAGTAGAAGGTTTAGCTTTAATAACACTTTATTAATTATCCTTTTTACGGATATACTGCTGTTTATATTTTTATACCTCTTTAATATTAAAACGTTAATTTTATTTTTGCCTTTATATTGAAATAGTTTAATTATTACTTTATATATAAGATTCCCGCTTTTATTAATAATTAGTTCCTTTTAAAAATAATTTTATAAATTTATAAATTTGTAAAAAGTATTACCTTTTAGGCCCTTTATTCCAATATTATTAACTTTTAAATCTGTAGCTAATATTATTTCCGGGTTACGATTCTATAGATTAGCTATTAATCGAATAAAATTATAATTTTATTTAAACTTTATATCTTTTTTAATCTTACTATATTTATAAAGGTAGTAATAAACTAATTTCCGAATTTAAATATCGCATACCTTTATTTTATATAGGAATTATAAGTAGGCTTAAATAATATCTTTTCTATTTATTTTGCTTTCGGTAACTATATGCTTAAAAAATAGGATATTTTTAATTTTAAAAGCAGTTTAAAAACCTCCGATAAAATATTCCCTAAGTTAATTATTATATTACATTATATCGTTACGGCTTAATAACGCTATTAGGGAATAAGTAGTAAAAAAGTGGCCTAATTCTCCGCAAAAAAAACAGGTATCTCGATCATACCCCTAAAATAATATCGGTCGTAATATATATTAATTATTTTAATCTTATCGGCTATTATATCCTTTATATCCTCTTTTTTTATTTAAAAACCTGGCGCAATAAATATTAAAAAATATATCCCCTACTTTATATTTTTAAATATTTTATTAAATAAAGGTTTCTCTTTATAGGACGTAATATTTTAATTTTAATAATATTAATTGAAATTTCTTTATAAATATAATAAGATTTTTATTAATTTTAAATTATATAATAAATATTTATTTTATAAATTTAATTAGGTTCTTTATTTCGTTTAATTGGAAAAATAAAGTCTCTTTTTTTAAGATAACCTTAGGCTATTTTAGGCTTACTAATAATAAACGGAACCGAACCGAACGTTAATAATTAACCGATTTATTCTTATACGGCTAATCGGGCAAAACCCGTTAGATATTACGGCTATTATAATTTATTAGGCCGACTGTAATATCTGCCCATATATATATAGCGTTTTAGGCTTCTTCGTAATCCAGTTCGAAAAGCTCGTTATATAATTTCGAGCAAAACTATATAATCCGCTTAATAACCTTTTAATCGATTTTTTGCTATAAATTACTAACGAAAATAACGTTTTATCTTTTAATTTTCCCTTATTTCCGGACGTCTTTTACTCGAACCAAATAATCTAAAATATAATAATAAATTTCTATCGGTCCAAATAATTTATTACCTCCTTTTAGGTTTTTTAATTGTTCTATAGAAATTTTTGTCTGCTTTAAGTTACTAATTTTAAAATATCGCTTTAGAATTGCCTTTATTTTTTTCTAGATAGTAACACTTTTTAATAAAGCTTTAATTTGTCGCTTATTAATTTAGTTATTTATTTAATACGGCATTTCCCTAATTTTAATATCATTTTTTAAATTATATTTATCGAATATATATGTTACATTTTCGATTTAATTTATAACATTATTTTTATCGAATAAAAGTTATAAGTAGTTTCGAAAGTCTGGTAATGTAGCCGTTATTATGAACCTAATTCTTCCGGTTATAGTAAGTCGCTTTTAATCGGAAGCTATATTTTGATCTGTAAGCTTTTTATCGACTTATATGTCTTTCGTTATATTAAAAAATAAGGTTTTTTAGCTAGTTATTTCTGATTAAATATTCTAATTATGTAATACTGAGTTTTTTTTATTTTATTAGTACCCTTAATTAGTAATAAGGTTAATAATCCTTTAATTATCGGTTAGTCGGAGAGATCCCTTTTTAGCTATATCTAATATAGTTTAAGATATCTTATTATTTAGCTGTCTTAATTTTTTAGTTATACTTAATTTTAAAAGAATATATTTTATTTTTTTTAATTGTATTAAGTTATAATTTTTTAATATTTTGGATATAAGATTATAGCTATCTCTTAAGACGCTAATAATAGCTTTAAAGGTTAGGAGACTTTTAAAAAGGATCTCGATAATAAATCGCTAACCTAGCTATTATATTATATTAATTAATTAATTACATAATAGGATTACCTATAAGTTAATTAAAAGCTCGGATATTATTTTCGTTACCTATATTTTATTTTAATTTACTTTATAAGTTTAAACTATAGCACGTTTTCGTACACTATTTACTATATATTTTATAATTTTTTAATCTTTTCTAATCTTTCGTATTATTAATCTTCTCGTATTTAATTTATTTTATTAAAACTTATACTTTTTTATATTTTTGTATTACTATATTTTTGTATTTCCTGTATTTTATATTCTCTATATTTTTATATTTTTATATTACTAGCTTATTAATATATGTTATAAGTCTTTTATAAGTCTTTTTATTAATTTATTTATTTTTAATATTACTTTTTTATTTTAGATAATCGTTTACTGTTAATTTTTTTTTTTAGTTAGTGCTTCTTTTTTATAGGTTCGGTTAATTTAGTGGTTTTAGGGGTTTTGTTAAAGTCCTTTTTTTTTTGTCCTATTTTACTGCTGCCTTTATTTAGACTATTCTTCTCGATTAATTAAAAAAGCGAAGAAGTTAAAGCCTATCTGGGGGAGCTAAATGTTTTGGGATAAGGTATCGGGGTAAAAAAGGTGCCACTTTATAGCTTAGCTAATCGGAAGTAATCGAGGCAACGAAATAAAAGAGTCACTTATAACAGCTATTAATCGAAAGGAGAGATATGTCTATTGTCGGCGATAAAGCCGTTTAAGCTATATATGTTCTATCTGAGAGTAAAAGGAAAAGACAAGCGATATATATATGCTACGGCACACTAGCCCCATAACAATATATAAATCTGAAATGTTTATTTTAAATACGCAGATTTACGTATATAAATTTAAAATGCTTACTTTAGGTATATAGATCTGCGTATATAATATTTATATAAATCTAAAATACTTATTTTAAGTATATAAATCTATATATATAAATCTGAAATACTTATTTTAAGTATGTAGATTTGCGTATATAATATTTATATAAATTTAAAATACTTATTTTAGATATATAAATTTATATATATAAATTTAAAATGCTTATTTTAAGTATATAAATCTATATATATAAATCTGAAATGTTTACTTTAAATACGTAAGTTATATATATATAATATATAAAACCATTTTACCTAATAATAAAATTACTTACCCTATAATATATTTTATTAATAAATAAATATATATCCTTTATATAATAAATCCTAACACTTTTAATCAAATACTTTAATAATAATTTATAATAATTTAAAATAATACTTAATAATTTATAACAATACTTAATAACGCCCAATTCCTTTAAAACTGTAATAATATTTAAACGTATACGTTCTTTTATCCTAGCTTATTTAATCTATTTATTAACTAAAAATTAATTTTTTTCTACGCAAATTAGATTTTTAAAAACACTATAATTTAATGCCTTCCTACCGGCATTAACTTGTTTACTGATTAAAAAGCAACCCGCATTTACTTTTTTAATACCTTTATTTTTTTTTATATATAAACGGCGCTTATAACCCGTCTTATAGTTTATTATAATATTTATATACCTTTCTTTAAAATTAGTTAATAATCTCCCCGAAATTTACCTTTATTTTTGGGGGAATACTATATACGTAATCATAATTACTCTTATATACCGGCCGTCTAAAATGCTCGAATATCTCGAAGCTATTACTTTTTTATTTATAAATAAAGCCTGTAAAAGTTTCTTTAAATAAAAGGCTATATAATAATTAATAAAGGAAGATATATTTATAAAAAAATAACTATTTTCTATATTATAAATAAAGGTAGAAAAAAAGTTCAGGCTTATTATATATATCTTTATAGTTGTCGTTATCGTTATTAATAAGCTCTTTAATATTATAAATAACGACATTTTTGTAGTAGTTAATAGCCGTATCGTCACCTTTGTCATAAGCTTTTTTAGCCTCGAAATATTGCTTTTCGATAATGGCTTACGCTTTAAAAGGCAGATCTTTAAATCCCCAGTCCGGAAAGCCTTAAATAAAAGGCAGCGTGCTTTTTTTAGTTTTATTTGTAATAAATTCGGCCTTCGTAAGTTTGTTCTCTTTTTTATACTATACGGATATAACGCTAGTAAATAAAGTCCCGTAAATAGTTATTTAATATTTTACGCCGTTTATTTTTAGCATTAAATACTATAACTTAACCGCGTTTATTATAAAGTATTAAAAAAGCAGTAAACTTTCCACTCGAGCATAATATATTTATGCCTATAATTTCGGAACGTAATTTCTGGTGATATATTTAGCGTTTTCGGGGCTTCTATATTTCTTACAGATTATAATAGCCTTGTTTATAAAATTATAGCAGTTATTAAAAGAATTACGTATATATAACGCAGCTATAAGACATTTATATATTTTTAGCAGTAGGCCTTTAGTTTTAATACGTTATATTAAAGTTTCTTTAACGTAACGCGTATAGAAAAAATAAATGACCTTAGTTAGTTAATCGTTACTTAAATTAACTATAATAAAAAAAGCCTTACGTATAGCCTTTTATTTAGTATCGTTATTATTTATAAGTATATATTACGGCCTTTAGCTATACTCGAGGCTGCTAAACCACTTAATAATAACTTAAAAATATAGGCGAATTATTATTAAATTCTAATATTTAATATAAAAAAATGTATAAAAGATTTAGCTATTAAAATTATCGCGTATTAAAATATTAAATAGATATTATTTTTGTTTATATATTATTATATTATACGTAGAATTTATTAACGTAATTATATTTTATTATATAAAAATATCGAAAAAATCTTTACGTAATTAAATAAAGGCTTTAGATTTTACGCTATTTTATTATCTTATAAAACGCTCGTAATAATAGATCTGCTATTTTAAACAGCAGAACTATTTGTTAATTTTTTTAAGCTAAACATTTTTATTAAAATTATCGATATAGGTATAGAGAGTTAAAGTCGGTTTTAAATTATTTTTGCGGTTTTTTTTTAAAGCGTTACGGATATTTTTAATATTTTAAATTTTAATATATCTCGCTCCGTAATTTTAAAATATTAATCGAATTAATAGGTCCTTTTTTTTGCCTTTTAGTAAATTCTTAATTTATTTCGGGATCTATTAGTTTATTAGCTAAGTTTAAATCTAAAAATAAAAGCTATTATAAAATTTTATACGGTTTATATCCTTTTTATTGTTATAAAAATGTTTTATATTATTACCCCAAAATTTAATAATCCTATTAAGCCGGAAACGGGCAAAAAATCGAGTTTTGTAATTTATAAGCTAATAAATAATTCGTTTTTTACGTTTAATACGCTACCTAGCTTTGGATTTTAGTACTTTATTTTTATAATAACGATATCGGAAAAATAATTTCGTACTGTTTAGCTGATTTTCGGCTTTAAACTGGTGGTAATAAATCGGATATTATTACGGCTTAAGTTTTTCGAATTTATTTTATGTAATAAAATCCGGCTCGTTATAAAAGACCTTTTTATAAAGTTAAAACATCCGTTTATATTGTTTTATAAAATTTAAAGGGAAAAGGATAAAAATAGGAAGTGTTTATTGTATAGCCGGAAGTATCGGATTTAAGGGCTTTTAATTAAATCCGTTAAAATCTTTATTAAAAACAAAAGTCTTTTTATTAAAAGTAAAGGTCTCTGAATCTGAGGTTTGAGAACGGGATTAGGATCGAAATTATAACTGTTTTATTTCCGTAGCTACTTTTAAGTAATTAGGGATTAAAAGTTTTATAATTCGTTTTTTAATATAAATAAGACCGTTAAGTAAAAGCAGAGAAATATAAAAACCCTAATTTTCGTTAAAGCGTTAAATATGAGATTCTTTATTACACTGTTCCTTATATTATGCCTAGGTTTTAACTGGTATGTTTAAGGTAATAATAAAATTTTAAAGTAGTTGAAATACCGGTATGATAAGGCTATTAAGGCCTTAAGGTAGAAGGCTTTATAAAGAGTTTATTATATATTAATATAATAGAAAAAAATATTTAAATAGCCGATAAACCTATTATATTAGATCTAAATATAGCCTAATAGTAAAAAATTCAAATAATTAATTTAAAAGGTTATAAAAATTAAAAAATATTAAAAAAACTTATAGTTATAAATATGTAATTATATATATAATACTAAGGATTAATATAATTTAATACGTAATTATATATATAATAATTAAATTTAAACTTAAAATTACGTAATTTGAAATTACGTAAGTTAAAATTTTAAGAAATTAATATAATATTTAATATTATATATAATTACGCATATAATTTCTTTATATAATACGTAATTACGTATATTAAATATACCCCTTATTATTTCCAATAAAATTTTAATTTTTTTTTCCTAATTGCCAACAAAATTTAAGCTATTCCTTCCTGATTACTAATAAATATAATGCGTAATTATATATATTAAATATACCCTTTATTATTTTTAATAAAATTTTAACTTTTCCTTTCCGATTACTAATAAAATTTTAACTTCTAATATACCTTTTCCTTTAAAATCGATAGTTATCTATTTATATATGCAAAAATCCGCTATATTTTTCCCATAAAAAACTAATATAATAAAGCCCGATTTGCAAAATATCTATAACAAAGGGATTATTAAAAAATCTGTTTTAATAAGCCGTTAATATCTATTTAAATGGTTTAAAAAAAGGATATTTAATAAGCCTAATTATTATTAGTATAAATTATTTACCGCCGGGCATTTTTAATACTAAAATTCTCTTAGATTTACAGCCGTACAATCTGTAGCCATACGATTTAAAGCCGCATAATTTACAATATAAAATCGGAATCTAAAGCCGAATTAATAGTTATCCGTAAACACGTTAAAAAAGCGGCTAAAAATAAGCCGGAAAAAATATATATAAATTAATATCTCGAATAAAATCGAGATCGATTTAAAGCCGAGTTAATAATTATTTGTAAAAAATACGTTAAAAGCGGTTAATAGTAAAATATATAAATTAATGTGCCGATAAAGGTAATAAATAAAAAACTACAGTTATTAATAAAGTAGCAGTAAAAAAAAAGGCTTATAAAATTTTAAAATTGTTAAAAATACTATTAAAGGTTATATTAAAATAGCTTTAATTTTAATTATTATAAAAAGAGGTTATAAATAAAAGGGTTAAGGAATTTTAATATAGCGCGATATATAAATATATTACGCGTGAATACGCGCCCTTGATCTCTATATTAAATAGCCGCGAAACGCGGGTAGGGTATAAAAGGTATAATGTCCTGAAGTCGCGGGAAGCTAAATAAGTGGAACGAACAGGTGACCCGTTAACAAAGCCCGAGCTTTCGCTTGCCGAAAAGGCGCCAAGCTTTTGTGACATGGTATCCTTACCGGAACTCGAATTCTTCCGCCGCTGCTGAACCGAGACAAGCAGCCAATAACCTCGTGCACAGCTCGTGTAAGCAAGCATCTTGCTGTAGATATTCCGAGATAGACTTGTGCGACTGTCTTCTTTGATTTGAACTGCTTTTCTCACAGTTTACATAGCATCTCAGAGCAGTTCGCAGGGCAGTATGGAGAACTAATGGATTTTCATATGTATACATGAAATAGTTCTACAGGCATATATTCACAGTAACTTACACTTATAGGTTCGACAAGAGCCCCGGATATTAGACTTGCCTCTTCTTGTATTGTCGGAAACACAAGATTCCGCTGCAGAGACGACGTCTCACGAGACTATCGGCGCTCTGATGTACATGGTACGATGTCGTGTCCATAGAAGTCTGTCAAATTTGTAAATCAGTATACTAAGACTATTTACGTTAGTCAAACCATTAGTAGCCTTTGTAACGCCTTTTGATGTACACACAGAGATCTAACAGTCCACTAAGAAGTATGCCCAATAAGGTCTCAGTCGTCTATATGTCTTTTACTCAACCCGATAGATGGTTATAGGCCCTATTATATTAATAGTAACGCAATTTCTCATTTTAATACCACAGTTGATCATAGGGAAACTTCAGTGTAGACGCCGTTGGGACGTTGGGCTTGAGTCCTGTAGGATCTAAGAAACCCAGGATTTGTATACCTAGCCAATCCCTATATTTATTTAACATAAGAAGCTATACAAATATCTTCATCGTAGTGTAACACAGTATCCGAGTCTATGCCAAGCTCATCCATTTTCTACAAATATCTCGAGAGGGTCTTTGCCGACTGAATCGGCTTCCCATAATCCCATGTACAAGTTGAGAAGGGAAGCAAAGGCGCTCCAATGAAGCCACATACCAATATATATACCAACAACACGACGACAATCTAGAAGATTAATACCTACATACCTGACCCCTTTTTACAATCTACTTGATCGGGATCGAGGACCTAGATAACTAAAGCAAGTCCCGAAGTCGTGAAGGGCACTCTCTTAAGGGGAACTTGTAATTTATCTCTGGAATAAGACTGAGAGTATCCTATGTCATTTGTACTCATCTGACTACTTGCTTTAGCACCAGGGCACACCACCTTCGCTCACGTCAACACCTGAAGGGAATCCAATCCATGAAGATGAAATCCTTTGAGGATTGAGCTGAAGTCTCCAGCCTTTTTTTACCAAACCGCTGAATGCGACAATATGGTTAACCATAGATAGCGTAGTCTATAGCAATAAAGCCTGTTAGCTACTGTATAAATCTGTAAAATCCGTATTTAATACATGAACTTACTCATTGATATATTATGAGGTTTCGAGCGTAACATATATTGTTTACCCACCGTCTAAAGCATAATTTGTGACATCCTTACGATATATGACAAGCTTACACATGGTGTGATGCAAAAGAATTCTACATTCAAGTAGCCTTTCAAGAACAAGGTCAAACATTGGTCAAGAATGAATCCCTGAAGCGAGCTATAATAAAAGCAAGCTTGCAATTAAATCATTAAAATAAAAATACCTAGTAAATTAAAAGAACGACGAGTAGGAACCCGATTGATACAAAATCATTGGATACCTTGATATCCAAGCTGGTGAAATCCCGACTGAACACTTATCATGCCCGAACCCTGGTTGTTGCTGGAAAATGAATGTGTGTACGTGCTACCCATGGATCCACGTAAACTGCCTTCTTCAAATCTACCTCGTTTACTAAACTCCCCACAGGAGCTCATTCTGTGAGGGGTTGATCATCTTGATAATAAATGGTTTTGGTTCCGAGGTCCCCAAGGAGAAGTTTTGTCTTTTGTGAGAGGGGAAGCTCCTTAGGCTTAAGTAGCCCTATAGAGTCGACCTATGAAGTGGACGTAACCACGGACCATTAGTCTATTGGGACACTTGAGGACTTCTTGGTTTCTTCAATAATTTCCTCGATCTTCTCGCGCGCCTTCTCCTCACCATCTGCCTTAAAGTGCTTCGCATTATCGAGGGCCTCCTCCCAGGCATCTTTCATAGTGCTCTCTGCCATCCCTCGCTCGTCCGCGAGATATTTTGGTAGTTCTTTCTGAAGTCTCTCCTCGAATAACTCATTTACTTCTTTTACCCACTCGAGCCCTTCGCCAGGTCCGGTACCGTTCGTTTGCCATCTTGAAGAAGACGCAGTCTATTATGTGAACCGGGTTTGAATTTGTGACAGTAAGACCGAAGCTGTCACCAAGCAGAAAATGCGGGATGGATGTTTTGTACTTCAGGATGTAAAACTCCCAATCAATTGATATTAAAGACAGCCTGTCGCCGTGACTTGAAAGCTTGTGTAGTCTAATAGTGATGGATACTAGAGCCAGATTCTAATAAGCATGTCTTCCTACGTCAATTTATATTGCCCTCTACACAAGGATATGGATCGTGTTGGCGACTGTAGTTGAGGTTGAGGTTATAACTAAATGTCAGGAATATGACAGTCGGTTATCAGTATACCATGTGATACTCTACACATCAGCTGCATTTGTCGACGTTGTTGGAAATATTGAATGAGATAGTCCAAGTTCTGCGACTAACTATCAAGATGTTGGCTTACATAGAATAGAGACTACCTATCGGCAGGGAACTAGGACATCACAAGAACCATTTAAAAAAAAAGATCTCTCGTATCAGACTACTTCGTATGCTTTACTCAGGCCATGACTCTTACTACTACTAACATCATAAATGATACAGGGTCGTAATTACTCACAAGATGGAGTAAAGCATGGCCCCTGCATGATGGGCTACATGTGCCCCTAAATCACTTATTATCAACTTTCCCCTTTAATATGGTCTCTTTGTTTATCCAAGCTAGCTAATCACTAATCACCGAATGTATATAAGCTAGATCTGAATTGAACACATTGCTTGCAGCATATTCAAAATGTTCTGACGTGAAAGTAGTCATGACCCATGCTGCCGTGTTACGGCACAGTAGCATTGAAGGTATCCAGTAGAAAAGAATGCATTGACTAACCAACATAAAATACCAGACGCCAACAACCAAATCAGTGAACAGTTAGTCAAATTGAATTCACTTCTTCTCTTCTTTTCCCGCTGATCCTTTGGTCTCTGTGACCTCCCAGTCATCCAGCTTCTGAATCGATCATCAATCGAGACACTTGGCATGACTCTTTCTCCTCGCCCCTATTCCAACACCTTGCGTTTCTTGCGTCTCTTTTAAGCCCGTGCCTCTTCCAAGCCCGTTTTCTGTCCTTCTTAGCCTTCTTGTTGGCTCATAGGGTCCTGTGTCTGACCTCCATGTAGCCATCCTTGCTAATAAGTCTGTCCGTGGGCTTGAAGCCGGTGTATCGCACGAAAGCTCCTGAATCCACCGACCAAAACGCGTAACACATCTCTCTTGCGTGCTCAAATCCAGGTCTCACTGAGGACAGCAATTAGGGACCCCTTTTTATGGCACTTGTATGCATTCGCCATCTGCTTGGAGTTAATGACCTCAGCATATGGCTTGCGGCGATGGGATATATTTCTCGTTCATCTGCTCATAGAACTTCTTGGTCTACCGGCAGGCCGTGACAACTGTGGCTAGGATTGCAATGCATCCTAGAGCTACATTGACACCATCGGCGCCCTTGACAGAATTTCCCTCTCCCCCCCCTCCGCGCGGCGACGCTAGTGAACAAGACGATCGGACGACGGTATGAACGATAATGGGAGGCACAATAGCAGTATTCAGATTGCTGATAAAGTCCAATACACCCTTCGGTGTCATCGTATGATTTACCAACTCTGATACCCATACTCATGTAGAAGATATGTGAGCGCTGGACCAATACCCTGGGGATGAGTACTGGCTTGGGTAGAAGTGAAGCTGCATCGGACGATACAAGGAGAAAGATAGCACGTTGTGGCTAGATGAAGAATCTGACTGTCGCTGACATTGAGCTCACGGCTGGTGCTTGCAGTCCAGGTCTGCTGTATGTCCACCTTTTCGGAGGATGTGGATACTTGCGTTCCAGGATCCGGCCGCTCACCGCCGCAAGTGGGGTGGGGTTCCTACGAACAGGCGGATGTGATGGCGTAGCCTTGTCCAATGATGTGCCTGGGTCGAGATGTCGTTTCCAGTCATCATCAATAGTTCCATCGTCTTACATGTTTGAGATTTGCTTGAAATTGTCCGATCTTGGAGCCACAGTCAGCTTGGTTTCCTTCATCCGAGTTCGTCCGAGTGACTACGAGACCCCAAGAGACGGGAAGGTATGTTAGCGGGTAGGCAATTTGCCTAGTTGAACAACCAGTTATACGATGTGGACAATACATATGTAGCTAGCTACATGGTGTAAGATTATTGTTCCGGACAAAAGAGTACTACAATAGACTTGTGATAGACTGATGGTAGGCATTATTGCTACCACCGGAGACATCAGTCTGAGTTGGGGCATAACGGCCATTTACATAAGCAAAGCTCTTGAAGTTGAAGATAATCCATTGAGCCAAAGGGCTTGGCAGTGATTCGAGCTTAGCTAGCTGCAGCAGTCTCTGCAGCTCTCGATAAGTAAGATGATGGAATAAAGAAAGTAGGCCAATGAGAAGAAAGAGATGCAATCACAAGACGTTCATCAAGTTAACGCGGGTCAAGCTTTCGGAACTTACGGTAGCCCGGGTTGACCGGAACTTTGGCTTTATCGGCTTTTGGGTACCTAGGTAAAGCCCACTTTGTCTGTCTGTCTGTCTGTCTATTATATGCTTGCTTTCAGTCTCACTTCGTACTGGTACTAATGTACGGATTAGACATAGTCGTGATGAAAGTGCAGAAAGAGCAACCAGCTTGTTAGGGCTGTTATGAATTAGCACACAGTTCAATGTGTCTTCTAGGTATTTTGTTGTAGAAAGTAAAAGCGGTCCTCGTAAAGAAGACTGCGAAAGGCTGGGAAGGTGCTGGATCAATCGGTCATGTGACATGGCAGGCACCCCGATCACGATTGGCGTAGGGATCAGGGTGGATACAGTGCATAATCGGCATCTACTGTCTGACATAGAGCGAGGTGCGCCACACGATTGCAGCTGAAGGAATCCCTGAAAGGAGCCTTTGTCAGCTGGCTAGGCCCCTGTTTGATGGGAGACTCGTCATCTAGTCCGGCCCAGCGAACCTTCTCAAATCAACACGCCACCATTCATCGTTCGTTTCCTTTCTTCCACCATAACAATCGAGCCTCTCCCTCTATTTCATACCCCTGCGCTTCCACGAAGCATTAACCCTACGAATCTGCCACTGCCGACAACACGACCAAAATGCAGTTGAGATCTATCATCGCCGCCGCGGGCCTGGCGGTAACCACCACAAACGCTTTCTTGTTACCTCCTGAGATATCCGAATCTGACAACGACATCGTCACCACTCTTCCCGTCCCCGTCGAGGTCGATGTAGCCATCCCCAAGATTGTGCAGGCCCAGAGCTTGAAGTTGAACTGCCCTGGATGCCCTATCCGGCTCCCTCACTGGAAAGGTCACGATGGCGAACCCAAGATCACCACTGATATCCCGAGCCATCTGGAGCTGGACTTCAGCGTGGAAATTTCCGACGAGGCCGACCGCTTGATGCTGAACGGTTTCGAGCTCTATCCCAACTCCGATCCTTTCCGAAACACATTAACCGCGGCCGTCCGACCGGACGTCGCACACAGACGACCTCACTTCAAGGGTCCCAAGTCACAACCAGTCCAGACTCTCGGCTTCGGCATGCAAACGCGCCCGGTCGCAAAGAATGAGGAGGATGCGCTGGAGCTCGTCATGATTGAGCTCGACATCATCGAAGTTGGAGATGTGTTCGTCGATGGCATTCCGATCGTGCAAGTCAAGCTGGTCAAGACTACCAGTGGAAAGCTGATGATTGGCGACATCGAGACTACACCTTCCGAGACTATGCAGAAGAACCCCATGGACAAGCAGGAGGAGTGCACCACTCAGCTATGCAAGTGGAGAGCTGTCATTCTGCAGAAGCTTGCCAGCCTCCGCACTTATAAGGGTTGCGGTGGCCGTCCTGCTGTGCCCAAGGTCGATGAGCAACAAGTTGATGATGGAAACCATGTGGAATACCCCCACAAGCAGAAGCACAGCTGGGGCCAGCTTTTCAAGAACGTCGCCTCGCACATCCTTCTGCCTATTGCCATCGGCATTGTGGCTGGTGTCATGGCTAGCATGTAAGTGTTCCCCAACTCTCAAAATAGTCTTGGAACTGTTTATACTAACTATCGGTAGCATCGGTATGATGGTCGGTACACTTCTCGTATTCCTCTGGAGAACCTTTGTTCGCCGCGGAGGCTCCCGTCGTCACCACAGACATGGATCCTGCCACAAGGCTGCTCACCGCGAAGTGGCCGTTGAGGATGAGAAATCGGGTTTGATGGCTCACCAGGAGGAAATTGAGGCCCCGCCTTCCTACGTGGAAGCAGATGTCGAGGCTGTCGGTGACAAGAAGCCGGAGAGTGACGCTTAGAGGGCTTATGTAAGTTAAACAGCGAACATATTACAGCACTAGGTTCCGAGTGTGAGAGTGAGAGAGGGAGGGATATCTGATGCATGCTCCTCCGCGGACTCATGTATAACAGCCGACCAAGCTGTGAGAGACGGCTGGAAGTAAGGCATAAGGCGTTGAGTATATCTCTTACATCAGGATGGAACCTTTCTGGAACTGCAAAAAAGCCTACGTTGATGGAATGTGTACGGTGTTGG
The DNA here is from genome assembly GCA_022497155.1 of Whalleya microplaca. NCBI lineage: Eukaryota > Fungi > Ascomycota > Sordariomycetes > Xylariales > Xylariaceae > Whalleya > Whalleya microplaca. The sequence continues at coordinate 104,145 of MU385749.1, read as the reverse complement.
TAGAGAAACTTGGGATTACTCTCATTTTCGCTTCCCTTTTTTTCCTTTTTGGTTGTATCAAATACCTAGGCAGAATACCCACCACGTTCCTTCTCCAATTGATATCAATAGTTTCTTTTATCCCATGTAGTCCCCCTAGCTCAAATTTGAATAGTATCGCGTGACTAGTAACCAAGTTCTGTCTATGTACACTAGAGTCACCTGTGCGCTCATCCCCTGCCATCATCGCTGATATGTCTAATAAATACGGGGATCGATTCGTTCAAAATCTGCTGGTTCCTCCCGTTCCACCGCGCCCTACCCCCCAAGGCCAGCGAGCGCTTATTTACCGATAGGCACGACCTGGCATGTCTTGCCGCGGTCGTCCTCGAAGCAGCACTGGTTCGAGCCCGGCCCCGTCTGGCACACCGGCTTGTGGCCCAGACAGCCGTAGCAGCCCAGGCCGTCCCCGCACTCGCCCTTGCCGACGGTGCACCGCTCGGCGCGCCCCTTCTCGCGCGCCTCGAGCTTGGGCTGTGGGCACTCTCGTGTTAGCTGCTGGTATTATTCTTTTTTGTGATGGGTTGGGTCAAGGGGGAAAGGGGGGAATGAGCGGTCAAGGGAACATGAGTTCTTGGGGAAGGAGGGAAGGGTCATTCCGTGAGTGACGTACTGTAGTGTCTTCGTCAATCCCGTCGCCGGTCCAGCTGATATCGCGCTGGAACAGCGCCTCTGCGGATATCACGCCATTAGAGCTGGCGTCGGCTGCTGGTGCGGCTAGAGTAGCCCCGGTGAGGGCGAGGAGGGAGAAGAGAGTTTGAGTGAACTTCATTTTCGTGGAGGTGCGAGAACTGAGATGTTTGAGTTGATATAAAGGACTTGAGGGAGCTGTTACGGTAGGGTTCTTCTGATAGTGGTGCTGAGGATGCTGCTTCTGATTATCGGACTCAGGGAGGGCATCATGCCTCTTTTATAACCCCGGTTTACGAAAATGTCTTCAATCTAGCAGTCTTAGAGCGTTGATACTATTGGAAGCCATCACGACTCCAGATTTCTATCTTTGACTACTCAGCCAAGAGATACCCTGCGGATAACATTTCGAATAAGGCTTGCCTGAACAGCTGCGTACGATTTCATTTGCTACGTCCCTCGGTGTTGTGCTCGCATAGCCTTCATTATTGGGGAAGTCAAGTCTCTACATTACCGGTGTGATGGTTCGATGAGTTGTCTAAGAGCGGAGCTTCAGCTGGGTATCAATTACAGAGGGCTGGATTAGTGCGAAAGGCGTATTGGTTGAGGTTGAAAACATTTTTCTTGTCCTATAGACTAAGAAGTCAGCGCCATTGGTCCAACGCATCATCTGGAGTTGTGTATTGAGGCTGAGATGTTTAGGTAATCTATTTTAGATGTAGGATTCTATGCAGCACATACATGTGTAGGGGATATGGCATATTCCGAAATTCAATGACGTTGATGGAAATTGTTATGGGGATTTGATCATATCCAGAATAACCAAGTGTCTTATGTGCCGTTTCTTATAGTCCACGTGTGTACATGTATGTAATGGGTGTGGCAACGATTCAACAAGTCGGATAGTCTGAATATGTTAATGTGATCCATATTTACATCTTACCATATATAAAAGTTCATATATTTGATATTTATTATAGCTACGAAGATTTTTTCTTTTCCGCCCATTACTTAATTCCTACAAGGACACAGCATCAGTACTGAATGAATAATGAGTAGCACGGGGTTGCCTCAGTTTGTTGACTCGGTAGTCTTATTATAGACTACTTTACTAGATAAAAGCCAGTCTCCCTGCCTATGACGTACAGGTGCAGAGTAAACATGAGATTGTCGAACATATATATTTCACCAAAAGCTTGAGTCATCACAGGCATTCTCTAATTCGCTATGTCTTAAATCTTACAGAGCCCTTGATTGTGATATTATGGAGCATACCAGCTTGCCCGTGCCTTGGCCCTTGGAGCATGACTATAGACTGTTTCTATGGAGGCGTAGACGCTGGTCTGCTGTGCAACCTACAATAGACAAAGTAGAAAGGGCCGAGTCACAAGTTGAGCATCAGAGGTAATTTTCATAGTTGGTGTCTTTTAAATCCACACGGCAATGACCGTCTTGTCGATCCGGAGCAGCCCAACCCAATTTGTGACCACGACCGATTCGACGCCTTTTCCCAAGCAAAGTGACCGCTAAATAAGAAGTCCAGAAGAAGATAATGCCTTGAAGTACAATAAATTTCAGCAACACGTGTCGCATAATTTTCACCAGTAGCTCCTTAAAAACAACGAAGCATATGAGGCCGGAATATTCCGTCACTTTATTTATTCGCTGATACTGCTCGATACCGCGCGTCATGAGCTAGAATATTCCCATTTCAACTTCCCTGGCCACGTGTTCGGGCCTGGGAAGCCGAGATATCGTTCTACCTCGTGATGATACATTAGATCCAACAGCATAACGTGGACATTCTTCGCCCATAACATCAAGACTTAGCAAGGCCAATCAAGAAATGATAGATGCATAAGAGACTACAATCTAGTGTAATCCTGCCTTCGGTATACTGTATTATCTGGGATTTCAAAGGTAGAAATTATTAGTTGAACATGGTTGTGTGGAACATGCTGAGCGTTATGAAGTATTTGAATGTAAGTATAACGAGCGTATGTGGCGTGTAAAGCAACGGAACCAGCTCACGTATTCAATCGGTTAGTATAACGAGTCCATGAATTGGTTAAGCAGCCTGTTGTCAGAATTTCTATTCATGGGTTACTTCTCAGGGCGGAAAGCTCACTTTCGAAAGAAGGGTTACGGTCTAAGATGCTAAATTGCTGTAGGAATATAGGAGCTTATACCACATAATCTACAGCTACCAAAATCCTCCAACGTTCATGATCGTGTATTCAAGGGTCAGAAGTTCTCTGGTCATATTCCTGGGTCGTGAGTCGTCCTTTCAGATGTAGCCTGCTAGCACTTCTGTATGGTCCTTGTGTCGCCTACATCAGGCATGGATAACTGCCTAAATAAACTGCTCTAATAGGTCAAGTGCGTACTTTAGCTCCAGTAGTATATGGTTCATAGCTCTATGATAGGAGTCAACGATATATTTTGCAGCCAAATCTTAACCTCATGTACTGGTAAACGTAACATTGTCAAAGTATACCTATCATGGACAGAAAAGCCATGAAAAGTTCAACTTCTATCGCGCTATTATAATGTAATAACTAGGTATAAGTTTAGCATCTAAACTTAATAAGCAATTGTTACTGTTCGTGAAGTAGCGAGAGTGGAATGTACTTTGAATTGGGTCTTGAAAACGATCCCCACCTCTGTTCACACCCTAACTACATCTCACGCTAAGCATTCAAAATAGGGGCAAGGACATCGATCAGGAGTCGCAGTGTTATAAACATCTGAATATTGGCATTCTATTTACATGATGAACTATGGCGCGTGATTGCAGAAAACTTCAACGGGACTAAACGGTCTAAATAACAAGATTGAGATCATGAGTAACAAGTAGATACATATCCGCCGACCACCTTAATGAGAATAGCATGACCGAGAGGGCTGAAACAAAAGAAGAATGCCGTTAAGCGTAACTCCCCCAAACGTCTGGGAAGTCTAGAGTATGATGCAAATATGCCTAAGATAAAAGTACCACTTAACCGCCCTAATCATTAACGAATTACCTGCGGATCGAGTCTGACATAGAATTTTCGGCCAATTACTCTTCCTTTTGTGGCCTAGGAGATTGTGTAAATTGATATCGACTGTGATCAATAGCTGAGTAGCTGATAGCTTATGTTGCGGAGTTGAACCATAATGATTCTGATGCTTAGCTGCTAGGTATGTAACCTGTGGCAGCCTGGGCAAGGTCCTTGCGCGAAGTGTCGTGTGATTGTTGTGTGCGAACAAAGTAAAGGGTCTAGCGCCGTGTTATTAATGTCTCAATGGACATATGCTTATGTCCCGCCAATAGGAAGAAGCCCCAGACAATGATACTGTCAACTCGCTACTTCCAAGCCTAGCATTGCTGAAAGTGAAATAGAAAGGCAGGCAATTGTATTGCATTGCACCCCGATTGACCTTGAAGAAAGATGTAGGGGTATATATTAGCTATGTACCCCGTCATTCAAGTATATATCGTAACATCTGATCCTGCCCGAGGTCTTCGGACTACGTGTCGTTGTATAATAGTTTGCGGTTCGGCTCGGATCTCAATTAAAAGGGGGCGCTCATAAGTTCTGGTTGATTGGTATTCCACTTTGGGGCGTGACCTGTGATGATGCCGATAGTAATACTGGGGATAAATATTCGGTTGGTAGTAATGCTGGACGGGGGGCTGGTAATACGGATAGCAAGTTGGTTGGTAATATGGATAGACATTGTATGGGTACCGGTGATACGGATACGTGTATTGTGGCTGGAATGGATGCATATTCTGATTCAAAAGGATTTGAAGGCTAATGTGTTGTCTGTATGCCCTTGAAGAGAGTATGAAAGTAGATGAGTTGAGGGAAATCGAGAGAGCCGGGGGACCTGTGACTTAAAGGTTTTCAAGAAAGGCAACCAGTGGGAAAACATCGTTTTAATACAGAACTGAAAGCTCAATTCATTTTAACGTTGTGATGCAACCTCAGGCAGGCTGGGCAGAATATCTGCACGATGTAGGCCGCGCGCCAATCAATAGGTTGACGACGCACCTAATGGTTTCACCACCAGGCTTACCGAAAGGTAGAATTCAGAATTTGAGTAAGCAAACATTTGTGGAGGCTATGCTGCACCGCTCTCACGATACTAAGCAGGCAGGCTCTCTTATTATATGGCCGTATAAGGGACCCAATATGGAAACCCCCCAAAATAAGGCAGCCTTCTGTTCCACTGCACGCCACCTCGGTTCTGCATAATAGGAACATTGACACCCGTCAATAGAAAACATCTATGATTTGTTACTCCAATGGCTTTTCTATCATATTCTATATTAAATCGTGCGAGAGCCGCGTGATTATTCTGGCCATTCGATTTTATCAGCCAAAGAGTTGTAATTCTCAGCGGCTAGGGATAAGCTTTGCATATATAGATTTTTGTAGTTATGGCTATGGACACCCATGGAGCAACTGGCGAAGTCGATAACGAAGAGCTAGGAACCTGATGGAGCACATGAAAGCTGTGAAGTAGCAAGCTGCTAACGTTCGCTAGAAGTCATCCCTTATAAGTTCGTCCGACGCAGCCGCAGCCCTAATCCCGCGCGAGCTGAAATGGGATCAGCTCGCCGTAGTTGGATGCGCGACAATCTAGAAGAGCCAACCCGGCTATATATATTGCCGCTAGTGTGCTTAATGTCATAAGTCGAGGAGACCGATCGGATTTTGGTTGAGTTGCCCACTACTACAATGGAATCTCCCCTTGATACAATTGAAACTAAGAAGGGAAAGTACTTCCATTCTCCATTGAGATTACATAAATGGCTTTAAGATATATTTGACCTCTAGTTTACAAGACAAGTGAGAAGGTAATATTCAAAGCTTGTATAAAGTACACAGCGCCCATATCCTGAATGTCATCATAATAGTGAACAACTAGGGACATCTCATGGTTTGAAACGACAAATCTAGAAGCATCCAAAAAGATACGATATTCCGTAATTAAAGTTAGCTCAAGAGCTGTATGAGTGTTATCAATGGTTGGGTATAAGGTATCTAGGTACTGTGACTATTGCTATATATAATTAGTGGTGTGAGGTTCTCAGTGCTCTAACAAGCCAGTTTCTTGCACTCGCGCTAAGGTGGCACTCCCGGTTAAGTCCTTCCAAATACACAAATACAATCCTTTTAACTATTCACTTAGGTAACCCTATTGTTATGAGGGAATCTACTGATATAACTTTGCCGCCTGCCCAAAAACTTGCATTGTCGTTCGCTTCTCTTGAGCCTTTACCAGACTCGTTAAAACAAAGGCACAAGAAACGAATAAGGAAACCCCCTCAGCTTCTGATCAAAAGAGATATTATGCCTAGTGGTGATTTCATTCATATGATGGTCTCGGAAGATCCAAATTTACAGTAGAAGGTGGTTATGCTAGCAAGACAAAGCAGTCAACTCTCCTGCCCTGATACTATTCTACCAGGTTGAGATTGAGACTATCAAATTCGAGTACTCCACTCAGAGCATTGAGTTGTTCTAGTTGATTCTTCTTGTGAACAAATTGGTAAGTTTATTGACGACTTTACTAGTATAGTTACGATCGCTCACAAGCTTGAACTATCTTTCATCACCATGATCTTGACAATATTACACAATATTACACGTATCGATATTCAGCTGGTGAAATCTTGCATGTCTGGCAGTAAAAGAAATACTTGATCTAACTAACCGACAACATACGCTTTCAAATCTCTCCATTTGGCCAGAATTAGTAATACTGAAAGTAGAGTTATCTCGGACTACCTAGGCTTACTCAGTGCATTTTCATCGCCTAATTCGGCCGACCGGTTTTAAAGAGGACCTCGCTGAATGGACTCCGGAGTTTTAGGAACGGCACATTACCATGGCCAATCACCGTCAGGGACTACCTGCCGAGACTAGACCCTTTATTAGATCATTAATAGTGCAAGCTTCACTGTTATAGTGGGGTTTCCTTAGAAATAAACGGTAGATGATATAATAGAGTGCTCGTTCTTATATTGACTACGCAAGTAAGTGAGCTCGAAAGGACTCATGCTTTATTTTAAAGAAGAGACTGATTGTTGGTTATCGGGGAAACTTCCACACTGCTCTAATCAATTATTACTGTTATAATTCGATACAAGATGACCTTCCCATACAAATGCGTCTTGATAATCGGTGCTACATCGGGTATTGGACTTGCGCTAGCTGAGCGTATGATTGAGAATGGCATCTTTGTTATTGCCGTCGGACGTCGCAAGGAGAGACTCGACGAATTCGTGGCTAAACACGGTTCTGAGAAAGCTGCGGCATCGCAATTTGACATCACCAGTCTTGGTGGTATCCCAGTTTGGGCTGCAAAGTGAGGATGAAGACAGCCCCTTTCAAATTTCATCTTCAACAACAATTTTTAATGTTCTCTGTTGTATAGCATTAATCCGCCACTAATCAATTTTTACAGAATAACGACTACTTATCCTGAGATTGATGCTATCGTCCTCAACTCAGGAATACAACGCACACTGGACTTCACCAAGCCAAAGGACATTGACCTGGTCCGCACGCAAACGGAAATTACAACTAACTACACTTCATACTTGTTTCTCATTACTTACTTCATGCCTCACCTTCAAGCCAAGGCCCCAAAGCCTGTAGCTCTGATCGCAGTGTCGTCAGGCCTGGCACTCATCCCGTTACCGCGCTGCGGAAACTACTGCGCTACAAAGGCTGCTATACACTCGCTGTGCTGGTCAATCCGCGCACAGCTAGAGCGCGACGAGGCGAGCAAGCATATCAAGGTCATTGAGATCCTCCCGCCTGCCGTGCAGACGGAATTGCATTCGCAGCAGAAGGAGCTCGTGGCCATTGGAGAGGGGAACATTGGGATTCCGCTGGAGCAGTTCTTAAGTGAGGCCTGGGCGGGACTTGAAAGAGGCGACCTGGAGATTCCTGTTGGGCAAGTTCGACAGCGCTTTGATCATGTGGAGGAACCTAGAAGGCAGGGGTTTGAGGGCATGCTGAAATATATCGATGCCACCGCAAAAGCGAAGGAGAATGCCCAAGATAGCTAGCTAAGCTAGGTGTATTCGGGCACGGCTGTAATTAAATTTATTACCTCCCCTGTTACAAGGCTAATTATAAAGGGCCTGAAATTATCTTCTTGATAATAAATGGTTTTGGCTCTGAGGTCCCTGAGGAGAAGTTTTGTCTTTTGTAAGAGGGGAAGCCCCTCAGGCCTAAATAGCCCCATGGAGTCCACGCAACCACGGACTATCAAGAAATTCGTGTAACATCCCCCTATATTTTAGGTACGTACGTAGATCAAAATAATACCTGCCTACCGTATCAAACCTTCCCCTGCTATCTTGGTACAGTGGTAACAGTAGATATTCCTCGTCTCCGCCACCGCTTACCGCCATAAGAGTGTTTTACGGCTAGTGTAATTCGCAAACTGAGGAATAGATACCGTAAATACCTTGTCAGAGAGACGTTCTTCGTATCAAGCGAGAATAGGCACAACTTTTCACGCACATCTATAGGAAGTGCTCAACCCGTGGGGTCAGAGGTTTAAGCGGTATCGCTAGACATTTTATTTTTTTCTACTCCGTAAGAAACTATTTAGGGCGGATTGACATAGCAGCTAGTGACAGATGCTGCGTAGCATACCAGTGTCAGCCGCGAGAAGCAATTGAGGTAGCGCTGACGCTCCCTTGCCGACCAGTAGAGTTCTCCTATTGCTTGCCAATCAGGGGCTCGCCCTCCTTGATCTTGGCCGCACCGTACTTCATCAGCCGGATTGCCTGGATGGTCAAGAAACCAGAAGTTGCCTGTGCAGTGAAGGATTAGCAGAGAAAGCAAGCTGACAGAAAGTGGGAAATTCAACCTCTGGGCTAAAGCCTTCAAGCGAATCCATGGAAGCTTCCTCCTCCGAGTACAAGTTACTAGTCTCGCTGAACCGGCCTAGGACATAGGCATTGCCCTTATAGGCCATCATATTGACCGTTCCGTTAACGTTCTTCTGGGAGAAAATAATAGAGTTCTCAAGGAACTCGCGCTCCGGGCTAAAGTACATGCCTATAGAGGGTTAATATCGTGAATAGAAAAGTGTATTAGTTATCTCTTACCGTTGTACAAGCACTGAGACCACTCAGTAGTGACGTTACGGTCGCGTAGTGTGCGGACCTTGGAGTCAAGGACCAGGCCCTCAAGGTCGATGTGGGCAAGGCGGGCGATCGTCAGCCCGGGAGTGTCGTAGCTATGTCAATTGGTTAATCCCGGCTCTAATCACCTCAAGGCGGGTTTGGTAGCGCTAGGGTTCATGAGGCATAAAAGCAAAGTGAGATAGGATTGTGCACGAGAAACCTGCTGTCGGGAAGGAAAGGAGAAACCAACCAGCCACGCGACTTGAGTCCTATAGCAATTGTTAGCATCCGTGCGTATAGTTACTCGTGATAAAGGGGGTAACTTGCCTATGAACCTCGACTCCACAATATCAATGCGTCCAACGCCTAGCTAGGTCAGTGCTTATCACACACATAGTGACAGTCGAGACTAACCGTTATCCCGGCCGATGTCATTCAGCTTCTTGAAGATGGCCAGCGAGCCAGTGATTGTCTCACCGTTGACCTCGACCTTGACGGGAATGCCCTTCTCGAAGGAGATGGAGAAGTTGGTTGGCTTATCGGGAGCGTCGAGAGGGTCTGTATATGTCTGTTAACCCACTTTCGTCTATAAGTGAATACTGTGTTTATATACCGACGGTACGCGTCCAGAGCTCCTTAGGAGGGGCCTGCTCAACGCGCTCTAGGATCCCTGACTCATACGAGCAGTGTACAATGTTGTCTATCAGGGGGTTAGAGTATTCTATAGCAAGTCATTGGCTCTGACGTACCGTCCATAGACCACGGAGCCTTAGGAGTAGATGACACTGGAATGTTATTCTCCTTAGCAAAATCTAGGAGATCCTTGCGTCCCCTAGAAATAGTTAATAATTACTTTGGGCTAGGCGAGTAACGGAAAATTCTAGGATTCGATTTCGAGGGGTACTAACTGGAATCGGTTGAAGAACTTAGGTTCCCTCCACGGGGCGATAATCTTGAGGGAAGGATCGCAGGCCTTCCACGCGAGCTCGAACCGGACTTGGCTGTAGTGTGTGTGAGCAGCCAATGCCTCTTGCATCTAGGTAGGGATAGCTTACTCATTGCCCTTACCCGTCTTCGATGTAGGTCAGCTTTTGGTCTCGCTACTGATTGTTAGACCACAGAATGACAGCGCCACCCCCTAGTGGCAGGTTATTCGGTAAAGGTCGTCAAAAACCCCTGGACCCCTGAGTACAATATGACTAGTAAGAACTTTTCCTTTCAGGTTCTTCCAGGACGTTCATCAGGTCTCTCAGAATCAGATGACCTTTATTTGTGGCCCCGTACCGGGCTAATAACCTATTACCACAAGAGAGCAGCGCCACTATCCTGTGGCCTAGTTATTGGGGAAGGGGAAGGGGATACATACGCAACCATGGCTGAGAATGTTGCAGTTATATTTGCTTGCCGCGCGAACGAGAGCTCTCGCTATGCAAGGGCGAGCTAGAGAAGTGCCTAAAAGATACCGATCTTCATAAATAGCATTGCCTGCGCTAGTGGTTAGATAGACCGGAGTGAGGCAAGTAAGGCAGGGGTCGCACATTGAATCGCGCGGAAGACGAATTCGTCGACAAACTCTTGCTGCAGGTTATCAATAACCATTCGCTCGGCACCAAGGGCCAAGGCCTTCTTCTCGACGGCCTCAAAGTCCTCTTCCTGGCCAACGTCCGCAAGGAAGCACTGCACGGATTAAAATGAGTCAACGAGGTGGCGTGGTGGGGTGAACATACAACGACGGTGTAACCCTAAACGATAGTTAGCACAACGAGAAATTAGGAATAGAAGAGTTAAGTAACCTCAAGAATAAGCCACTTGAGAATAGTCGAGGTATCAAGACCTGCAGAGTATAATTGTTAACAGTGGAGGACAGGCGCAATAATGACACATTGCGCACCTCCAGAGTAAGCACTGTCCGTGATCAAAGTTAGCCATATTCATAATTAGCAGAAGACAGCATGCTTACAGGCAAACCCGTTTCTCAGACATGGTGATGATGCTCTCCTGACGACGAAAAGTGCGTATTCAATTGCAGTTGTGATTGGGGAAGTGCCGTAAGCTGAGGAAGAAAATTTCGAGGATATTTGTGTGACGTCTGTCAGAATATAGTGGGATATCCTCATGTATTGCAATGTACCTATTAGGTTGTAGTAGTTGTTCAGGTCTACCTAAACTAGTACTAACAGTGGGTACGATAGGAATAGATGACTAGGAGGCATCGTGTGATAGTGAGCCGTGTGGGCCGCTATCGGAGGGGAGCTGATAAGGCTATCATTATCAACATTTAGAATAAAAGGTGGGCTATTCAGCTGGCGCACGGACCATGAGGAGTCTGTAATAATCGGGAGATGTTATTGAGGATTGATGTCACTATTCTCATGCCACCATCTACATGTACGATCAGCTAGAATCTCAGTATCGCCATAAGGTCTTTACGAAACAAACAAAATATGATGAGCTTTACGCAGTGATGTGATCTGGGAAGGGCTCTTTCTGACCTCGAGACTAGTAGTCTGTAAGGCAAGACAAGTCGAATCAAACACATCAAAATGCCGCCCCGTACCCTGCTGCGACGGCTCCTCGTCCTGCGGACCGCGAAACTGCCCAATGCGACCCGCCTGTTCACGAGACACACGAACGTCTCCTCCCGCAAGCGACCGCAGCTCCCCTTCCTGTCGGTGCCATTGGCCCGGAACCACCAGTTCCGCTACCTGACCACGGAGCGGAAGAGATGGCTGGCGTACGAGATGGTGCTTGGCATCAAGTACACCATCAACGTCTGGGCCATCCTCGGCCTCGGCATCCTCGGCTACTGGACCGTGCAGCAGGAGTGGCTGGAGCGGCACTACCCCTCGCCCTGGGACTGGACCTTCGTGAGCCGGTGGCGCTTCCGCCTGGCCAGGTGGGCGCCCGACCGGACCGACGCTATTGAGACCGACTGGGTCGAGGTAGGCAACTACGCCAAAAACGTCCTCGAGAGGCTGGAGGATCCGAAAATCGACGGCGCGGACTTGCGGGAGCAGGAGCTGCTGGACGGCGGCGTCGGCGGCGTGTGGATTGATGGCATTGGCAAGCCCGGATACGACGCCACGGCGAAGAGCGAGCCGTGGAGGCGGGGCTACTACGAAATCTTGATGCTGGCGGCGAAGGCCGCCGAGCACCTCTCCACCCACGTGGTCGACAAGACGCGGAAGCTGGTGTTCCCCGCGGACCAGGTAATCGGGCCGTCGAATCCCAACCCCAAGCCCATTCCCCACGGCGCCCAGGGCGCGCCGCGCGAGGAGGACTGCGAGCCCGCCTACGAGCCGCCGGACACGTTCTACATGCGGATCCTGACGACGAAGGGCTTCACCGCGAAGCAGAAGCTGGACGCGGCGCTGGAGTACGCCTCGTGGCTGGACTTCAAGGGCGCCCCCGAGGCGTCCGACAAGATGTACGAATGGGCGCTCTCGCTCGCAACCGACGGCGCATCGCCGGCCCCGCCGCCGTACGACCCGCAATCCTACGTCCTCAAGGATAGTACGCAGCCGCCCTCCGCGAACATCCTCGCGACCCTGACCGCGCTCGCGACGCACAAGGCGCGCAACGGGGAGGTCTCGCAGGCCCTCCCGATCTTCATCTCCATCCTGCGCGCGCGCAAGACCCTCCCGCCACCCCAGTCCGCCTCCGACTCCGACGCCGACTCCGGCGTGATTCTCCCCTGGTACCTCGACAACGCCCTCGGCAGGGTCATCAAGCCCCTGCTCTCGCCGCCCTACCCGCCGCCGCCGCCCGACGGCACGGCGCCTCCACCGCGCGACGCGCGCGAGCTCTGCGAGGAGGCCGCGCTCGACCTGTACATCGGGGAGATCATATTCGCGCGGCAGGGCCGCGAAGACGGGCTGGCGTGGACGCGCGAGGCCGTCGACCTAGCCGAGGAGCAGCTGCACAAGCTCGGCACCAGCCCCACCTCCACCTCCACCACCAGCGACGCCGCCGTGGCAGCGGCCCGGAAGACGTGCCGCGAGTGTCTGGGCAGCGGGCTCGAGAACTGGGGGAAGATGGTCGCGCGGCTCGCGCGCGAGGAGGCCGAGAGGGAGAGGCAGGGGGGCGCCGCGCCGGCTAAGGCCAGTTGGTTGGGTTTCTGGGGCGAGGGCGCTAGTAAGCACGAGAACGAGGGACGGTGGGCTGCGGAGGAGAACGTGGTGAGGGAGAGGACGAGGCGGGCGCAGGAGGTTCTGGAGGAGTTGGAGGCGCCCAAGATGGGGCTGAGTACGCTGTTCCAGGTATAAGTAACGCCTGCGGATGATGCTTGCCCCATTCCTAGGTATAAGTTGGCGTATGAGTCGGTGTATAGTGAAGAATGGAATCGCCCCCGGAATTTGGATGGGCTCTTTTGCATACGACCTCCTCTCGCTCATGTACGCACATGTATGTACATGTAATGCTACTGCTACGCTTGGGATGCGATATTGTCACCAAATCTACGTACTAATACGAAGAAATACCCAGTCATTTGATTCATTCGGTTCCCATTCAGTATCTCAATTTTGTGCGCGGATATTGCCTATCTCGGAGAACTAGCAATTAATCATTTGCCCCTGAAAACATGGCAGTCCAGATTCTCCGATGCTGTATCTGTGCTCGATGGCTTGGTTGATGAGCTTAGAAGCGTTACTTCTTCGACCATCGATTTCCATCATGCATTAGGGATGCGTCCCGAAGACGAGACGCATATAAGATGATTTACTCTCCCCCCTGGTGCATTTCTTGCCTCGGTATAAGAACAGAGGCAAGACGAAAGCCGCCACAGAAAGAAGAAAGATCAAGGCTTAGTCCTTATCCTCACCCTCGACCTCCTCCTTCACCGTCTCCATACCCTGCTTCCCAGCCTTCTTCTCCCCCTTCTCAGTCTCATCACCATCGTCATCGTCCTTGTCATTGGGATTATACCAAGCCTGCTTCTTACCTTCATCCGTCCACTTGCTCCAGTCGAGATCGCCCTCGTCCTCGCGCGGCGGGTCCTCGTACAGGACCTCGAACTGCGGGTTCTCGTAGGCGGCCCCGAGGAGCGCCACCTCCTGCAGCCAGCCGAGCACGATGTCTTTGGCGGCTATGAGCGTCGTCTCGATGTGCTGCGATTCCCCGCTGCTGACCACGGGGCACCCCAGCTGCGTGAACGTCGACGTCTTCGGGTTGCCGTCCGGGCCCGAAAGGATCAGGCCCAGGGGCTCGGGGGAGAGCGCGTACGCGCGGGCTTTCTGTTTTAGGGGTGCGCGGGTTAGATCCAGTTGCTTGTGTTAAGGGTGGGACATTGATCAAGAATTTTTGTAGGTAAGGAGGGGAGAAGAAGGGGCAGATAAGAGAACAAAACACACCTTTCGCAAGAACTCCTTGAAGCCCTGACACTGCAGCTCCCAGACCGGATGCAGAGTGCCCACAAGCGCGAGGCAATCGAGACTCTTCTGCCACTTGCTCCACATAGGATCCCAATCAAGGGCCCTCTCAACAAGATCCGCACCATCGCCGACGGCAACAACCTGTAGGCGGGCCTTCGGGTCCAAAAAGGTCGGCACGACGGTGTCGAGCACGTAGCGGAGGTGCTCCGCGCGGGTGCGGTTCGCTGGGACCTCGTTCTCGCGCGCGACGGCGTGGCCGTCGTGCACGGCGCTGCGCATCGGGGCCGCGCGCCACGCGCTGTCGCTCAGCGTGCGCGCGCCCCGCGGCCACCAGAGCAGCTCGCCCGGGTTCGCGATGATGATGCCGGGGGATGTGGCGTCGTTGGGCGAGGCCCGCTGCTTTTGCAGCTCCGTCACGATGGATACGAGGGAGCCCTTGTTCACGCCTCCGGGGCCGCCGACCACGCGGTGCGCGAGGAGGCCGAGGTCCTGCGCTGATTCGCCCACGATCAGGACTACGCGCGACTTTGACGCGATGTCGTTGCTGATGAAGATGGGGACGTGGGGTTTGGACGGGTCTTTGTTGCTGAGCGGGAGGGTCACCTTCTTCAGGCCGAGGTTTTCGAGGCGCTCATGGATCTCTTTCTGGACGGCCTCTGCGCTTGGTGGTTAGTTGGTGAGGGAGGACTTTTGTTCGTTGGCGGGATGTAAGGGTTAGGAGAAGATGTGGGGGTAGGAGGGTTGTCACTTGTCACTCACGGTTCATGCTGAAGCGCTGGCGGTCGTTCCATCGGTTATTGCGGTTGATGAAGAACTTGAAGTAGTTATCTTCATCCTCGATGGAGCGGATCTCGTCATCTTTGTTGATGAAATAGCTGGGATGGTAGTTAGCAGATGCGAATCACCTCGGCGTAAATGTAGAAAGGTGAGAATGTGTGTCAATACGAACCCGAGTTCCTTCAGTTCGGTGGGAAAGATAGGGTCTGCTGGCAGACCTGACCACTTTCGTCTGAACATGATGTCTGGAGAGTGGATGAAGCGGTTGTTTCAGTTCAATGAAGTTGTCTGCAAGATGGAAAGTGTAGAAGAGTACTTTAGGTTTGAAGTACGCAGGACTGTGATTTCCAAATGAGGAACTGGAAGGTGAAGGTGTCCGGTAATGCTTTCTAGGTACGTTGCGTATTTGACCGTTCATGTAATTGCCTACGCAAATACATAGGATGTATGAAAGTTTGTTTCCACCACCCTGGATGCTCTGATAGTCAGGCGTATCAGCTCGCAAGGCAAAAATGTTGAGCTCTAAACAACCTGGGCAATAATGTAGACCTTGGTATTAGAGCCATTGACTACCAATTCACATAGTGTTCAGAATATTTTGAATGACCTATCTGAGTTATAAGGCAATGTGGATTGGCAAACGGTGCCGTTTGCAACTTAGGAATATCGAGGAAGCCTGCAGATCCAACAGGACTATTTACACAGAAAAAGCAGAAGCTATAATTTTAGCAATTGAGGAAATCTCTGGCTTATATACTACTCTGGCACAATTGGTATTGGATACACATGATGCATCTTAATTGCTAGGCTTGGAACCTGTGACAGAGGAACTATTTAAAGACTCCGTAGCTTCTCGCACAATACGATATACATCACCCGTATATACACAGAAAGCACCATGGGTTGACCGAGCGCAATCATATATCATACAGCAATTGCTGTCTACTTGTCCATCTACCAACTGGCCTTCTTCACACCGGGAATATTGCCCGCTATCGCCTGCATCCTGAAGTTGTACTGGGCAAAGAGTCAGCACATGCTTGCACATCCTATACGTAGTATAACTAGATCGGGAGATCTCACTCTGGACATCTTGAAGTCGCGCAGTATACCTCTCGCCTTGCCGCCCAGCAGACACCGTCCTCGGATCTGCGTCGGTCGGGTGTAGCAGTGCATCTGCGTCAGCTGGAGCTGGGCCTCGGCTCGCGTCCGCTGGGGGAGAGTGGTATTTCGGATGATATAACGGAGAGCCTGCCTATTGCGCGGTTTCCGATGTTAGATCCTAATGAATGTAGATAGATGTGTGGTGTGGTGTCCTCAGGAATATGCGCACCTTTCGGGCTCGAATTGAGCGAAGGTCTTTCTCTTGGTGTGGTCCCGTATCACCTTAATATTGATGAAAGAGCCGATGTCCATCTTCTTCGCCCGGAACATCGACATCTTGGCGGTAGTGGTACTTGATTGTCGAGATCTGCGTCGTCACGATGTGTTTGAAGCTGGAAATTTTCAGGGTTGTTGCTCAATCCATTGGAATTCGGCAAGCGGTACGTCAGCTGGTGGCGGCCCGACGGTTCCGGCAAACTCGCCAGCCAGTGTGGCTCCGCTTTTCGCCGCATCTTCACACTTTCGTTTCAGTAATAATCCGCTTTACGGAATGCGCTAGAGCCGATCATGTCTGCCATCTCACAATTGATGTTTTCATACATGTAATTAATAAGTCTCGAAAAGTATTCTGTACCCACGCTTTCTCTTGCATTCGAAGTATTCTAGTTACGTAGATAGGGTTGCGGCATGTTCGTATGTACATGGTCATAGATATATTTGTACTGGCTAACCTCTATAATCTCTGAAGGTGTTGGGATGACAGGGGAATACCTAAGTACATATGCTTTGGTGTCGATTAATGGCATCTTGCACTTGCCGACTCTTCTTGGGCATCTGATAATCCCGCCTACAGTCTGTACGTGTATTTACCTTCGTATATATGAGACATGATAACCATCGCTTCACCAATGTTAAAGAGGTACCGGTCCCGAGTCACTCTCTAGCATTCAAAGCCACTGAGGCTGCCGTGCAATTGACAACGGCAGCTAAATGTGCAAGTCAGAAAATAGCGGGTCAAAAGCTCCGGGGTCCCATTTTTCCAGGGGTCACCGTCCCCAAAGCACGTCAGCCCGTGCAGCCTCATTAAGATGGATTATCTATGACGTACACAGATTTGGTCTTTCGCCGCAAACACTGTGTTTGTACATGTAATGAGTTTGATGGAGCAGATAGAGATAGGCTTATGACGTATGTGTAGTACGTAGGTAGGATGAAAGTCAGCTTTCTACAATAAAATCATATTTGAGATCTATCATTTCTCCCAATCCTTCTTCGACATTTCCATCTAGATCTCGTGCCAACACCAATACCCTTTTCATATTCAACCACCACATAACACCTCATACACATTCACATACACGAAAATGTCTGGCTACTCGAACGTCGGTAACAGCTCCGTCTACGAGGACGGTGACCAGAAGAATGTGAAGAACTCAGAGATTGAGGGTCGCCCACGATATGAGGAAGGCGTCCAGAATTCTCATAACCCCAATGACTCCAGTATGTCTTCATTGCGAGATATCAGAGTTTCAATTGCATGATCTAACATGAATTCCAGAGGACCAGAGATCCATCGCCAACCGTCTAGGTAACGAGGAGGTATGGTTCACTGCTACAAACATACCACCGATTGTAATAGGACTGACTGGTCTTAGCGAAAATTGAAGCGTGACGAAGCTGATGACCCGGAGACCGGCGCCTCAAAGAAGGACCCCACCCTTCCCGTAAGTTGCCTTCTCCTTTATAAAGGAAACCACTGCTGTTTGGAGATGTCGAAGGGTGGATACCCTAGTCGTACTAAATTATATATAGGCCAAGTTACACGGTAACGAACCGTCGAAGGGTGCGAAGATCGACGCTGAGCTCAGGGCGGAGGAGGAGGCGATCCTGAAGAAGAAGAGTAACTAAGCATCGCCTTTGAGTTAGGAGAATTCCATCATGCCGGCAGATACCTGGCGCAAATGGTTCACGTCAGTAGCATAGAGGAGTGAATAACAAAACACTTAAGGACATCGGCCAATCTTGATATATTCAAAAAGTGAAAATGCCACAATAAGGTACAGATCAGAATAGAAGCCCCTAAGCCCAATAGCTCCCACATCACGCATCAGTCTTATAACCTCGCACCTTTAGCTCTTCTTACCTCTCTCTCCTTATCTTTGAGCACTCTCCTGAGTATCTTCCCACTCGGGCTCTTAGGTATCTGATCGATGAACTCGACTCCACCTCTCAGCCACTTATACCGGGCCTTGTGATCCTCGACATATTTAGTTATCTCCCGGGCGACTTCGCCATCAGATTTCGAGGCTACCGAAGCGGACTTGACAACAAACGCCTTCGGCACTTCCCCTGAGCGCTCGTCCGGCACAGGTATGACGGTGCAGTCCGCAACAGCAGGATGGGAAAGCAAATGAGCTTCGAGTTCTGCTGGTGGAACTTGGTGACCCTGGGATGTGTTAGTCTACTAGTGTGCTTTTTGATTGTACCTGGTCAATACCAGACACATACCTTAACCTTGATCAACTCCTTCACCCGGTCTACGACAGCAATGTGTTCATGACCCGATGGCGCTTTCCTCGCGACAGCGATATCGCCCGTTCGGATCCAACGGCCATCATGGTCCCACACGAACGCCTCCGTGGTGGCTTTCTCGTTGTTCAAGTATCCCAGAGTTATGGAGGGCGATTGGACCCAGAGTTCACCACGCTTGTCATAGTCCGTGATCTCCCGCCCGTCTTCGCCTATCAGCTTAGCCCGGCAAGCGGGCAAGAGTGAGCCCGAGGTCCCTATCATGATGTCGTTCTCCCCCGTGCTGAGAACCACCGTGCTTGTCTCCGTCATCCCGTAGCCTTGGCCGATTTCGAGAAATGGGAAGGCTTTCTTCATGTCTTGATGCGTCTCGGCGCCAAGCGGCGCAGCACCGGTGAAAACGTAGCGGACGCTGCTTAAGTCGTACTGGGCGCACTTTTCTAGATTGCTAAGCATTTGGATGACGATGGGGGGAACCTAGTCGACGTTAGATTAACAGTTCTTGGTACAGCAGTAAGAAATCCGAGACTAACCAAATGCATATGGTTGATCTTGAATTTCTGGATGCACTCTAGGAACGTTTGAAATTCGAACTTCGGTAAGACAATGGCATTGTCTCCCCTATATGGGCCGGCTAGCGCCACTATTATCAACCCGTAGATATGGCTAAATGGGAGGATGCCAAGCTGGACTTGCGTCTCGACCCCTTTGGCTCTTCTTCCTGGCTCTTCGTGCCATCGGCCTTGCATCATATTCGCGATTACATTTCGATGTGAGATCATGACCGCTTTCTAATCATGACTTTAGCGCTGTTCATTCAAAAGTAGTGGTATACTCACGGGTAGACCAGAAGTACCGCTTGAGTAACATAAGTAAGCCACTTGTCGAGCCCCTTGTCCCTTGGACCAGACTATCGGGTCTATTTCCGGCAATCCCCTGCCCTCGGCGATAAGATCATCCAACGTCTTGAAAGGGACTTTTTCAGTTTGACCCGGGAGATCTATGATAAACACTCTGTCGTCTGGAATATTGCAGGCTCTTGCAGCTTTCAACGCGGTTTCCAACAAGGGAATACACGTGAAGAGAACCTTCGTACCCGATGACCTAAGCTGGTTTTCCAACTCAGCTGCTGAGAACATGGCGTTCGCTGTCGTTACAATGCCTGATAGACGCTGTACCGCAAAGTTCGACATCAAATAGTCGATCTAAGAACCCATCAACATCGACGCCCCATTACCACCAATGGGGTGGATTCGGTAGCTCACTGAGTTGAAGGAAAAGACGCCCACCACCTTGTCCCAAGGCGTGTCTTCGGATACTCTCCATCCCATACGCTTCGCCAGCGACCTCGCCAGTAATTCGTACCGCTCGATCATCTGCGCCGTTGTGTATGTCTTCCCCGTGAGCCCACAGGTGAAGGGGTTCCGCGACTTGTCGAGCGGTAGCCTGCCATATCTCTCATTGCCCCAGAACTCATGAATGGGGATTGAATCCGGCGGATCTGCGAAGAGGACTCGTAAGCATTGTCTTCACTTGATGAGAGAGCAGCATACCGACCGAATGGCAACTGAGGTACCCAGGCTGGCGGTGTAAACACCATCTTCAATTACTGGTCGAGGACGTATATATACTTATATATATATATATGCAACAGACGGCTCTTCTCCACGCAGACACCAACTGCAGCAATTCTCTGTGCAATAGAGGCACAGCTTGAAGCTAAACAAAGTGTCGTCGTGGAGAAGATCCGAAGGATGGAAGCTGACGCCAGTCGGCGTTTGTGGAGAGAGAGCATGGACCCCGGAGCGGGTTTCGAGCCCATGCAGTGCACATATGCTGATGCTACTTTACATGCGGGCTAGGGTTACGCTTACTCAATTGCCAGAGAAATGAGATCTCCGTCCGATATCGTCAAGTTCGCTATTCGCGTCAAAGCCCCGCGACTCCACACCTTATATATTCCCCCGCAATATAACTAGCTCAAGCGCTTAGATCCGTCGCGACTTATACCTAAAGTGAAACTAGATTCGATTCCTGACAGCTCTAGCGGTTTATCTAAGTGGAGGGCACTTACGGAATATTTGGGGGCATGGGGTATGCCTTGGCGAAATTACTTTTCAAGATTCTGAGCTTTGAATCAATTGTGCTTCTGTCAACTCTCTTTCGTGATGGGCTAGTGTTGATTCTCGCGATGAATATTTCCTCGAATAAGGAGTCATCAGTTACTGCCAGTTCAACGAGCTGTCCATATAATTATTGGCCATGTCTTTAAAAGTTTAAGACTGTGTTCTTCTTGTAACATTATCTTTTAGGTACTGTATTACGCTTCTGAATTACTAGTACGATATACGGGGCTTCTTCTGGCTGCGTTGGGGGTGGTTCTTATTGAAGCTGTCTGCTGTATATATCTATATGCTGTATAGTTTTTGATAATGAGATGAGTTGTGAGGTTGTGCTACTATTAGATATATGAGGTGTGTAGGGTGTTTAGTTAGCTACCAGTTATCCCGATATGCCTCCCAAAAGAAACCATCGTTAAGCAACTTTAAAAGAAATTATTGATGACCACTCCACCGATGTGAGAAATAAAGACAATGCTAGTTCCTGCAATGTCATACCAGCATTTATTTTGCGATCGAATATGAAAATATATATTTACTTGAATTGCCTGTTCTCTTTGCTACACACAGGACTATAGGGAACAGTGCCTTAAGACAGGTAGTCTCGAAATAGCGTTAAATAAATTAGGAACGTTCATGGTATGTCATCAACTATAAATTGCAGCATTTATATGCTCTTTCAACGCGATCAATTGTCATGACTAGTATGGGCCTAACCTTGAGTTGAACAGCTCTACAATCATGTGATAGTAGCAGATCTGGATCATTTCTAGCAGGCCATTCCCTGCATCAAATTGTTTTAGATTACCTTGTCGTTCTTTAATCTATCTGTGCATTTCGGGATTTGATGCCGATATGGGGCGATTCCTGTGTAACAACAAGGCCTCGGCTTTGCGACATAATCTGGCTGACAACTCCATCTATACAGCCTGACAACATCTACTACATACGGCAATGTTGAGCACTTAGCTTGCTGAATGGAGCAGATCAATCGATACATAGGTAGCCTCCTACCTAAGGCAAGAACAGATATCTTGAGATTCTGTTTTCTAAAAGCTGAGATAAGCCATGCGGTGCTACCATCAGAGCTGAGCAAGTCCTACTGGTGGGAATCGGTGTGAGTTCCAGGTGATTCTTATGTACACCTCTAGTTACCACAGAGTAATTACTTTTAAGACGTGATCATTTCCATAGTTTCACATGAATGTCTAGACTTCGAGAGTTTCTTTTTAGAGAAATATCAACTCTAGTCGCCTAGTGATAATGATGAGAATCAATTCTATCAAAGTTATGTGGTAATCATTATTAACTATTTACGTATGGCCCCCTCGTGACCACGGATAGGAAATGTGAAGAATGGCATTCCTAATGCCCGGGAGGTACTGTTATGGAACCAGGCTCTAGGGCGTATGTAATGAGACCGAGAAATTACCAATAGATGCGAGACCCAACTACTGATGCCCTCGTATCATACCGTGAGAAGCGTATTTGACTATCCGTTCTCAAATGGACTGGCATTATATTACATCCTATGTGCTTTGTTAAGACATGCTAAGCTTGCGTAGAGATATACTGATAATGATGAAGTCCTGAAGTAAGGATAGCTATAAAGTTTATGCTGCATATCACTCTTTCTGCATAACGATCGAGTTTCGAGTTGTGGCGGACTGATGCCAGGGTATGATGAGCGAATGCAACTAATCCTTAATCTAGTAGCTGGCAGCTGTGGCTTGCTGAAACCCCAAGGACTGGAATTAGTGGAGTATTTCGATATGGCTGACCATATATGTATATAGCGAATCAGGCTCGATTCCTAACAGCGCTATTGATGTTCGCTCTATAGGCAGCATTATCCGCAGTAGCTTGTATAACACCTGCATTATGTCAGACATTCTCGTCTTACATAATATTAACGCGCATCCTTCCAAGCGCCTCTTTACAACTCCGCAGGTTCATGCAAGCTACAAAGATCATTCGCCAATACGCGCCTACTAGTGTCATCCTATACTATAACAGCGATAAGGCAAAATGAGTAGGCTGATTATATATTGGTCCCATAAGACAATTCCACAACCCTACGGGATGATCATAAGAGCTTAGCTATTGCGAATCCTCGCCGCATCTGTACGTCATGATAAAGCGGTGTACAGCATTTGATAGCGGCACAGCAGCTGTTGTAACATCTTTCGGGATTTGAGCAAGTAGGACAGGCGTGAGATAATGTCTTGAAACTTGATAAAGATGATGCTTGGTAGCCTTTACCAGTCAGGTAGGCGGATAGGATCTAATATGATAATAGGATCGATGTCAAGTAAGGGGGAACTAACCAGATCTTTTTCGGTGTACTCTCATTACTCCTTTCTCGGCGTCACGGAGGCGCTTCGCATTGCATAAGCTTTTCTATATGTTTTGAAGAGTCTATGTTCTAGAATCGGGAGGTTTCTATTTGTGGGGAACGGCGCCAAAGGCGCCGACATGAGATAGTATTCGTGATAAGTCGGGCTTTCCGATTCGGGTAAGAGGCCGAGCTGACGGTCCCGATAAGCGTGAGACTTTACGGCCCCCATGAATCAAAAGCGGCCGCCCCAATGGAGCTCAGGCTCGACCATGCATACCGGTATTTGGGTTATTACCACGTGGTTTGGATATGTTGTTGCCTAGACATTAGACGAAGCATATGATTGTGCGCCTAGTCAATCGTGCCCTAAGGTACGGCTCGGGCAGGAATCGGGATGGGTGGGTTGGTTATACATAACTCCACTTAGACCCCGGTGGCTTTCCCTTGCCCAAGTCAGCAAGTGCGCAATAACTGCGCTTGATAAAAGAAGAGAACGACTCCTCTTCAAATTACTTAGTAACCTCTTTCATAGAGTCTTGCATTTTCCAAACTAAGACAACTACAACAACAACTTAATACTTCCTCTTTTGTCGCTGTCAAGAAATATGGCGCGCCGTTTTTCCCACGTCGAGAATATGGAGGCGAATCGACGCCAAGCTCCCGTGAAAACATCAGCTTGGGTGCTGTCTCTGACTCTGGAATTCCTATTTGCAACGGCGTTATCCTACCTCCTATGTTGCTTCGGTTTCGCAATATTCAGCCAGTCAACGTCATCGGATGAACGAAAATGGCCGCTATCCTTGTTATGGCCATATTCCTTTTTCCATTCAGGAAATAACTCATTCCCCGCTTTGCCGTTCTGGGAGAATCTGAAAAGGACGCCATCATGAGAAGCCTTCAAGCGTTCTAGCATGATGGAACGATCTTTCTGGCCTGGGGGTTATAAAGGCAATTGAACAGCCAGACATGAGACTGTGATGGCAGGAGATTGTGACGGCAAACGCGCTTATTATTACCTGTCAAGTTCAGAGCTACCTGGTTTTGGCGCGGAGGGCATCGCGATTGGTCAACAATTTGAGGCGTTGGATAGGAGTACCGTTCTTTTTATGGCTTTTTTCTGACGCACTGAAATATTCCTTGAATGGGCACAAGGAAATAAGCCTATATATCAGGTTATACTGTTGTCGCTTAGGAATTAGAGCTGAGTTTTGATATCCCTTTAGATTCTCCTGGAAGAAGTAGACACAAGATTTCGCTCCTTCTCCAGTCACCCACACATTATCCTGAGATATTCAGTAGAGCCCCTTCAATAGATCTCATTATCCCTATCCAGGCCACAATCATTACTTAGAAAAATACAAAAGCTTTTACGAAGTGTATACTGCATTATCATCTTGGATGGAAGGAAACTTAACATCTCTAAGTACCGCAGTACATGTCATAAATTCACCAACCATATACTAACAGTAAGAAGGGATATATATATCCGTGATGATCCAACTGTACTGAATCATAATTTCATTTGATGACTTGATCCTGCACTCGCTGTCATCTGTCGTGCATCTACCTATGCAACTTTCTGAGGACTGGAGGCGTGGACCTTATGAGAGTTTGCCAAAATTAAATACGTTATAATGTAACTTCAAGCTCGCAAGTTCGGTGAAGAATGAGTGCGGAAAATCTATCAGAGGGAATGTATATTTCTAGCTCTCGCCCATAATCCTTTAGATAACTGAAATAAATTAAACCGACTGTGTATTCTATGATGTGTGCATTATATCCAGGTTTATGAACAGGTGTCTATTTCAATCCTACCGTATTGAATAAAGAGTCCCTTGGTAATAGACTTATAGCCTCCGCACTTCTAGGCTTGTTAGCTAATGGAGATTTTGACTGACTATCTGACAACGACACATTATGCAGTCACATGACTATAATGAATGTGTATTATTTCATGCGGCTCGAAAGCAATGTATGCGGTCCCCATAGACATCAATGGTGGGTGCTGTATAATTATAGATAAATCTGCTCGGCATTTAACTATAGCAGGCTTAGCATGATTGTCGGGACTCTCCACATCTATGGTTAGGTTTACGGGGATGACTCACACGGTCGGTTAACGACAAGAAAGCCCTTAGCCTGAGTCAGGCAAAAGGTGCTAGACAGAAATTAAACACTTATCACAGCTCATTGGCTATATATAAGTACGCCTATTAAAAATTTGTTGATAGACTTAGAAGGAAAGTTCGAGCATACCAGAGTATAAAGATACTGATGCTTAACCGTGTACCCCTCATTAGTTGTGATATTCGGCAGTCTAAAGGCCCATCGGAAATCGGGAGTTGACGTTCTGGTGAAAGAACTAAGTTATGGTCAAAGGAGACTTCTGAGGCAAGCCCACCACTAGACATTCCGTTTAACACGCACCAACTCATACTCATCGACTAAGGCGATCCTTTCTTCTCAATTCTCAGCCTATACCAATTGACAGAAATCCTAGCAGATGAAGTTCGACTGACATTGACAGCAGTTCAAAGTTCCCGGAGAAAAATATAAACTATAAGTGGCTGAAGCTCAACGAGGCTGGCAATTTTTGCTATTCAAGATAACGTCAAGATCGTGGCGATAATTTGAAGGATTCTAGTCCCGCATAGAACATACCATCATGAGCAAGCAGCAGTGCTATATAAAGTCTTCTCGAAGAGTTTTCCCGGCAAAAGCTTCAAAGCAGCCAAAAATCACGAAATTATCTATTGCCGATGCATCGGTTGCGCGTTTCGCACCTTGTGGCGCTATATGGCTCTATGATGGATCTGAGACAAGCAATGCACATGATCCAGCCCTATTTCAACGTCTCGAACAAGCGCTAAGGGAGACCCTTGACGACTATCAGCACTATGCAGGCCAGCTTCAATGGGCGACTAAGGAGCTCGTGCAGAGAGACACTAATCCCCGATATGTTGGTCGGCCAGTAGTAGTGAATGACACAGCAGGGGATCCTGGAGTTGATTTGGTAATTGCAGAAGATAGCCGAGAACTTAGGACGATCGTCCCAAGTCGGGATGAACGTGCAACGACCAAGAAGCTGTGGAACGCGACGGACTTCCCCCAGAATGACCTTCTTCCCAAGACAAAACTTGCACTCTCTAGCTTAGCAGATTTGGAAGGTCTCCCGGGCGTGGCAGTCCAACTGACAGCCTTTAAATGTGGTGGATTTGCTGTCAGCATTTTGTTGACACACTGCCTGTCGGATGCGTTTTGTTTGCTGCAATTCGTACACTCCTGGGCGGCTCGGTCATGCATCCTCTTCGATACTGACTGGGCAGCACCTGGCGTCAGCGATACTTACTTGCGACCGCTTTTTGATCCTTCGCAGCTTGACCAACACGCTCATCTGACCTCTGGAAGACTTGGACCAGATGCCGACCTGATCGAGAAAGCGCGGGCTCTGCCCATGCATCGCTTCGATTGGTGGGCAACCGATGCACCGGGCTATCCTGTTTGGGCTGAGGCGTCCTCAACTGGGACGAAACCACCTGCAGAAGAACTGGTCCGTCTTCAGCTAAGCCCTTCCACAATTCCGCCTTGGCCAACATGGGATATGGCGGCGCCCGTAGAGCATAGGCAAATCCGGTTTGCAGCGGGAGAGATTGCGAAAATGAAGCAAGCTGCAGAAGAAAGCCTACCAGAATCTCTTTCCGGCCAACGAGTGTCGCGGCTCGATGCTGTTCTTGCACACATGTGGATTCTGATCAATCGCGCACGGCAGCTCGAGCATAGTCAAGAACAGGTTTACATAAATATCACGCTCGGACTGCGTGGCCGTGTTGACCCTCCACTACCGGATAGCTTCGTGGGATCTCCAATCTTGTTGGGATATGTTGCCAAAACGGGATCTGAAGCTAGTATGGCCACAATTGGCTCCGTGGCAGGCTCCATCAGACAAACGATGTCTAAGTTCACCCCTGATGCAGTCTCAGCATACCTACACGATGCCGCACATGAGGTAAGTCCGCAGCGGCTGTGGCAGGCATTTCTAGGATCGCAACATACGCTTGTCACTTCATGGGCACGAGCACGTGCTTACGAGGTGGACTTCTGTGCCACGAAGGGGCTGGCTCGTTACGTTCAGGGCGTAATGCCACGGATGGATGGACTTGTCCAAGTTATGGATGTTGGAGAAACGGGGGATTTCGACATTAGCCTATGCTTGGAAAAGGAGGCTCTGCGAAGGCTTATTCAAGATCCATTGCTAAGGAGGTATGACCAGTAGATATAGACTACGATACCCTGGAATTTTTTACCCCACTGCTTCCATGCCTAAAGTATAATCTTATGCACCTTGAGTGAGTGTTAAATGTTTAAGTAGTTCAATACCCTTCTGTTGCGTCTCAGGAAAATATACCCTGGGAGACACTAGAGGCTCAGCTTAATAAGTCTCCTACCTAGGATGAAGCCTGCTTTATTTCAATCCTGCCTACCTGGAATATATTTTGTACTTAAATTATATTCTAGAAGCTTAGGGTATCATTTGACGATGGTGTCTTTGCAGTTGTAATGAAACTTCTCAGGGGATGCAGAAAGGGGTTGATTGTACTACCTGAAAGCATTATTGTGACGCTTTAAGACAGCGTTTCATACAAGCTCAGCTGTAGCATACCTAAGTATTCTAGCTTCGTATACAGTTTCCTCTTAGTAGCTCACTCTTCACTTATCGGTGCAAGACACTGGGAAGCATTCTAATAGACTGCTGGGTAGTATACCGCATAGTTTCTTCATGCTTGTTGTCCTGGTCGAATTGAGCGAGGAGGAAATGTGGAATACTAGTAAAGGGAGATGATTTTTAATGCCTCTATAGTGTTAACTCGTTACGATTACGAGCTTCCCCCCAAGATATAAGCACATAGTTCTCGTGGTGGACCTAGAAGCTTACTACTTGTTTAATGCTTCACCTAAGCATTTCTTTTGGATATCTCGTTGGTTTATAGGCCAAACGAAAAAGATTGTCAAAAGCGCCAGCAACGAGTCGAGAATCCCCCAACCCCTTTTAGGTGACGTTCCTATCATATTTGACCAGAGCAGTTGAGGGATTAGCTGTCTGCCAACGACGGCAAAATCATCGCTTGCTACATCCTCGATGATTTCTCGCGCGACCTGGCTTGCATGAGGTATCTCTTTCTCCAGATCTGCAAGAGTGGCGCCACTGGTGCCTTCGATGCTCTTCGTGAGTTCCGGCTTCAATTTCTGCTCCCGTAGGAACGTGGGTGTAATGAAGTTGTGAGAGAACACACATTGAACAGTGTAGGTAGATTTTGGGCCAGAGTATCGCATCGCTTCGAGTCGCAGAGTGTCCGCTAGTGCCCGTTGGGCTGCCTTGGTAGCTGGGAGGATTAGTATGCAACACGTTTCTGCATGTCTGCTATCATACCAGTATATGCAATGTAGCCCGGCAGTGGGATTAGAGTTGCGGTGCTATTTATGAACACTATCTTTCGTCTCCTTGGAACCAACGGGATATTAGACTTGGCATCGTCCTCGGTCCACCATTTCAGGACGGCTTGCGCTGGATAAAGGCAGGAGTAATAGTTGCTTGCCATACAACGTTCGAAGGCCTGTGGCCCAAGATCGAGGAAATACCCACAATCATCAGGAACACCGCCCGCCACGCAGTAGAGAATGTCGGGTATGACTGGCTGCGAAGCAATAAGAGCATGCGCCTACACGATTAGAGTCACTCAATAGAGCATAGACGCAGCATGTAGACGCGACTAACATTAGCGGCGACTCCCATATCACCTTCAACAGTATTGATCTGCTGACTGCTATCTCGTCTCGATGCGGCGATGTTTCTTTGGGCCTCGTTTAGGAGATGTCGCTTACGTGCAAAAATTGTGATATGGGCGCCTGCCACTGTGAGCTATGCTATCGACACTCATTCGCGGCTGTGGTGAATACCTTGGGCGGCCATCACCTTGCACAACTCCTGGCCGAGTCCCCCGGAGCCACCAATAACGAATACTGTCTACCCCTGTCAGCTTCCAGCCATTTGTTTATCGACACGAAGCGCAATCAAAATGACAGTAAACTCTCGGTATCGGGAGAAATCCATACCTTTCCTTGAAGATCTGCCTTGCCTGCCATGGTTGATATTCTAGGGTGATGCTCAGAGTGGGCAGTTGGAACTTGAAAGTAAACAAGAAAAATAGCGGAGGTCTGTCGTAAGGGTAATGAGGTGTTTAAGAGATAACTAAGGCACCCATTACAGGCGGTCATATCAGGTCGGATCCAACCTCCTTACATCCATCCACCGGACCAACGTACATACATACATATATGGTATCTACATTCTCCCAAGTCCCTCTATGTACATACGTGTATATATATTTGTGCATATACTTGAGAAGAGGACTCCCCCAGTCCGCCCTAGTCTACGAAGCCCCGCACAGTACCCGCCCAGGAACACGCTAGTGGCCTCTGGGGTATGTATACATTAGTGGGTACATTTGGCTTCAAGTTAGAGTACCTCGGGTCATGTATAGTCGTACCCATACCTTACATACATTAAATTGGATACTCGCATACACATGCACCTAGGTACCATCGCGTGCAAGATGAATCTGGCTCACTTTGGCCACGTGCTCGCCAATGGCTGCCACTGTCCTCCCCCCCATTATCTCATACACGGGTATATTTGCTGCGAAGTCTCTTGCCATCCAATTCCTTAGTTCGACTGCAACAAGGGAATCTACGCCGAACACATGCAACGGGTTGTCGATATCGATATCTTCTGCTTTGACCGACAGCGCCCGGGCCAGTTTTCGAGCAAGCGACTGCACGACTATCCTTGCCCGGTCTTCTGTTGACTCTTGGTGCCTGAATAGCAGTGCTGGATCGATATCACCTGTTGGTTTGATGGCCTTAGATAGGCCGCGGGGCTGGCCGAAATAACCAAACAATGGTCGCTTTAAGGCTTCCGGAGGCTCGAGAGAGCGATCGAGGAGTTCCATGGGGGTGTTTAGGCCGATGATGAGCTGGCTCCGTGACGAGTCAGCTGCGATTGGTGTGGGACTGCAACAAACGTCCATCAATGTCAGGAACTCGTCTTCTTCGATTGCAGTTAGAGCGGGCGAAACTTGGACTTTTTGCTTCAATTCCTTGTTCTCGGCAACAACACCGATAGTCCTCATTAAGCCAAGGTCGATAGCCGTCGCCTTGTACCCATGGCTTGTACGGTATCGTGCTAGGTAATCTTGAAATGTACAACCAGCTGCGTAGTTGGATTGCCCTGCGTTTCCAATGATGCCCGAAACTGACGATAGAAGAATGAAAAAATCTAGATCCGGAAGAAGAGTATGGAGGTTCCATGACGTTGGGGCTTTGGCGCATATTGCACTCTCCCATTGTGCGTGTGTCATGTTTTCGAAGATGGAGTCCTATCAATGTCAACAAGAACAATCCAAATAGGAGGGCCCATGAGGAAATTAGCACTTACCCTGAGGGCAATTGTCGCATTCACGCATCCTCGAATCGGGGGCATAGACCGATTGCAGTCATCCAGAGCTCGAGATAGGCTTTCTTGGACCGAGATATCACACTTCAGTGCCATCACCTTGACGCCCATCTCGGTCAGTTCATTCACAGTCGTGGCCGCGGAATCTGATGTGGCTCCTGATCTGGACAAAACGAGCAAGTACTTGGCGCCTTTTCTAGCCATCCACCTGAGTATGGATCGTCCAATTCCTCCAAAACCCCCTGCAACGAGATAGGTCGAGTTCTCCTCTAAAGTCCAGGTCTGGGCGGTTAGGTATTTCTAGCACCCATCAGCACTGCACCAACGTTCAAGATTGTGGTATACGTACCTGAACTACGGTGGAAGGATCAATACGAATAATGATCCGCCCCGAATTTTTGCCTCCCTGAAGATTTCGGAATGCGTCCTCCGCAGCATTGACGCCATACACATGCAACGGCCGTGGAGAGCTAATTGCGCCGTCCTTAACTAATTCCCATATTTTCCCCAAGATCCTTTGCGCATGCTTCTTTCGATCTATGAAGATATGGACAAGGTCCATTGCCGCAAACATAACATTCTTAGCAAAGCATGCCATCGGCAGTGAAGCGTTCGCGTTGATATCCGCCTTGCCTATTTCGATGAAACGCCCAAAAGGGGCTATACATTCCCACGATGCCCGAAGCCCTTCATCTACCAACGAGTTCAACACCACGTCCACGCCATGACCATGTGTCATCCGCTTGATACCCTGAGCAAAGCTTGTATCTCTGCTATAAAAGATGTGATCAGAAGCGATGCTGTACTCGTCAATAAGAAGCTGTTTTTTTGGAGTTGTAGCCGACTGTAGCAAAAATTTCTGCGCCGCATCTTTTCGCAATTTGGATGGCCAACTGGCCTGTAGCCCCTGAAGCAGCATGTATAAGCACCTTTTCCCCTTTTTGTAGGCGCGCCACTTCGATTAGGGACTGCCATGCAGTAAGTGCAGGATTTATTATCCCGCATGCTTCCTCGAATGTCATAGAATCTGGTATGGGGCTCACACACCATGCGTCAGCACGAGGATACGTTCGCATACAGCCGAATGTGAACATGCAAACGCGATCGCCTGGCTTCACCGACTTGCATTGAGACCCGACCTGGGTCACGATTCCTGCACAATCGGAGCCGAAGCCGTCGTCAACCTCTAATCGTCCCACAGCAGCAAAAACATCGCGAAAATTCAGCGCCCAGGCTTTGGCTTCTATCTCCACGCTCATATCGTCGAGGCCATTACGGTGGCTGGCATCTTCTGTGAAACGAAGCGAGTCAAGCTGCCCACGAGTCCCGACTTCAAGCATCAACGGGGGCCCCGGGAGCCAAGGTTCAGCCGTTGGGTAGGGATTGGTAGACAACGACAGTTGTCTGCTAACATCATGATCCACTACTAGCCGTCCCGTAAAGATGAGGCCATCGCGAAGAACGAACTCGACCTCGGACGACATGTCTACAAACGCGGATCTGAACACAGCCGATATGCTCTTAGCTAGAGCAGTTACATCGGGAACTTCATCTTCTACCATGAAAGAAATAATGCCGCTCTTTCTATCGAGCTCTGTGCGTAGTGTACGGAGAAAGCCATGTTGTAGACCGATATGGGGATAAGTAGCGACCGAAGGCTCTCTATACAGGTTGGCAACAGCTACCCAAAGCACGCTGGTCGATTGACTCATCCACCCTTTGACAAGGCCGAATGTCTGTTCTGACGTCTGGTCCAGTATGGAGTTTCCGATGTCAGCAAGGAAAACGACAATGTCAGCGGGACCCACGCTTGCTTCGGACAACTGAGTGAGCTTTAGAACCTGTACATGATGTTCGAAAGAGGCAAATAGCTCTTTGGCAAGCACAGACGCTAGATTATGCTGATGCTCGTCCCCGTCTCTTATCACCAGTAATGTTCTGGCGACCCAGATCGCACTCGACGTACCGCCCTTGGCTGTGGACACGATCGTGCTTGCATAGTGGGCACTAACGTTCTGATAGTCTCTCATGACTACATCATTACCAGAGAACCCGCTATGTCTCAACACAGAGTCCCATTCCTGTTCTGTGATCGTGGGGCCCCATTCGCGGTAGTCCTCGTCATTACGCCACCAGTCCGGAAGGATACCGAAGCCGAAACCCATGACAAAAGGGTTGGGAGCCGTCGTTTCTCGAAAGATGATGTGGCCTTCGGGCTTCAGGAGATGCCGCAGTCGCTTAAGAGCTCCCGCGAGGTCCGCAGCCACATGAAGACTGTCACCGGCAAGAATTAAGTCGTAGGTTCCAGGATGGAAACCCTGTGCCTCGATGTCCTTTTCGATATTAAATACCTTAAAGGCCATGCGGTCGTGAAATTCGGCAAATCTTTCAGAAGCCTTCTCGAAAAAGGCGCCCGATACGTCGGTAAAAGCATATTCGATGAATGCGATACCTCCAGTGTGCTGTTCAACTTGCTGCATGATGGAGAGAATACTATGAGTTAAAGCCCCGGTGCCAGCACCGACTTCAAGTATCCTCTGGCCAGGTGTCTGGTGAATTTGGAGTTCAAGATATGAAACGAGCCTTTCGTTACGAATATGCCTATAGAAATCGTCATACAGGTCGCCGGCGACCGAGGTCGAGTAAAAAAGCTCAAGGGGGTCGGTTTCGCCACGCAAAAGCCCAACAAGGTTCTTGGCAACTTCGATGAAAAGCCTCCAGGACGGCCTGGCCTCCTCCAGCCCTTTCAAGCGTGCCGCCAGAGTCTCATCGCTTACCTCCACTGGTTCTTCGATTCTGTCACTCTCTTCCTGCAGTTGTCGCTTCATCCATGAAACATACTTCTGCATATGTGGGGGCACCCTTGACCAATCTGTCGCCTGGAGTATGGGTAATTTCTTCTGCAAAACAGCTCTTAACGTATCCTCCAGCTGAGTACAGTAGCTTATCACCGCAGTTTCGTCCTCGGGGAAATTACCTAGCCCGCAGTAGGAGTGTAACTGGACTGGTTCAATCACTGACAAAGATGGCTTCCAATCGATGCGATGAACGACTACACTGGAATCTCGGCCTTGTGATTGTGTGCTCATAATCGGCGACATCTCGAGTTGATTGACTTGGCAAAGGAGTGACCCATCATCTGCGAGAATCGTTAGAGAGCTCTCGATTCCGAAATCTACGGACTTAAGCCTCGAAGTTGTTGAGACCTGGACCGTTGGCGATCTCAGACATTTCCATTCAGTCGCCGAGATCCATAGATCTTGTATCTTATGAGGAACCACGGTTGGAAGCATCTTCGTCATCCCCTCCGAGGGCGCCACGAAACACACCTGGAGGGCCGCGTCGAGAAGCGCCGGATGTGCAACAGCCTCTAATGGAAGGTCGAGCGACTCAAAGTTGATACGTGCTGTTGCCACTTGACTTCCATTCCAGTGGACGTTATCGACCAGCGAAAAACTGTCGCCATATTTAAGCCCATGTCGTCCGAGGGTCTCATAAAAGTCATGTTTACCAACATGTATTGTCGATTCCTTTTTGGCATTTTCATTATTGCGTATCGCATCTTGGACAGCGGTACGAGCTTCAAGCCCAACATCAACTTCTGAAGGACCCTCATCATATTTTATATGGATTATGGCCTTGAAACAATTGTTCCAATAGTCACCTATAGTGGCGAAAATCTGAACTTCAAACCGAGTAGCTGACTTCTCGTATACTCCTTGAAGAGGTCGTAGTACCACCATCAGCTCGGTTTCAGATTCTGCTGGAATAACGATGGGGTTCATGAAAGTTGCATCCTTGACAGTATATGCTAGGAGCTTTTTATGTGTGTTGACCATCTCTCGCACAGCCTCCAAGGCGATCATAACCGTCCCCGTGGCAGGAAATATTACTCGTTCATTGACAATATGATCTGAAATCCAAGGCATCTCGCCAATACTGAGAGTCACCCGCCACCGGGGCGCTAGGGGGCTCCAATCCGCCGTTCGCACTCCTAACAGTGCCCGTGGAGGTGCGTCACGGAGCCGCCACTGGCGACTGCAGTTGCTCTCATGCCAGTAAAGATGTTGGTGATCGAATTTATATCCGGGAAGATTCGTGAGAAAGGGCGGGTTTTGGCTGGCGTCTTGCTGATTTGCTGCTGTGACAGATACTGGGAACCCATGAAGGAAAAGATGCCCTACCAACTCCAGAATCGTTTTCAAAGGCGAGTCAAACTTGGACAGAGCAGAGACATATCTGAAACCAGCACTACCGAGGAATTGGCGGAGGCAGTCCTTGGTAGGTCTCTGTAGCGCCCCGTGAGGTCCAATCTCCAGGTAATCGGAGATTTCTTTGATACCATCCACCCTTGGAGCTGCCGAAGAAAGGTATTGTAATGCATCGGCGAAACGCACAGGCGAGACCAGGTTGTTAACCCAATATTCCCCACTAGACACCACGTACGGTGAGACATGCTGACCAGTCACTGACGACACCATAAATATGTCACTGTTCGATGTCTCGCGAGTTTCCAGTGACTCTAGGCAGCATAGATACTCCTGAGAGATCTGACTCATTGTAGGCGAGTGATAGGCCACGCCTGTCTTCAGTTTGTGACAAAACACCTTGTCCTCATCCAATACCTCCTTCAGTTTGTCCAACACGAGCTCCTGACCAGATAGGGTTGTATTGAACGGGCTGTTCACGCACGAAACATGGATTTGTGACTCGGCATTGACCCTCTCGAGATAGGCGGGGACCTGTTCTTCTGGGATATTGACGGACATCATCCCACTTGCGTAGTCTAATGACGCAATGAGCTTGGCCGCTAATCTTCCTCTTTGGTACGCCACTCTACAAGCAGAGTCAAGAGAAAGGGCTCCTATAGTATATGCTGCTGCTATTTCCCCAGAAGAGTGCCCAACAACGGCATCTGGGGTAACACCGAAGCTCTTCAGCAGCTCGACAAGAGCGATTTGCAGAGCGGTGCAGAGTGGCTGGCTAATCTGGGGTGCATTGATATTATCCCCAAGCCACAACTCATCTAAGACACAGCACAAATTAACATGACGATGTAGAAGGATAGTGAGGGCAATAATTACCGAAGAGAGACCATTCAGCTCCGAGTCTACGAAGGGAGTCGTTCACTCGCACGAGTGTTGAGTGGAAAATGGGGTAATGGAGTAACTCTACACCCATCTTGGCATATTGAGCTCCCTGCCCGGTGAAAACGAAGGCAACCGCATTTTTGCGCGGGGAACGCAGGATTTTGGATGTGGCGAGGTTGGTGGACTGGATAGAATTGTTCACGCCGGAAATGGCGAAAACTTTCCATGCCATAAGACTTCGTCGTGCGGAAAGTGTGTAAGCCAAACGCTCCAGCTGATCGGCGGAGCCGACTACCTTCTCTTGGTAGTATTTGATCTGACTGGCGAGTATTCTGCGAAGTGTATCTTCATCTTTGGCAGACCAGATAAGCAGTTTATGCTTGAGGGAGGCAAGGGGGCTAGTTTCACCGGAGCTCTGACTTGGGGTACATGTGGCTGTCAAGATGAGATGGCTTGAGGTTTGTTGAGAATTACTCGTGGTCTCTTCCCATGCCACCTGATCTTCTCCGAAGCAGAGGCGGTGCTCGGTCAGTTTATCGACACGGCCAATTTGCTGTCGAAGATCAGGGTGCGTTGATACCGCAGCTCCCTCGGCTGTTTCACCCATAGTTCCATTCGTGTCTACGTCCTCAGTCGGGCTTGGAGACCTCAGTACGAGCTGAGTGCGATGATTCCCTCTCAGTCCAAGGGATTCAAGACTATGGTAAGCATCGTCCAAGACAATATGACTATTCGAACCCCCAAAGCCGAATGAGCTGATTGAGATTCGACGCAACCCTGGGGACGGCCATTGCACGGATGAGGTCGGTACCTGTAAGTCTGAGTATGAACTAAAACACAACAGACTAATTTTCTTACCTCCAGTCGATTGAATTTGTTGTCTATCTTTGGGTTCCATTTTTCGAACAGTGCGTTCGGTGGGATTACTCCCCTTTCGAGGACCATAACGCATTTGACAATGCTCGCCAGGGCACTGGCGCCTTCGAGATGACCGATATTGGGCTTAATGGAGCCTCTGGAGAGGTAATTAGGTAGGCCTGACGACGTGTGAACGGGACTACTTACACATATAGTGGCTCAGCCGCTCTGCGGCTGGTCCGGAAAATCCGGCCAAGAACTCTAGCCTCCGTGGTATCCCCAACCTGAGTTCCAGTGCCTTTCCGTGTTAGTACACCTGGTTGATTAACAATAAGTGGTGCTTACCGTGCGCCTCGATATAGCGTGTTGCTGCGAAGGAAAGATTACACGACTTGTACACCTTTCGAATAAGCTCCTCTTGAGAGGTTTGACTCGGCTGGGTTAGGCCAGGCGTGCGGCCATCCTGATTTGATCCGCTGGCTTTGATCACGGCACGGATCATGTCCCCATCTCTAACAGCGTCGCGTAGCCTCTTCAGGACGAGCACAACAACACCTTCTCCCCGGGCGTACCCATTTGCCCGGTGGTCAAAACTGTACGAAAGACCATCTTCCGACAGAAAATTCATACTAGACAAATGCAATGACCTTTCCGGGGTCAAGAGGACATTGCATCCTGCCACGAGTGCCTAACGCCACATTAATCAGTTCATGTACACAGTACGGGCAGGAACTTCTCGGTTAATCATACCATGGAGGTCTGCTCCCCCCGTAAGCTTTGACAGGCTAGGTCTACCGCAGTCATGCTAGAGGAACAAGCAGTATCGACCTGAATACTTGGTCCTCTTAGATCAAAATACCAACTCAGCCTATTAGCCAAGATGGAAGCGGTCGTGCCTGTAGCCGTGTTTACAGGCGAACGATCAGGGTCCTTGGAGATGATGTTCATATAGTCATACGACATGGACCCCGAAAACACCGCGGTATCAGTTCCTGCGAGCCTCTCCACGGGTATCCCCGCTGTTGATGATTAAACAACGTAGGACATCACCGGAATTGGCACTTGGATGACTTACCATTCTCCAACCCTCGATATGTGGCCTCTAGGAGCCAACGCTGCTGGGGATCCATGGAATGGGCCTCTTTGATTTTCGTCACCATTAGTGAAAGAAACAAGCTACGGGAACAACTTCATATACCCTTAGATGTTATGGAGAAGAATGGGGCGTCGAACGCTGCGGGATCATCTTTGATGAAATGCGCCCCTTGCGAAGAAAGCTACCCTCGTGTGAGTCTTGTAGTGCCGTTTGTCATAGGGGATCTATGTATGGGACGTACCATATTTTTCTTGGTGCCATTTGGCTCTGTTACAACCACCCATTCCTGAATATCCCCGCAACCAGCTACCACGTGATTTATGGTTGCCAAGAGGAAATGGCTTGGCAACTAAGTGATTGCCAAGAGATAATGGCTTGGCAACCAGGTGGTTGCCAAGGCCCTAGTGGCTTGGCAATCCAGTCCTAGTTACTAGGAAGCTATTTAGATATAAAAGGACTGTGTTTCGCCGTCCCTTAAATAGTCTCTCTTTCTGCTAGCCAGCGATTAATCTAAGTATTTTATTTTTTATGTTTTTTGTTATTTCAAATCAAGACTTATAGTAACGGCTTTATTATATTTTAATCGCTCCTTAATTAGAAGATAGGAAAAGAACTATAAATAAGTCAGACGACTTATTCGCCTAAGCTAAGGTATAATTATAGCCTTTAATAGTAAAAAAGATCTTATAAAACAATAATATTCCATTCCTTTAGACGAAAAGAAGGAAATCATTTCTTTAGAGGATCTCCCTTTAATAAAAGAAATATATAACTTTATTAACGAACTAATGGGACAAAAAAGCAAACAGCTAGAACTATATAAAGATCTATTATAGACCCGATCCTAGGCCTTATTAGTAGAAGCTAAATAAGGACTTATACCTGGACTAGAAAGGTCCTCTCTTAACCTAAAGAAATAAAAAGAATCCAGTTCCGAAGAAAAAACCGGCCCTGGAAAGAAACAAAAAGAATTTAGTTCCGAAGAAAAAACCGGCTCTGGAAAGAAACAAGAAGAATTTAGCTCCGAAAAAGAAACCGGCCCTAGGAAATAATAAGAAGAACCGGATTTAAAACTAAAGGAATAAGTTATAAAATAATAACTGAAAGCCGAAATAGCTTAACGATAATACGAATAGAAACTTATAGCCTAATAACTAATCGAATAGAAAATTATAGCTAAATAATAACACGAACGGAAAGTAGCTATTAAGTAGCAAAAAGGATAACAGTTGGCAGGAGCCTTTAGTCGATAACCTACAGTAGCTAGTACGTCAGCTACTCCTCCAACTTCTCCTAATAGACCTGGGCAACCAAAGAAGCCAGATCCCCTAAAAAAGCCAGATCCCCTAAAGAAGCTAGATCTCCCGAAGAAGCCAGATTTCCCGAAGAAGCCAGATTCCCCGAAGAAGCCTAACCCGAAGGATTTAAAACCATTAGGAAAACCTGGAGATCCAGACTCCTTAGACTTAAGTGGCTATAACTCCGATAATTCTAACGAAGACGACATGCCTACTTATAAGCCTAAAGTCCCAGTTAAATTCGGAGGTAACCTTAAGTTGTTAAAAAGTTTTTTTATTTAAGTTAAGATTTACTTAAACTTTTATAACGGATTTTTAGATAGCGAACGAAAAAAAATCCACGCTATAAAATAATTCCTAACCGATAAAGTACTAGCCTGGTATAAATCCCAAACTAAAGATGTCTTTTTTAAAAGGAACGACGCTTCCCTAACTAGTAAGTAGCTTTTCGAGAAATATAATAACTTTAAAAAAGGACTGAAAAAAATATTTGGGAACTTTAATAGTGCTTATAATGTAGAAAAAGCAATATATAATATAAAGTAGAAAAAATTAATAATAGAATACGCCACGGAATTTAAGTAATATGCTGCCGAAACTAAATTACTAGAAGCGTCGCTATTTTACCTATTTTATAAAGGATTAAAAAACCCCGTAAAAGATAAATTAAATAAGCAAAAACGGCCCGAAAAATTCGATAACTATATTAAAAAAGCTATCTTAATAAACTAATAAATATATAAACGATACTTAGAAAAAAAACGAAAGAATTTTTTAACTCCCGACTCTAAAAAAACGTCTAATAAAAAAAAAAAATAATAAGTTAGCATAACTATTAGGAATATATAACCTAAAATAAATAAATCTTATATTAAATATTTTAACTATAGAAAGAAGGGATATTATAAAAATAAATATTAGTCCTTACGGAAAAATTAAAATCGACCCCGAAAAGGTAGTATTCCTTAGCTATAAAAAAAAGTACGAGCTACTTATTAAGAAATAAAAAAAGCTAATTATAATTTAGACAATAGGTTTAAATATAGTAATTTTGTTTTATAATATAAATATATAATTGTAGCTGCTTTTAAAAAAATTTACCTTAATATAAGTAATTACGCTTATTATACCTAAGAAAAACTCCGCGCCTACCTTTTTTATCTATAAACGTTAAACGCGCGCGTAACTAATAAACTCGGATATATCTATAATTAAAAGTATTAAAAATATCTTATATACCTTGCCGAAACTAATATAGGAATCTCGTAAAATATCTTAAACTATATAAATATATATTAGTTCTTTTATATTTAAAACGATTATAAAACCTATCGATTGAGTAAAATCGATTTTAACTATTAGCCCCGAAAAAAAACTCGCCGACTAAATAGAAATAATTCTAAAAATTAGCTAAAAGAAAAAAAAATAAACTTTAGCGATAATAAAAGAGACTTATATTAATGTAATATTACTTTTAAATAGCTAGAATATCTAGTGGCTTACTACTTTTACCTAAAGTCGGAAAAAAGTAAAAAAGCTTAAGCTAAAGGTTATATATATTACGCTTTTATTATTTATAACCTTTATAAATTTTTATAAATAGAAATAAAGCCCGAATTAAATAAAAATAAACTTATAGGTATTTTTTTCTAAAAAGCCTTTTTTAATTCTAGTAGTTTTAGCACGGATTTCGCATTTATTAACGCCATTTTTATTTAAAAAAAAGAAAAAAGTTCCTAAAATCTTATAACTAACTTACCAGAAGAATTATAAAATTTAGATCCTAAAGGTCGAAATTAGGAAATTTATTAATATAGAAATATCCGCCAAACGGGATGGATTTTTTTTAAATTTAAGCATTTATATTAGTACCTAAACGTAGCAAAAAAAATTACCCTTAATATTTAGACGGATAAAAGCGAGCGTAATATTAAAAATAAAAATTATAATACTATAATATAAATTTTTTATCGATAACCGGAATATATAAAATATTTTATTTCTAAAATCTAACACCAAATATTTCTAGTCCTTAATAATAAAACTCCTATTTATAAAAATTAGAAATTACTTAAAAATTATAATATATATTTATATATTAATTTCGTAACTATTTATATCTTCTGTAATAACTGTAAAAAAGGACTAAATTAGTGGCAAAACTATACGGAAGATTAGTGCTAGCGTTATTTAGTTTAAAAGGCTTATTAGTAGAAATAAATAACTTATTTAAAAAATTATTAAGGCTCCCGATAATAAGGCAGGGGGCCTTATTAAAAAAGACTTTAGCTAAAATAAGCATTTTTTTTTATAAAGCCCGGCTAAAGCTAAAAGTAATAATTAAATACTTTAACTTAACCTTCCAAACCTTAATCGATTTAAGAGCTTATAAAAACTTTATTTCCTCCTTTATAGCAAAAGAATACTAGATACCTTAGGTAATTAAAAAGGAACCCTATATCTTAAAAACAATAAATAGGAGCCGAACGACTTATAATAAAAGATATATTACTAGAAAAACTATTCCCTTAACCGTTTTTATTAAAAAAAGAACGGAAAAACTTATATTCGATATAATAGATATTTATAAATATGACATTATTTTAAGAATGCTATAGCTTTTTAAAAGTAACCCTTATATTAATTAAAAAAGTAATACTATTAAATAAAATACAGCACTTTTTAAACAAATATAATTTATCGAAAATACTCTAGAAATACCGGAAAAATTAGAAGGTTTTTTAAGCTATATCCTAAAGGAATATTATAAATATAAAAGCTTATTTAGAGAGAAAACAAAGAATAAATTACTTAATTATAATTAATGGGACTATTATATACCTTTTAAAAAAGGATACTATCCGAAGCTATACCAGATTTACTATATAAACCCAGAAAAAGCTAACGCTCTTTAGAGAAACATCTAAAAAAATCTAATATAAGGATACATTAAACCTTTAAAATTACTAGTAGGATTTTCTATTATTATAGTCCCAAAAATAAAAAATAGCAAAATAAAATAAAATAAGCAAGAAAAACCCATATATTAATAAGTTTACGATTACCGAACTTTTAATAACGGTACGATTAAAAACGGATACCCTTTAACCCTTATAACAATAATAAAAAAAAACATTTGCGATATTTAATAATTTACGGCTATCGATCTCCCAAATAGCTACTATTTAATATAAATAGCTAAAAAAAAAGAATAGAAAATAACCTTCCGAATAATGTACGGATATTACGAATATATAGTTATGTCCCAGAAACTATATAACGCCTTAGCTAGCTTTTAAAATATAATAATAACGATTTTTCGAAAATACCTTAACTAATTCGTATTCGTTTATTTAAACGATATCCTTATTTATTTTAAAACCCTAGGAAAATATAAGAAATATATAGCCGTAATACTAAAAACTTTATAGTAAAATAACCTATTTGTTAATACCTAAAAAAATATCTGGTACGTATAATAACTGGACTTTTTAGGATTTATTATTTTTTTAGAAGAAATACGGATCTAGAAATCTAAGCTGGCCGCGGTTAAGGAATAGCTAGTATTAAAAATAGCTATAATTATAAATATACGCAAATTTTTGGGATTTACTAATTACGTCTGACTATTAATAACCAGTTTTAGGAAAATTGTAATACCTTTTATAGACCTAATAAAAAAAGAATTTTAAGGGAAAGAATTCCCAGTCTTACCAGAAGTATAAAAAGCCTTCTAGAAACTAAAGGATATAATTACTTTAAATCCCGTAATCCGACTCCCGAATTTAACTAAACCTAAACGAATAAAAATAGATACTTTTAATAGCGCATTAAAAATAATACTCGAATAACGAAAAAATAACAGAAAATAGTACCTAGTAGCTTATTATTTAAAAGTTTTATAAGAACTATTCTTACGATACTTTATTTATAATAAAAAATTAATAGCTATTATTTTTGTATTTAAAAAATAGGAACCTTTTTTATTAGGATTAATAAAACTATTCGATATTTATTCCGACCATAAAAATCTTACCCGATTTATAACCTCGCAAAAGCTCGGTTATAAATAAGAAATATAGCTTACGTTTTTTTTAAAATTTAATTTTAAAATTTATTATATTAAAAAAAAGAAAATATCTAAGCTGATATTTTTAGCAAAAAAAGTGACTATAATTTTAAAGTTTCTAAAAAAAATATTTAAATGTTTACTTTACGGAAAAATGAAAGCATTTAAATAAAAAACCCCTTAAAAAAGTCGGAATAATATATTAATATAATGCTTAAAAAATTCGACGAATAATTATAAGTTAAGTTTTTTTAAGCCTATAATAAATATAAAAAAAGAATTTATAACTCGAATAATAATAGAATATTAACTTATTATAAGAAAATATATATTTTAAAGACTTTATAAGAAAAGTTTACCTAATATTTTTATAAAGACGCTTTCTATAGATATTAGGGAATTTTTAAAACTTTAAAATAATTATAGACTATTTACGATTTCCCCCGATTACGCTAGATAGTTAAAAAGACTATTAATAAATATATTATATATAATAAAACTAAAGCTAGCAGACATAAACTTTATAGATTATTTTAGCCTACTAAGATCCTTAGTTAAGCCTGGTATATTATAATATGGGATTTTATTATATCTTTCCCCTTATTTACTGATTTAATAATAGAAATATAGTATAACGGAATATAGGTAATTATAAACCGATTTATAAAATATAGATATTTTTTTTCTTATAAAGGAACTTATACCGTAAAATAATTTGCTTATGTTTTTATTAAAAACTTCTTTAATAAATATAGATTGCTGCAAAAAATTATTTCCGACTATAACAAATTATTTACCTCTAAATTTGGAACTAGTTTTTTTAAGAAAATAAAAGTTAAGCTTAAGTTTTTTATAGTTTATTATTCCTAATTAAATAGACAAACTAAAAGATTTAACTAAATACTGGAATAATATCTTTATAGTTATATAAATTATTAGTAAGATAATTGGGTTGAACTATTACCCCTAGCTTAAATAGCTTATAATATTTTAGTTAATAAAGATATAACTATCTTCCCTTATATCGTAGTTTATAGATAGAAAGCTAATACCTCCCGATTAGAAAAATTACTTATAAAAGCCCTAGCTATTATAGTTATAGCTTCCCGAGCAGAAAAAATAGCTATAGAAATAAAGATATTATACTTTATGTTTTAAAGCCGACTCTAATTTATCTAATAACGTATATTATATTATTATAATTTTAAAAGAATAAAGGGCTTTATTTTTTTATAAGGAGATAAGGTTTACTTTTTAAAGTAACGATAGAATTCCGGATCGAATATGCCTTAAATTAAGACTAAAAGGGCCAGTAGTAAATTAGATTTCAAAAAGTTAAAACTATATAAAATTATTAAGGTTTTTTCCGAAACTAATTATTAATTCGACCTTCCCGGAATAAAGATCCACCTAGTTTTTTATATTTTTATATTAAAACTAGCCCCTAAAAATGCACCTATCCAATTTACTTAAGAACTTTTTGATTAAAAGACTTATTTTATTAAAACTATATTAGATTTTCGCAAAATTAGAAATCAGATATAATATTTTGTTAAATAGTAATATTACCTATATGAAAAAAATATTTAAAAACCCTTTAAGAACTTTAAAAATATAAAAAACCTGGTTTAGTAATTTTATCGCTAAAATCTCGATCGCCCGAAATTAATAATTTTAGATTTGCGAGTACGGACCAGTCGAAAAAGCCCGAAAGGTTAATCGATAACTAATTAAAAGATTTTATAACTTTTAAACCAGCTTATAATTTAATTTGCGACTTAGCGGTTTAAATATTAGACTTAGGTATAGCC
Source organism: Whalleya microplaca (assembly GCA_022497155.1). Lineage (NCBI taxonomy): Eukaryota > Fungi > Ascomycota > Sordariomycetes > Xylariales > Xylariaceae > Whalleya > Whalleya microplaca. The sequence goes on along the minus strand of MU385749.1, from coordinate 59,361 downwards.
CCTCTTTCGGCCCGATTTTAAACCTCCCTTTCGACTAAAAACTTTTTTTCTTTTTGTTTTAAAATATTTTCGCGCTCGGATAATATATATAACGCTTTTATTCGAGAAGATAATTGTTTTTTTTATTATTTAAATCGAACTATTTATTTTTTTCGAAACTCTTTTTAAAAATGCTGAAATTTTTTATATAATTTTCGAATTTTCTTTTGTAACCGATAATAATTTTTTTCTAAACAAACCTTTTTCCGACCGATATTTTATAATAATTCTATAGGTTTTCCGCCGCCTTTATATAAGTAATATAGAGATATATATTTATAATAAGTCGATACGCCTTTATATTTATAATATATAATTTTTAATCGGGTATACGGCAGGTATAGTAATACCGGATACCTAAATTTTTGGATATATTATGAACGAATTATTTGTTCCGATTTTTGGTTTCGATAAAAACGTGTAAATTTTAAAACGCCTGATATGTTCCCTATTAGTAAGATGAATAATAAAGGAAAGAAAAAGGAAATTACTTACCTAAGAATTTTTAAAAACAAAAATTATGGAAGGAGAAAAATAATGTTATAACTACCTATTTTTGAATATCCCCGTAACCAGCTACTATATAATTTATAATTGCCAAAAGGAAATGGCTTAGCAACCAAGTAATTGCCAAGAGATAATGGCTTGGCAACTAGGTAGTTGCTAAGGCTTTAGTGGCTTGGCAATCTAGTCCTAGTTACTAGGAAGCTATTTAGATATAAAAAGACTGTGTTTCGCCGTCCCTTAGATAGTCTCTCTTTCTGCTAGCCAGCGATTAATCTAAGTATTTTATCTTTCACGCCTTTTATTATTTCAAATCAAGACCTGTGGTAACGGCTTCGTTACAGGCTTATGGAAGCCGCGGATGTTGGCTCGCGACTCAGGCCATGGTGTCATCAAGTTCTTGCGGTTTTGCAGCACATCCCAAAGGCTAGAATCATCCTCTATACCCTGAGGAAGCTTGAAGGAAAACCCAATGATAGCAACAGGCTCCATAGCATCAATATCGGCAGATGCAGGCAATTATGTAGGCCTAGGGGCAACTTCAAGGGCCAGAATACAAGATTGCGACGCACAACACTTTTGAGGCAGAATGGAGAAGGGCGATACGCTACGATATCAAGTCGATATAGTGAGGCTTTTGCCCCTATATTTATTTTATATCAGACATTCTATTCACCTGTGAGGCACAGTAGTCGGTCCGTACCGCACGCAAGGCTCTGATGTTATGCTGCCTACACTGATCAGTGAACCTACGCGTCAACAGTGCAAGTCATCGCCGATGGTTATTTTTGGCTGTGATGCTACGCTGGATCAGGTTGGAGATCACAGTTCCATTGTGTCACCACAAGTCATATAGATTAAACGCTGCCTAAGTCATACTGAAGATGACTGCAGTGTTACATCAATCACGGACCAATCCAAATCCACTAAGCCCCTCCTTCTCCATCCACTCGTAAACAATTCTTGCCGCCCCGGGTGCCTTCTGTGTCACCCTCCCTTCTTCAATGTCCATCACCTCTTCCACCCAGTGAAAGATGGTGTCAGTTAGTTTCTGGATGTGTTCTTCAGTGTTATTCGAGTGTACAATTGCTCTAATCCGACTTCTCCCAAGAGGTACGATTGGGTGGTGGACTGGGTAAACGCAGCACGATGACGATAGGAGTTGATAGTATAGCCACCATGTATATCTATCACGAGTGTGAATCATAATTATTTGTGTGTGAATAGATCGGTCTTCCCAACCATCCATTTGTGGCAGGTAAAGAAGACCCTTGCGCTCCGCGACGGGCCACAAAGGATGGGAGGCTACCTCTTGATAAAATAGCCTCACGAGATTCTGCACGCGTTCTCGCGCCTAGATGATGTTAGAGCTCTGCCGAAACATAAATGAGCTACCGATACCACAAACCTCTTGAGCTGGTTTGTTGACAACCAGATTATATGCAGATTTGATGGCAGCAACGAATGGAAGCGCTGGCGCGGTGCTAAAGATGAATGATTTTGCGAAATTCACCAGTGCTGCTCTAGCCGTGTCATTACAGAGTATGACAGCTACATGGATGACCGATCAGCTTCACACTCGACCCAACAAGAACATTCAGGACGGGGATGACTTACCTCCAGTTGCAGCCATGGCTTTGCCAAAGGCATGCATTACTATCGCGATCTCGCTCTGCAGTCCAAGCTCGCAGACAAGGCCAGCGCCGCTCGGCCCAATTACACCTACACTATGAGCCTCATCCACTACGAACTGGACGCTCTGTCCGTCGACAAAGACTTCTTTTGCCGCATCCAAAAGCCCTTGCAATGGGCAGATGTCACCGTCCATACTATAGATAGCCTCCACAGCTACAATTACTGAACGTTTCCCTTGCTTGATTAGCGGTTGCGAATCCAGTATCTCAGCTAGAGAGTTCCGGAAGGCCTCGATATCATTATGGGGGAATGGAAATTGGCGAATCGCCAGGCTGTTTCTCATCCCTTCATGAGTACTTGCGTGGACCATCTCGTCGTATAATATGACATCGCCCGGCCGTGGGATGGCCGTCCAGATGGCGCCGTTGGCCTCATACCCGGACCCGAGAATAAGTCCTCTTTCAGCGCCATGAAATTGGGCAATCGCGCGTTCTGTTTGTTCAAGGTACGAATAGTTACCATCCATGAGACGGGCGCCCCCTGACCCAGGGGTAAAGTCGGGATGGCGAGCAAGCTCGGCGAGGAACTCAGCACGTTGAGCACCACTGGTTCCGAGCGACAAGACATCCCCTGAGCAAAAGTCGATAGCACCATGAGTGTGTATGGTACTTGTTACAACGGAGTAGAGATTTTGCCCAGAACGGCGCACATTAAGCGCTTCTTCGAGGTTCCGATAGAATGTCGGAAGCGCCTTCGTTGCTTCAGGGTGGAGCTGGTGATCTTTGACTCTGATCGCCAAGTCTTCTGAAGGAAGCTTGATTTCGGAGTCGGAATCTTCCCTCAATGCAACCATGATGAGCTTGTTCAAGGGGGCCGATAAACTTACTAAGGATGTTGTTCAAACAACAGATCGACTACGAGAACTGCGATTGCTTCCAACCACGATGATTGAAAGGCCTCCTGTTGCTTTTCCAAAGGTTCGGTGCCGCATGAGTTCTGTTGGCCGCCATTGAGTTCTGCCTGTGAATGCCGGAAATATCCTGGAGAAACAACCGGTCCAGTCTCTGACATACATGCCTCTGCCAAGATTGTAACGTTCAGTAGGCTGGGAAGTGAGAAATCATGAATGAGGGATTCGCTGTGGCGTACTGTGCTAGCCTGCCTACATAAGTATACAACAAGTCCTAGATTATCATCTTACTCTCATTGAAAACTTAGAACTAGAATGCTACGCCTCATACAATGCGACGTAATCTCTGTAGATTCCTACCAACATATCTATTTGGAGAAGTAGGATTGAGGGTGTTCCATCCAGGGGACAATTCTTGGTGGTAGTGCAGGTGCAGCATACCTTCTATGTTACACATGGTCTATTGCATGCCTTTTGTCACACACGCCGCTATTAGGTAGCACAGCGACCAAAACCACCATATTTATCATGAACAGAAAATAATCACTTGTATGACTCAGCTCTCGCGCTCCCAGTATTATAGTTTATTGGCCTTTACATATGTCATTGCCAAGGGGATGACCAGTGTCTCGAAACAGGGGTTCCCGGCATAAATCAATTCCAGTGAGATATATCACCTTTCACGAGACACCAACAGCAGCTCCGGAAACTATGAATTAAGTACCAGTAGTTCACTTCCCATGTAGGCAAGTAAATCGTAGTATCGAGAGAAGGCAATATCACGTACACGTAGCTATCTGCTTAGGTAACTACATAGCCACCCGCGATACATGTTACGGAAGAGGTTTCAGTGCCAAGCCTTACAGGAATCTCAAGACTTTTCCATTTACAAGGCCAAAAATATTAGTATTGCTATTTTCATTGTACCCAGGGTGTCTTCTGCTGTTTGACAAAATCGTCTTCCTCCGTTCAATATGAAATACCTCAACATATGCACTTCTACACGGAAACATCTCTGTCGCTAGAACTAGGCAGAACATGCTGCGTAGCATTAGCACTATTAGCACTTTTCACTGACATTAATTGAAATGTATCCGTGTCACTGATCTCCCACAGGCCCCGGGGTTTACGCGTCAGGGGATTACGCCGCGGTAGCTTAGAATCATGGTTAGTAGTAGGTGCGCCCCTGCGCCGACAGGAGTTCAAGAGTGACGTGACAGAATCGGACCCGGGTATGCTCTTAATGGTTTTAGGAGCGGATGGGATGCCGATAATCAAGAAGCCAGCCGTCATTTCTCCTATACCCCATAGACCAATATCCGGTATATAGTAAAGCTGGTCAGGGCTCGCCATCAATTGAAATAGAACAACGAGGCGAGTTATCCCACACGCGGTAGCACTTTGTAAGGTTAGACCAAATCCTATGGGATACAGCAGGGGAAGCGTACAAAATACCGATTACAAACAGCAATGAGACACCTATTTTCCTGGATCTTGATGCATTCAAATGCCAGATCACCCACTGAGGTGCGAGTAGGATAGCAAGGTCAGATACGAGGTTGATGAGCCCCGAAGCCATATTGTTGGCCTTGATGTCCACAGGACAGCTCCCACCCTCAAAAAAAGGATTCCATATCTTCTCTCGTGGGTGGCAGCGGAAGAGTTCGATCAAGGTTCCAGAGGCGAAGAACAAGATGTTGCTCCAAACCAGGATATGAAGCACCCAGAACAATAAGTTGCGTTGGCCACTCGGAACGAAAATCTGAAGCCAATCCATCAATATGGCCGCCTTGAGAAACATGATAGCAAGGCCGTAGAAGATGGATGCAAGATGGACACCCTGTGAAGTCAATCGACTGTCAAACTCAACTCACAAGATACTAGGACACTTACATATAGAAAACTTTCCAAGTTCTTCAAGGGCAAGTTCCATAGGTGCACTCGGATACCCGGATATATCGACCACTCATATATGACATAAATATACCCGACGAAAAGGCCCTAGGTACATGTTAGATAAATCCCACTGCAGTGAGGACATGTCACTTTGTCCATACATATGCAATGAACAAGAAAACATCTTCGGTTTTGATTCTTCTCAGAGAAATCCTGGAGCCAAGTCGGGACAGAAGTGCTAAGGTCGACAGCACACCACAGAAAATGACGACGAAGTATCCAATAGTGTGACTTCCACCGTTGTTGACAAAATCCGGTATAACCCCAGGGGGTGGTTCCAGGGATGGCTGCTCAAGCAGATCTGCTAAATCGGCTGCTGAATCGCCCCCCGACATTGGTAATACTGTGGCTGGGTAAATTAGGGGGAATACGGGAAGACTAGGTTGCGAAAGCAAACAAAGGCAAAGGAAATGGAGCGGAGGGACTGTGAGAATTGAGAAATCACTCGTATCAAATAGTGGCCGTTGGACCTCGAAGGAGCTGAAAGAGGGGATGAGAAGTCATTCCGTAGGGTCGTATGGGAGGGTGCTGCAGTCATCTTGTACGACTCTAAACCGGCCAGTAGACGTTACAACTCTGAAAATAATTTGGAGTGCTGCCTACCTGCTCGGTACCAAGGGATGTGTCAATGATGGAACAGACTCCCCGACGCCGACTCTGATGTAACCGTGCTCTACACTCAACTTGAGCTTTACCTGGGCGTCTTAACAGAGCAGCCTCAACTTCTCTATCTTTGCCCATATGTGTTTCCACAAGCGCATTTCAAACATAGCTACTTTTTGACGACTGTTCTCAAAGAAGCTGCGTAAGAGAAGCGCGGGAAAAGAAAACGAAGAAGACAAACAGACACACACACACAGAGAGAGAGAGAGAGAGAGAGAGAGACAACCTTACCCATCTCACGTGTCGATTCCTCTTGCGGCCCCCGTGAAGCTAAAGAATTGACCATGCGCGGTTCAAAAGGCAAGGTCATTTCTAAGGACTCTAATGCGGGCTTCGAGCTGTTACGAAAGCTCAGCTACAAGTAAGTCTAAATCATGATTAAGCAGATCACGGTCCAATTCGAATAACAACTGCAGTGAGATGTACCAGCTGGCCATGTACACACTGAATCAATATCGCGGTACCGCCGTTTCTTGTCGATATGCGATCCCGCCGACACTCTCGAACCAAGATAGCCAGTCCGCACTCAAAAATAGATTCGAAGCTGCTATCATTAAAACCATCCTTCAGAATCCTGTTTTGCAAGTTGGTATCGTCGATGCTGACTCGAAGGCACCAACCTGGACCCGGCTCGATCGCCTGGATTTGGGAAACCATATCGAATGGCGTTCCATCGAAAGTTCGGTAGGTATTGAAAGGTTGCTGCAGCAGACAGTCGCCTCACAGATCGATACCACATTCCCACAGCTTGATAGGCAACCAGGCTGGCGGATTGTCATCCTGCGCCAAGGGACGATAGACGATTTAGAAGTCATTTTCACATGGAACCACCCACACGCAGACGGCACAAGTGGCAAGATATTCCACGAAGCTCTGCTAAGGTCTCTCAACGATATGGGCGAGGACAACCCACCTCTAGATGGAAACACGTTGATACTTCCCAAGTCCGCACCAAGACTGCCCGTCCCGATCGAGAAGCTCTCCACTCTACCCATGGACGCAAAATATGTCATGACAACACTATGGGAGCTTCTCAAACCTTCCTTGTTCTCCAAGAGCCTGACCCAGGCAAGTTGGGCGCCGATACAGGCATCGCCATATAAGACACAGGTCCGGTTCTTCACCGTCGACAGAGAAGCGCTTGACAGCATCTTGGCCAAGTGTCGGCAACACCAAACGACGTTAACCGGTCTTCTCCACGCGCTTGCTGCTCTTGCGTTTGCATCTCACCTAAGAGACACGTTCAGCTTCCAAAGTGGCACACCAATCGATGCGCGTCGATTTCTGCAGGCCGGGCCTGGGTTCCAACCGGACCGCACCATGGCCAACTACGTGACTATGATGGACCACGAATTCGCGGGCACGGTAGTAGAGAGCCTTCGCTCCGCGTTGTCAGAGGCTAAAACCTTAGAGAGAGTCTGGTCAATCGCGGCCGATGTCCGACGACAGATTGAAAAGAAGCTGGCTAACGGACTGAAAAACGACGAGATCTGCCTCGGGCGATTCGTCAAGGATTGGCGGGCTCAAATGCGCGAGAAGGCGAGTAAACCAAGACAACTCTCATGGCTAGTCACGAACCTCGGCGTGCTGGAAGGTAGCCCAACGCCAGAATCGGTAGGGGAGAAAAGCAAGTCTGAGGCGTGGTCGATCCGGCAATCTCAGTTGACTTTGAGCGCCGAGGTCCCCGGGGCGGCGATTGTCATCTCAGCCATGACTGCGACGAACGGGCCACTGTGTGTCACGACCAATTGGCAAGAATGCCTTTTCGACCCTAGTTTTGGAGATCAGATCATGGGGCACGTGGAGCAATGGCTTCGTCGAATAGGCTCCTAACGAGTGAGGAGATGCATCTTGGCAGCTTGGCCGACCAGTTAATTAGTGGTAGCCATCTATGTCACTTAAATCTGGCTTTCGTCGGATTTTAACTACCCGAGCAACGCGTAGATTACATGCCTCACCGAGCAAAGGTATGAAGCATTGTTAAATGCTACCTATACTTGATTTATAGCAACAAGAGGATTCTTGGTGTGGGTGGCTGTATACGCATTAGAACGGGCTGGTGCCAATGAACTGTATTCAAAGTGGTCTATGTTAGGTAGTCTATTGGATGGCTCCGAACCTATCGTCAACCATCGACACAGGGCATATTGCATATGTACAACCTACATAATATCCTTCTATCTTTATCCACTAGGCCTTTATCCCTTACAGTACCATGGCAAAGTATCCTTGTTACCAACATGTAGAAACCAAGGAAAGGGCGTACCCAACGACACCCACACAGTATGGAAGACCCTGGTTGCTCACTGGTTAGCTACCGTAGATCGGGTAGTTACAAAAATCTCCACTAATTAACCTCAGTACTAACCAACGCTAGTATCTATCAACACGTTGCACAGCGGGTATCGAAGATCTGTTGGTGTGGATTCCATTCCTTCCATACCTGCTGCCAGGGCTGCATATATCTGATTAACTGCCGTAGAGTAGGTCGCACCTTAAGCCATAGCTCCACGGCACCATAGCCTGACAGATGATACCTCTTCTTTAAGACTTAACTCCCAGTCAAACATCATGTAACGCTATTTGGTCCAGTACTTGTGGCTAGGGCAAATATAAGATGCAGGCTGGCCTGGGCGTGTTCTGGTAGCCCACTATCCCTGGTATTCGTGAAAGTGCTGCTTTATGGCAGTTAATCAGATACGGCCCGATATACTGCATGTAGTCAACGCAAGGACTTCCTATATTGTATCTGCCACACTTCTTCTACCAGCCCTGGAGGCTGGAGTTGCCGAGCTGGCTTACCTATCCTATGCAATTTAACGAGTGCACATAACATTACGAAGTTCTTCGTAAGCATGCCACGCCCGAGAAGTGCAACTTGCCGTGGTAAGATGGCCATGCTGTTTTGTTGTTACTATTGGCTGCCTCGTCCACCGTTACACCTTCATTCATGCAAAGGTTTGTTTGTGTGACACCATGTACACGAAAGCTTAGCATCATTGGTCGTAGCAAGTCCTAGCCTGCATGCTGACCAGATGTGCACTTGTTAGAACGAGGATACATATACCTATGCATGTGAATCCTGCTACTCACTACATATCATGATCTAGATCATATGGATGCTTTCAATTGATAGCTTCGCATCTTATTTCCCTGCCTGATTGCCATCGTCATATTGGTATGTATGTTGGAGTATTGTAATTTGGAGAGCTCGGCCTTTGAGCTTTAAAGATATCCGTACTTTCTTTGTAGAGTTACTTTCGACTGAAGAACACGAGAGGGTTACTGGTCCTCGTTCAAAGCTAGAATGCAAGGGCGTTCTACACAGGCCGGGACGTTTAGCCGAGCCAATATATTCAAAGCCCGCTACTTACATGTGCTGGTAGAGCTACCCGTTCAAGAAGGCGTATGACAAGATCATATAAAATATATAATTAGCCAATTTAATATGTTCATAGCTATTTTGTTTTTATTTGTGTTTCTTGGTTCTTACTTTTGTTCGCCAGATTTCCAGGAGTACTTACCTAAGTTGACACCGCTACTTCACCAGATTGTGGGAGTGCTTCTTCTACTCCTAGACCAGTTTGAGGGGAGCCATCTGCGCTGCCATCGCAATGCTCCAACGTTTGTTCATCACTTCGTTCGTCGGCATTGGCATCGCTATGCTTCTTAGTGCTGCCACTCTTTACTGCTTGATTTCGCACCTTCTGATCCCTTACCTCTGCGCTTGACCTTAATACATTCACTTGCTATCCAACGTTGCTCTTATACCAGCTAGTCCTACTGCATCAACTTGCGCTCCACTTGGGTGGCATCTCTCTGTAATGGTACTTGTTTACTACGGAGCCTATAAATTAGTGTGTGCCAGTGATCTGTAATGAGGCCGCTCTTCAAGGCGCAAGATGTTCTGACTAATGGCGTTCAGCGTTACGAGCGCGGATACACACGTCACTCTATGTTTGGTATCTTGTTTCTAGGCACGACATATCCATATACTCACCCAATACGTGCAGGAGGAACTATCAGGGACACTGAGTTAGTAGACATAGCCTCAAAAACTATCTAGGCTGAGATTATTTTCACCAATTTCTGCCAGCTTTGTGGTCGTATTGGCATGGTTCTTGATCCATCCTCCAGATGCTGGAAGGATTGAGCTGATCTTGGACCCCATTCGTGAATATTTCACTATTGAACAAATATAATGGCGTACTACAATTGATTAAGATTAGTTACAGGAGCGTATCCTCTGGGGCTTCGCATTCATGAACCCTAAGACTGCCTCCCGCTCTGTTGTCATTAGATCTTAGCTACTGCGTGATAACCCTCTCTTCCCGCAACAGTGAATCCTCTGGAAGGCCCATCGAGGGACCTGCAATTCTTTCCTGATAGCCACAATTGCCCAAAGAGAATGGGTATGGACTTATGAGTGTAGATTAAAATACCGACAAATATGCCATAACTCTTGGTTCGAGCAAGAAAAAAATGAGAAGGCGAAAATCTTTACTAAAATTGATATCTGACAAGCTTTTTATAAAATCTACATGCACCCGAAGCACGAGAACTTAACAACTTTCCGAGCCTGATATTGCACCTTCCGCTACAAGGTCATTTATACTTCGGCTTTGATAATTCTCATGCTCGGCCCTACAAGATTTCACTTTCTAAGCTCTCCCCTAACTAATTACTTGGACCAGTCTCAAATACAGAGCCTGGTGAGTTACGATGATGGCGCAGGTCCCCTCACTCTGGGCGCTGGCCGCTTATGCTTCTATGCTATGGATCACGTGTGTCTGTAGCTGTCGTCTCTTGCTTCACCCTCTAAGCCGATATCCGGGTCCCCTTCTTGCAAGAATAACAGGGGCTTATGCCGGATTTTACTCTGCTTCTATGAACCTCCATATCAAAACAAGACAAGACCATATAAAATACGGTGTGTTCCTTTCTCTGGCGGAGATAGAAGCCTTAGATAAGCAGTTTCTAAGAATGCATACAGGACCTGTGGTGCGCCATGGCCCTAATAAGCTCCTGTTCAGCTCACCAAGGGCGCTGCAAGGTACAGTATCAGTCCATCCACCAAGAACTCTGGCATCGGGCTAATTGCAGAAGACATCTATATGAATAATAAGGTCGTAAAATCTTATACTTATCAGTACACGTCCGCAACCCCTGGTGTCTATAGCGTATTTAACGAGACGGATCAATCCGCGCATCGCATCAAGCGAAGGTTGGTGGGAAAGGCACTTTCCGACCGCTCAATGAAAATATTCGAACCGATTATGAGAGAGCAAATTGATATTCTTCTCCGAGGGCTATTATCATCGTCTGAACGTTCGATGCCTGTTAATATGACCGAAAGCGTGAAGCGTTTTGCTTTCGACGTGATTGCTCTGCTCGCATGTGGATGGCCCCTTAGGTCACAGACTGATCAGAAGTACAGGTCGTTAATCAAGGCACAAACTGCTGGAACATACCAGAAAAATATACTCATGCAGTTTCCCTTCTTACAAAAAACCAGGATATTTACTTTATTTGGATTTTTCATGTCAGATCAGATCCTTGCATATTTCGATGCAATAGAAGCCATGACTGCCGCGCGCTTGGCTCAAGATAACCTCGCTCATCATGATTTATACGCCTGTATAATCGATCGATTGAAACCCAGCAGAGGAAGCCTCAAAGACAGTGAACTGTGGGCTGAAATAGCATTTCTCTTTACAGCCGGGGCCGACACCGTCTCCACGTTGCTATGCGGCATCTTTTTTTACTTGTCGCGAACGCCTCGTTCTTATGCCAGACTGGCTGAGGAGATTCGCTCAACCTTTAGTACTGGAGCCGACATAATCAATGGTCCTAAACTGTCTGGCTGCGAGTATCTGCGTGCGACGATTGAGGAGACATTGCGCATCTCTCCACCAGTGCCGGGTACCCTATGGAGACAGTTTGGCTCTACGACTCACCCGGAGCACTTCACTGTTGATGGGCACGTTATCCCGCCTGGTGTCGAGGTTGGCGTGAACATATACTCCTTACAGCACAACGAGGAGTATTTTCCAGACTCCTTCACTTTCTCGCCAGAGCGTTGGCTTCAAACAGAAACCGGAAGTACAGCAGCACAGATGAAGCTGATGAGTGAAGCCTTCTACCCTTTCTCTATGGGCACAAGAGGCTGCCCCGGAAAAGCGATGGCTTATATGGAGACAAGCTTGGTATTGGCTAAGGTTATGTGGTACTTCGACTTTGAAGTCGCGCCAGGTAGCCTCGGCATGGTTGGTGGCGGCAGCCCCAGTCTAGGCGAAGGTCGACAGAGGGAGAATGAATTTCAACTTTACGACGTTGCGTCTGCCACACATGACGGCCCTAACTTGTGTTTTCGGCCCAGGGGTGAGTATATCCGAGAGATAATTTGAAGGAACTGGTGAATTTGGACAGATTGGCAGGACAGCAGGTGATGGTCATGCAGATGAGACGCTTTCAGGGGGTAAATTCATTACAACAAACAGATGAAGAGTTCGAGGAAACAGTCAATGGCTTCAACTCATGGATCTTATTTTTTAAACGAAGGCTTTGTGCCACAGCACCCAATAGCGTGGCCATAGCGCTACGCTTTGTAAGGTTGCGAAGTACATAGTTCTCTATTCTCTCCGTATGCCATAACAAAAGTCATTTCTAGAATCACCAGTGGCTACAAACCGTGATGCTTTGCGACAAAACATCCTTGTATGCTCAATTTCTGTTATTCCTGTTTGTGAATAGCAAAATCACGAACACAAACACATAATATATATGACTCATCTGAGCTATCATGAGTGTTAGGATTCTTAGGCTTTATGTATAAAGAGGTTGATCGGAGAACGACCTTTTAGTTAGTTTTTCGTGCAACTACTGTGTTGTTTCGCTACCTCATATGCTCATCTCGTGACAGTGAGGTTCCTTCGTTGTAATGCTGTTTACTATATCCCTTCCCTTAGATATTCCCAAATATGACTCTATAATTCTCTTCCTTCCCTGTCCCAATTAGGTGGGACTTGTCCTCACAACTGAGAATTTATCTCCGTAATCTGCACTTAGCCAAACTCCCAAGTGAAGAGTTAGCTAATAACGTGGTGCAGCCTTGTCAAGTCTGTATGAGTGCTTGGCTGGTTCTGAGCAATGGGTTGCGTGGATAAAGGATAGTTCTGCTGATGATACAAGATAACCAGTGCCAGATCTCGCACTCCGCTGATTTGCAATAGTAATTGGGATGAAGGCAGCGTTCTTTGATTGGTATACCTCCTGCAGTCCAATCATGAGTTGGACATAATGCCCTTGAAGATACCGTTCTTTCCTAGAGCTAGAGTTGAGTCACATCTATTAGGTAGATGTTCATCATCCACTGATGCGCTTTCATCCTATACACGCTCAACTAGCATCAGGTCGCTTTTCTATATTGGCAATTGCCATTTATTCTCCCATTTCCGTCTTATAATATCAATGTCAGCAGGTGCCATTATAGATCATTTCTGCAATCGTCTGAACCCGCCAATACTCCGCAGCTCTTGACGTAAAGTGCGCTTCACACTGCAATAGGCAACGACGCCAACCCCATACTCGATTCGAGGTAATACTCCTATGACAGCGGATATTCAGGCATTAACTTTTACTTCAGACCGGAGGATTACTAGTATAGCCAATATAAAGTTACCAAGTCTGACCGTAGCTCAACACCGCAAGTTTCTCAATGACTCATTGCCTAGATTGAAGATACCGAGGTATACACCGATCATCACGGCGCGACTTCCATTCTCAATTGAGAGTCGTCATCGCAGGCAGTCGTTCATTTCAGAAGGCACGTTCATTTCATCTCATCCCATCAAGACGCGGGGCTCCTACCTAACCTTCCAACTCAAGAGTCATGCTGCCGTTTATCTGATCTTTCCAAGTGAGCATCTCAGCCAACCATTGGACCTCGTTCTTTCCCATGAGCCTGGCATCTATCCATCTGCCCATATCCCACACCGCCTTGCACACTTCTCTTTGGTATATATACCGGAGACCTCCCCCCCATCAGTTTTCATATTCTTCTTCAACCACATCGTCTTACGACTCCTCTTCGGCACATCCTCTTGCGTCTTCAACGACATCCTCTTGCGACTCTTCTTCAACCAACATACCAGTCCTTGAGTACTGACACACCGGATCTTGCCTGAAGTTCCTTACCTTCGAGCAGATAGGTATGTCCCCCACGTTCATCTATTACATCTAACTCTTTGATCGTACCGTTTCACTACCTACAAGCATACCTGCTTGATCTTTCTGAAGTATCGAGCAGACACATATCTCTATCCACCCATTACATCTATCGACCGATTACCTGCACTGGATTCTTATTCACATAATCTCTACCTGGGCATCGGGTCATCAGCCTTTGACTTCACATCTAACACCTGTCACCCTGACACTACCTCTTCCCATTGCCAAAAGCCTATCTGGGAAGACATGCGCCGGACTGACTGATCCTCATACTAGTTTCCCTGCTTATCAGACGTGAACCTGGTGAGTAGCAATTGCAAGGCATCTAGTATGAGCATGTGCTGATTTACCAAAAGCTCTTATTACTAAGTCAGCACGTACCTTCCACGGCATTTTGAGAATTGTCTACTCCTTCCATCTATCTTCCTCTTTCGACTTACTACCTTCATATCCCGTTCATCGGCGATACAGTCTTACCTTAACCTTCTTACCTCCTTCGTTAAAGACACATTCTATTACAGTCCTTGTCGGCGGCACATTTTATTACCGTCCCTATCAGTGACGCATTTTAGAATTCCTATCAACGACATCTTCTATTACATTTCCTATTCGAGACAATCCATTGCCCTTCCTATCGGCGACTCATTCTATATCATTTGGTACTAGCTATATAGCTTTTATCCTTCATTACGTCCCTCCATAACCCAACTCACGCACCATCTGCTATATAGCCATTTCATATACAGTATCTGCCATCCACTCCCAGAGTCTATATACATCATGGCTGAGTTCAATGCTTCTACCGGCAGCAGCTCGATGGGCAACAACACTGCCGACGCTATCATTGACAACGCACCTGAATTGGTGCTGTTTTCAACGGATGCGCCCACCAAGAAGCGCAAGTTCGTCAGAGTTAACTCTGCTATTGACGCCTTGCCCGCTAATAAGCGCTCTCACTCCGGAGCTGGTCCTTTCACTCGGAGTCATGCGATTGCTCAGGCAAATGAGCAAGCTCCGAATGGTGTCATTGACTACCGATCGGCAGTCTACTGCGAGGAATTTGGTGATGGAGAAGACCACACTGAGTACTCATTCAAAGAGTATGCCGAAGACGAACTGGATTCCTCATTTCGAGATGATGCAGAAGAGGATGCCGACGACCTACTAGACAATGAAGTCAGCAATGCGGGCAACTCATTGGGACGCAATGCCAGAGCGAAGAAAGCAAAGGCTGTTTTCGTTGTTTCTGATCATCACGTCAACAAGCCTGCAGGATCTGGTGAGCCGTCTGCCTGGGCATACAAGCGTCCGGCAATGAATGACGCACTGCCTTACTTCGCGGCACACCAGGGCAGCATCTATTCCCAGCAAAACGTGGCTCTATCCGCGTTCATAGACAAGCTTGTCGGTGTCCGTGATAAGTTCCTAAGCCAGGTCATCATCACAACCATGTAAGTCTCGCTAATTTCCGGCCCTTCAAATGCCAAAACACTGATAATCGAAATAGCGGCGGTGGTCGTGAACTGGACCCTATCACCAAGCAGATGGTCAGAACGCACGACCAAGAAGAGAACACCAGGGCGCATAAGTCACTCAACAATGCTTATAAGCAGAAGCGACCTGTTGTGCTGGTTGCTGGTAAGTACAGTTATAAATGTATGCCCTGTGAATCAATAAGATCTGACAAGTACCAGGATCGGGCAACCCGCTATTCCCTGTTCAGCCTTTTGCCAACTATAATGTCCTCGACTTTTTCCATATTACTGATATATGGACCGAAGCAAGTAGGGGAGCCAGAGGGCAGCTCATCAAGCATTTGATGATCCGCTTCGAAAAGGTTGACCTCAGCACCAGATCCTGGTGGACACCTAAGGATGCTGCTGGCGCTGACGCGGGTGAGCACATGGTAGGCGACTACGTTTGCACATCGCAGCGGTGTACGGCCTGCGGTACTTCGAGTCAGGAGATCTACAGCCAAGGTTGGATTTGTCTCAACAGAGACTGTGCAAAGTTCTTTGGGTTTGACGCTTCGGTCAATTTGGATCACCTGGAATACAATGAGAACTTCCTCAAGAAGAGAACCCTATTTCCAGGTAGTGCCATTGGAGCCACGCTAACCCCCCCTCTACCTTCTGAAGCAAGTGTCGGCGAGGGCGAAGTGTCTGGCACAGAAAGAGCATTCAAGAGGGGAATTGTCTGCCCAAAATGCCATTGCTGCAGCCGACGGATTCGGTGGGATGCGTGGTACTGCGAGAATCCCGCCTGCGATTTCAAGCATCAGGTGCCGATCCGCCAGATTCCCCTTGAGAACATCAAGGAGGAAACAGACAAATTGCTGGCAAAGAAGAAGGAGAAGTTCTTTCAGACCCATGAAAGCATAGGCACCTTCGAAGAGAATGTGGGGGGATACCAAGTGAAAGGTTTCCTGCTGCGAGGCGAACCGACCAATGCTGATCAGATCAGGGAAAACTCCAAGAGAAGCGGCCGAGACAAGGGCAAGTCAAAGGTGCCAGCTCCAGAAGGTGATTTCATTGGCTCGGTCGTCGTTTTCCACCCTACCTCTGAAAGTGCATTCCGCAGGGCTGGAGGTTTGGATGAGCTTTACAAAGATGTGCAGAGAGAAGACATCAACTTAAAGCGCCACCCCGCCATGAATGCAGGTAAGTGCCAATTACCCGCAGATGCTTGAAATCCATACTAAAAGCTACAGGTTCACAAAGGGAAGAGCTCACCAATCATTTCTCCACCAATTTTGTAAGTCTACGGAAGGCAGTTATTGTTCTGCATAATAACTAATGACACCATAGGGTGCCCCGTACAAGTTCAAGGTAGTCGTTAAGACGACCGCGGGATTTGATGAAGCCCCTGATCCTGTCATGAAGCCTTTGCTCCGCCTGACTTGGGCAGGCAGAAATGCAATCGAGACCACAATCGCACACGCCAAAGAACATAATCTTCCTGTGCGTAAAGGGGCAATTCCGACAGAGTTCCAGCCATTCAACGAGGAGCTCATTCTTGCATATTTCCAAGATTGCAAGATCAGGGTAATTTTCTGCTGTCAAATTATAGTATACTGGGACTAATTGTGTGACCTAGTACCACGATGATGGCGAAAAGGAGCTCGGCCCAACCGTTGCTACTCTTTCTCTTGGCTCTCCTGCGGTCATGCAATTCCGACCAAAGCGGAACAAGGTCGTTGGGAATATCAATGACCTGGAGAAGAAGGAACGAGCACCGTTGTTGGGTTTCATTCTGGAACACGGCGATCTCGTTGTGATGCATGGACCACAGATCCAGCAGCTCTACGATGTATGTTTACTCGCCCAGCTCACGCATATTATTGGCGTTCTAAACTGACTCCACGTGCAGCATCAAGTAGAGCCTGACGGAAAGAACCGATTTGCTTTCACTGGTCGCTACATCCGCCCCGAGACCATCGCCGACAAAGATGTTCGGCGGGACGCTATCGTGAAAGGCCAGATCCCCGACTTCTGGAAGCGTCAAGAATACAACGGCGAGGTTGACGTTAGAGCCAGTCCTGCTACGTCCTCAGAAACTCCTTCCGAAACTATGATAGTCGCAGATGATGAGAGCCATGGCACACCTGAAAGCCACGACACGCCTGAGAGCCATGACGAGACCCTGACAACAGACAGCCACCAAGACATCAGTTCGGACACGACAGGCACGTCTCTCATTCCTTTCTCAGACCAAGATCGGTTTGTTGCACTTGCAATGGAGCTTAAAGACAAGATCGATACACAGCCAGACTTGCTCAAGGATCTCTCAGACGACCAGAAGGACCTTGTGATGGGACTGGGCATTCAGATATCCCAGGAGATCTACCGCTCGGTTTCTCGTTAAAGTCCACATGGCGCGGAAGAATCTCCAGGCGAAGCTTCTTATATACTGGCTATTATCACCAAACTTATCGTTTCACTTTTTTTCTTTGAACATTTGACTTTTTTGCTCGAGATCGCGAGTGGCCCCAGAGCTGTCACACTGAGATCCACTGACATGTCCTTGAGGATATGCTTTTACTTCTCTGCTCAGGATTTCGAGTGACATACGAGCTGCCACTCTGCGACCCATCGTTACCTCGGGGATTCAAATTCTCCGAGCTAAGATGCAAACGATACTGCATCAATACTCCATATGCCGAGTATTGACGGGGCAGGTACTTTTGATTTTCTGGGATTTTAAACACGCTTAGCTGAAGATATTGGCCGGCAGACAGGCATTCATGGAAAAAGGGGATGCGCGGAAATGATGGCCATGAACTATAGTTCAATCTGCCACATCATTTTCAAGAGAAACATTAACGACAGAATTTGCACATGGATCACTCTATATAGGATCACTTGCTTGGTCTACTTGCTTTACATAGACACAATAACAGATCGTTGCGTTTTTATTTTCATACTTCTTTGCTAAGAGTCCTGGGCATGCTTTGGATAGTTTGGTATCTTCACTGTTGTGCTTTGACGCGTGCGTGTGTGTTCGCGTGCTAGATTGAAGTCGATTAACAAGCTGAAGTCCGACTAATTTCGTAATGTAACTAATGTGACTAGAGAAAGGGATGGGCGGCATATACGCATTGTCGGAGGCTGTAGCTATTAAACGGATACATGGCCTAGCCAATGGAGATGGCGAGTATAAAGCTAGTAGGAAAATGCAATACTTATCACTAGAAGATTGTAGTTACTCGTACTCTTCAGCCTTATATGCTCATTTGGGCAATGGAAATGGCCGAACCTGCAAGGATGAGCAGTCACCTAGCATACCGGGGGCCACAAGGGAAATATTGAAATCGATCGCAATGCATTTTCTGCCTCTCTCTCTCTCTCTCTCTCTCTCTCTCTCTCTCTCTCTCTCTCTCAGTGATTAAAAAACATCAGTCATATAACTCGTATGATCTCAGGCGACTGGACCGCCCCAAAGCGCCTCCATTCTGGTGTAACACCGTCTTCTTCTGCTCTGCTCCTCTCGCACACATATGATTTCCATCCTCTAGATAGGGTAGGCATGGACTGAATGGTCCAAAGACCGATCGATAGACCAACTGACTGACTGCCTGCGATGGCTGGCCTACCGGCCCTTCGTCTTCCGTCTCCTCTCCCACTCAGCGCGCTCCTCCTCATCACTCCCCGAGAACTCGGCCTGGTCATCATCATCCTCATCCTCATCCTCATCACCCCCAGCCCCGCCGTTCCCCTGCTTGCCACCGCCGATAAACGCACTAGCGGTGCCCTTGGCGGGCTTCACGACCTCGCTTGCATCGACGAAGTCGCCGGCGTTGAGGGCGGCGTACTCGTGGCGCTGGATGAGGTCGCGCAGGCCGCGGTTGCGGGGGTCGACGAGCTGCAAGGGGGTCAGGCGGGCCTTGTTTTTCACGCGCGCGCTCGAGCCGGCCTCGAGCATCATCTCGACGAGCGCGTTGCCGAACTCGCGCTGCGCGGGGGGCTCGCTGTTGATCCACCGGATCGCGCTGTGCAGGGGGGTGTCGCCCTCCACGCGGTTCAGCGGGTCGCACTCGAAGTTTGGTTGGTCGAGGAGCATGTCGATTACTTCGTCTGTGTGGTGTGGGGGGTTAGGGTCAGTATATATATAGCTATAGATGGGAAGGGGGGGGGGGGGGGGGGTGGGGGAGGGAGCGAGGGAGCGAGGGAGGTGTAAAGATGGACGTACAGTTCCCCTGCAGCGCGGCCTCGTGGTACAGGTGGTTGCCCAGGACGGAGGTGGTGTTGTTGAGCAGGGCGGATATCTCGTCGTCGCTCTTGCACTTGGCGATGATCTCGGACAGCAGGTCGACGTTGTTGCGCCGGCAGGCCTCGACGAGCTGCTCCTTCACGGAGGCGCCCTGGTAGTTTCACGGTCAGAGTTGACTCCTCTATGTTGTCATATACTGGACGGGATATACCTCGTGTTCCTGATCATCCGCCATCTTGACTCGTGACTCGTGGCTTTGGTTGGTTTGGGTTTATAAATAATGCGGCCACCCCGCTTCGGGAGCAGGTATCGAGGCGGTGGGTGTGTTCTTGGTTTTCGAAGGGGATATTTAGGTTGGAGAATCTATAGTAATAAGATATAGGTACTGGAGAACCACACGACGGAAAGCGGACCTAGGTAGTTGCTAGGTTGTTGTATTGTCGAGATCTGTTCGGCTTTGTTTCTCTTCTTCAAGGCTGATCATGAATAGCGCCTGAAGCAGCAGCAGGCGCCGAAGGGGGTGGCAGTGATATGCGGGCAGCTGGAAGACTCCACTACGCGTGACACCGCGGGGTCCTCAATTGGGTACCTAAGCTGCTGCTAGGTGACCTAAGCTTGGGCAACTTTGTACTACCGGGGCAATAGTTCTAGCGGGTTCCGGCGGGATGGTTCGTTGGATTTAGCGCCGCCTGCAGATACCTAGGTACTTAAGGTGGGCGGTGTCAGATTTCTTGAAGCTCTCGTCCATTCATCACCGATCTTGGTCGAGAAGCGAATCATGAAATTATAGCCATTATATCCAGAAACATTCGGACGAGTACTTCGTGAAGTCGGAGATTTCGAGAATAAAACTCCATCACCATGTTGCTCTGTAAATTCTTCCCATTCTTCTCAGTCTACGTACGGATACCTATAGAGTCTCCTACTAACTAACAGACGACATATAGTCTGTCCGCAGTGCAGCAACATCCTGACCGTGTCCGCGTCGCCCGAGACCGGGCGCAACCGCCTCGAGTGCCGGACCTGCCCCTACCAGCACGCGATCGAGGAGCCCATGTACTCGCGCCGCTACTTCAAGAAGAAGGAGCGCGAGGACGTCTTCGGCGGCCCCGGCGCCTGGGACAACGCCGACAAGACCCAGGTCCAGTGCAATAACAGTGCCTGCGACGGGAAGGAGGCCGCGTTCTACCAGATCCAGATCCGCAGTGCCGATGAGCCCATGACGAGCTTCTACAAGGTGGGTTTCCCTCCAGCACTCGCGAGAATGATTCGAGGGTTGCTGATGCCGGTGTAGTGTATGACTTGCGGTCATCGATGGAGAGAGAACTAGGCGCTGTGCCGGGAAGCTCGTGCGATCGATTGGCTCGGTTTATGTAGGAAGGGTTGGTAAAGGCGTTGGTTGTAGAGGGATCGATGGTACTCGGCATGGAGTAGTAGCTTCTGATTCTTGGATCGTCTTGGGCATAAGACGTCCTACTGCAATTTAATAATGATACCCAACTTGCGCATGTCTCGCATTGCCAGCTTCCGATGCCACATGTTCATGCTCATTTCTCACGAATCTGGTGTCCACCACCCTCCATTGTAGTTCATCGTAGTCCATCTCCCGTTAGGACAATGTAATGTGTCTGGTGTCGCCAGCTCCAAAAAATGGTCTCAATGAAGATGCCACGACGCTTACCGACGTCAAATCCGACCGCGCCTCTTATCCCCTCGCCGGTCCCTCATACTCAACCACCACCCCCCCCCCCCCCTCAATCAATTCAATCATCTTTATGCCAATCAACCGCGGCCTTCGCGCCCTCGGTCGCCAGCGCCTGCACGAGCTCGGGGCTGATGATTTCCAATCTGAACCGCTCCTCCTGGAGCAGCTCGAGGTGCTTCAGCGTCGGACCGGGATAGTTCAGGTACTTGACGTACGGCGGGCGGCTCCAGTACCGCAGGTAGGCGAGGTAGGCGACGAAGGCCGGCTCGTTCAGCAGCTTCGCCGACGCCAGGTGGTTCAGGTAGAACGGGTTCGCGAGCGATTGCACGAACTGTAGGATCCTCTGTCAGCTAGCTAGCCTATCCATGGCGCAGAGCGGAATGTTAGGCGCTGTGGGAAGGGACAGGAAGGAAGGGTGGTAGGTAGGTACCTCGAGCTCGATCTCGAAGCGCGTGTAGCCGCCGTATTTCGGCTCCGCGTCTGCTGGGGCTACGGGCGGCGATTGGCGCGTCGTTGCTACTGCTTCGTTCGCGGTCGACATCGTGGGTTGTAGTAGTGTTGATGTTCTGCGGTGTTGTGGTGTGGTGCAGGGGTGTCGAAGATGACGGGAAGAGACTTGGCGTGGGAGTTGTTAGCTTGAGAGCTCGATGCTTGGAATTGCGATCTGGGGAAGCGGGTGACGCTAAGTACCTAGGTACTGAATAAAGTATGATGACTAAGCATACCTTAATGCTATTGTTCTCGGTATCAGTTGCCAGCCAACTCATTGTTCTCGCGATAATTAAATACTTGAATATTCATGAGTGTTTGTTGTGTTAACTTTTGATAGATTCAACGATTTAAACGATTTAGTGTTGCAAAGTAAGGTTTTCATATATCTATGCTGATTTACATCTTGACATTTTGATGAAACTCCCAGCAGTCTATTACCTATAAGCTATTCGGTACTAAAACTAATTCTCAGTCAAATGGCATGAACTCCTTTACAAAAGATTTCAGACTTCCATTTGACCTATTTGATAAGACTCTGGTAAAATTCCGAGTTTCATGCACCGAAACCAGCCATATGAAATTTTAGGCGTATAAAGCATGAACCCTAGGTTGCCCTCCAGACATTCTCACATGAGTTCTCAGCTAAAAGATGACATACCATTCAATTATGCGTACCTAGGTATATATTATTATATTCCAAGCCGATACATATCCGTTTATCTGATCATCTCTCAACCTAAACACCACCGAACGCCAGTATACAGCAATCTTTATCATACAACCAGCATAAGTACTGTCATAGGTACCCCCATGGGTAGTATACACCCACATCATCCCTCTCACAACGCAGCAACAACACCCAACACCCCAGCCAACACCCCAGCGCCCATCATCGCCGGCGTCGCAGCCGCGTTCATTACGCTCATAGACTCCGTTAGCGCGTCCACGGACGACGGCGTGACGCCGCCGAGCGTCTCCGTCAGGGTGCCGCCCGAGGAGGTCGCGTTCCCGCCTAGACTACCAGTCGAAGTCGGAGAAGTTGGGGTGATGGCGGCCGCGGCAGCAGAGAAGCTTGGACTCGTTTCCGTCCCTGGCTCCGTCTCTGTTGTTGACGTGATGGCGGCCGCAGCGGCGGAGATGCCCGGCCCTGTCTCCGTCCCTGTCTCCGTCTCTGTGGTTGATGTGATGGCCGAGGTTGAGCTTGAGGTTGAGGTTGGGCAGGGGCTCTTCTGGATGATAGGATTTCGTTAGGGTGGAGCTTAAGGTTTATGGGTAAATTGACTTACGGAGCAGGATGGTTGGTCGGGCAGATAGCCTTCCTTTTGTGCGACGGCGAGGGTGGCGGCCGCTGTTGCTAGTAGGAGTAGAGTTGTTGATTTCATTTTGGCTCTTTCGGGGACGAAAATGAGGTTTCACAGGTAGGGAATAATGTCACTTCATTAAGTCATTGTAATGAGGGAAGTGGTCTTCTGAAAGTATTAAGAAGGGAGCGGAGAGCATTCCAATTATGACAGGTGCTAATGATATAATTAGTGACAGCCACCTATTCCATGCCAAACTGTCGTCGATCAGATTGAGACATCGGGTTCCAACGACGGGCTGGATGGCCAGTAGTGCTCCTAGCTTGGACAGTGCGGAAGGCAAGCTTCCCTAGCTGCGCAGATCATGATCCATCGCGGGGGATAGGCCGTCACCATCTTTGAGACTCGTGATCCCTACAATTGGTATGAACCGATGGGGAGAATCCACGTACTTTCTAAACTCTCCTAGGGTAATTGGGGTGGTTTAAAGTTCATAAAAGCACTGTCTCGCACAGTATTAGGCTGGCGTACTTTGGATACACGTATCTCTTGTCTGACTTACTTATGATCCAATAGCTCACGTAGTTCATACCTTGATGCAGTTGTAAGTCCATACCAGGCATCCAAGATTAGCTATAGCATTTATCATCTGTGCCACGAACATGGTAATAAAAACTTGCACACATAAACTACTTATGTAGCCCATCTGCCTTGCTCTGTCCCGGTTTACATAAATTCTTTCGCCAAACTTGTAATGAGTACCAAGAGATCGAGATTCCGTTTTCGGATATGGCTGCAGATTTCGCAGCTCGCTATTGGTCGATACCAGATGGGATACATCCATGTCACCCCAACCTATTCGGCTACCTAGGTACTCATATGAGCTGCATGTACTGTTATAACCACTCGCTGTTTCTCTTGTGAAGTTTTCAGTAAGTTAATTTAGTAATTAGTCGAAGCACACCTTAGTTGTTTAACTCTGTTTCTGGATCACAGAGCTGTATAATTCCGGATGAGATTGAGAAGCACTGATCAACTATTTGACCAGACTTGATCAGCTGTCGTATGAGTTACTTGGCAGGCTGGAAAGAGCAAGAATGTTATATCAGTATATCATTATATCGTATCAAGAAACGCCTAATCTGATTACTGCGTATATATGGTGCTTCATTCTCGCCTTAGCGAAAATCTGATCAAATATTACTTATGGACTGAAGCTATGAACTTTTCGCAGCCTGTCAAGGGACCTGGGACTTGGGTTTATTATCAATGATGGTCTACACACGCTTTAGAAGCTTCCACAGGTGACCCCCTGATGGTAGTATTATCTGTATATGTACACTATGATAACTGTTCACGACTTCCGGACCTTCTTGCTAGCCGAAGCTGCGGTATGGTCGTCTCTGTCGCTTTGCTCTCCCGAGGCGTCCGATGAACTACCAAGCCTACAACTCTTCCTACCGCCCTGAGGGTTCCGGTTCTCCTTGACAGGCGCCTCGGAGGACTCCGAATCTTCCATCTCTTCAGAGTCTTCTAATCCAATGTAGCGCTCTAGAATCCTATCCCGCTCCGTGAGGATGATCTGGTCCTCCGGCAGGATATCCTCCTGCAAGATATCGACGTAGCTCCCGTCTCCGCTGAGCGTCGCGTCGGTGACGGGCTCTTCCATTTGACCGTATGCCCGCCTTCGCACGGCCTCATGCGTGGAACTCACAATCACGAATCGCCTGCCGCTCCATTCACTGATGGAATGACGGAGCTCCTTGCCCCGGATCAGCTGCACGCATCCGGGCTTGCTCTCGATCCGGAGGCCGGCCTCACGCAGCAGCAGATCTCCTCCCTCGAAATCGCCGACGGGGGCCAGGCCGGTAAGTCCGTGGTGCCAGCCACTCTGGTCTCGGTGGTCGTTCGTCATGAGGTTGACCAGAGCAGTCCTGAGTACGAAAGGCTCGTTTTGGCGACGGGTTTCAAACGGTATGTAGCCCAGCTTGCTCACTTCGTTCGCCACTTTCCTGTACTGCGCCAGTAGGTCGGAGTCCAGCAAGTTGAAGAAGAAAGTGACGAGCTCGGTGCAAGCGCCGAAGGCGCTATATCTTAGCTTCTGCATCTGCATCAGGATATGGCCCTTTCCCTCGTGCCGAGTTTGCAGGTCCCTTGTGGTGTCGACACCTGGGTCGCCGTTTCCGCATCGCCCTCCGAAATGGTATACGCCCGATTTGGCCATGACGGGATCGTTTTCTGGTATCCTGAAATCGAACTCGGGATGTTTCACGAGCCAGTCAATCCAATGTAGCCCGTGTCTCGTCATATCGGGCAGTGGAACGGCATACAGAGAGCTAAAAGTCTCCATGGATTCGGTCACTTCTTTCTCGACTGCCTTGGTCAGAAGGTGCCGGAACGCATCCGAGAATTGGAATGCAATGACATTAGCGGACTTATCCAACACCAAAACGACATCCGTGTCCTCGATATAGTAGAAAACATCGTGGGCCACCGCGTACTCGTCCCTCTGAGCCTGGTGATAAGGGTTGAAGCTTTCCTGCTTGATGCAGAATTTCACTAGTCGCAAAATCTCGGCAAAGGCCGGATCATCGATGTAGTCACCTTGAATCTATTGTTGTACGAGAGCCTCCAACTCATGATTCAAGAAGAGTTGTTGTTGGGCCAAATCCCTCGCTTTTCTCCAGTAATCTTGGCTTCGTCCTCCAATCTGGCCCGCTCGAGCCAGAAGAATCTGGGCCGCCACCCATTGCTCAACCTCAAGCGCGGGCTGGTTCCCTATAGCCTTAGTGATGACATTTTCGACCTCCTGAGAGATCTTGCATCTGCTATAAGTTGAACCCTTGGAGTATATGTCGGCATCTTCAAGCCGGACCTTGCATACCGTGCGACTATGGAGTTTGAACCTCTCAATAATCCGGCCGTGCTCTCTCCATCGCTTAACTTTCCCGACATCCGCAATCTGTTTTGCAGGCTTGGTCTTGATGCTGATGATATCCTCCGATATTTCAATGACTGAGGGCTGCTCCAGGTCGATATGCGTTTCTCGCTCGAAATCCTTCACCACGAGCGATCTGTCATCGGGAAACCCGATGTTGCCCCAAGACGGCTGTTTGGCCCCCCGAAAAGGGTCCTTCTCCCTTGGCCACTCCGTGCCGCCGTACATGGACTTCAATGGTAACATGATTTCTGGACGGGCACCCCATACAGGTCTCTCGTAAAACTTCTTGATCTCTTCATCCTCTGTGCAAGCTTTCTGAACCAAGCTCAAGAATGACTCATAATGTGAAGTTTGCGACTCCTCATTGATGCGCACTGCTGTCTCCCTAGAAGCATGAGAACCATCTGTGACCTCTCTCAGGGTATGAAGTGGCTTTAGACCTGACCGCAACTCATTCTCACTATCCTCTTGGGCGGCGAGTGCTTTCGAATTCACATCAGCGTCGGAGTTTCCTATTCCTTTCTCTTGCCACTTCACCAAGGCCTCGTATGCAAGCTTGGCAATAATGAGGGCTTTCTTATCGTTTTCTGGGCTTCTGTCCTGACAAGGCTGTTCTGTTGGGTACCTGGGTGGGCGCGGTTTGGCTGACGCATATCTCGTCTTGTCTCGCGGCTGTAGCATCTTGGGAAGATCCTAGTGGTCTTGTCCAAGGTTGAAGTGGGCAGAAACGAATCATGTAATAGTCAAATCCCCTACTGCTTCTGGAGCAATCGTAGTAGGAGCGGCCAATGAAACGTTATGCGACGCTGAATGTTAAGTGTATGATAGGTAATATGAAGCAATGGCAATCTTGGCGGTTCTATTGCAATCACCTGCTAGGTGAAGTTCAGGAGACAAATTGTACTAGGAGACGAAGAAATGAGAGAGCCTTTATCCTTGCGTTGAAGATCAGATAAACAATCATCAAATGACAGCTCTGTCTTATTGTGTCTCAGGAGGCATCAATTGCATCCTCAGTCAGAAAACACTGGTAGATCGTTGGGCAGGTCCATGTGAAATCAAGATCATTCTAGTCGTTTGTAAGCAAATATCAAGACACTGCCGTTTGACGACGCAGAACAGACTCGCAATCAGTGTATCACGTTTGCATGATTCCAATATTAGGTACTGTTCAAATTATGTCATTCCTCGTGCTGTTTCTCGACCTGTACAAGGTGTACTCTGTTATCCTCTCAACATCACAGTTATCGCCCTGGTCGCGAAGCATAACGAGCAGAGCATCTTATAGTCTAATCATGTTTAGTAAGGCGAAAGATGAAAGATTCTTATACATATTAGGCTATGTTTTATATTTACACTAATGAGTTAGCGTGTCCAACGTAAGATATGATGTGTACGTCGAGACTGGGAGTACTATCTTCCTCTCCTTGCAGCTCTGTTCGTAGTTTCTTGAATCCCCCTATGCCATCCACTTTTCCAGCTCCTTGTCAGTATATTCCCATAGCTGTTGGGCAAACTTGTTTTCTTTAGCGATAGCAAGTTCCTCTAAAGAAGCGATACCGACCGGCTCATAAAAACCACCTGGTTTGATAGACTCTCGGGGAGTGCTGACAGCCCACAGGTGGTTGAAGGTGCCCTGCTCCGGTGTTATAATCTTGCCAAGCATTGATACATAAACAAAGATGCGGTCGGTGAGCTTAAGATCATTAACTAAACCCGTGCTCACACCTCCAGGGTGGACGCTAAAGGAGAGCATCTTCGGATAACGACGACTCAGCTCGCGCGCATAGAGTACATTGGCCAGCTTGCTGTTACAATAGCGGGCCCAACGGCCCAACACAGCGGATTCCATTCGGGTTTTAAGACGCTGGAAGTCGAGATTACCGGCACGCCAACCTAGGCTCGTCGTGTAGATGATGCGCACGTCCGAGTTGGGCAGGTCCGCTGTCTGCTCGAGCAGCGGCAGAAGTTTCTTGGTCAGCAGAGCGTGACCCATGTGGTTTGTTGCGAAGTGTATTTCATATCCATCGGCCGATAAGTCCGCCGGCTTGGCCATGATGCCGGCGTTGGGAAGGAACAGGTCAAGACGGTGGCATTCGGCAAGGATCTTGTCGGCGGCCTCCTTTACGGACACGAGGCTAGCCAAGTCGCATGGTACGAAGGTGACGGCGACATCGGGCGTAGCCGTCTTGATGCGCTGGATGGTCGTCTCTGCAGACTTGGCGTTTCGGCCCGTGAAAAGGATGCGACCGGGGTTGTGTCTGGCTAGCTCAACCGTGATTTCGGCTCCGATTCCGCCGGTACCTACAAGCAGCGAGGCCAATTAGTACAAGTATGGATATATACGACGATATACTATGTAGATGGCAATGCTGACCAGAAATCGAAAATTCTACCTACCCCCTGTCACGAGCAGTACTCGGCCAGCCAAGTCCGGGATAGTCGACTTGTCAAATTTGATTCCAGACATGCTTCTGGTTGTATTCGTCTAACTGTACGTGACTTTCGCACTCAAATATGACACTTCCAGTTCTCGGTCGACGTATTAATGAGAAGGGCAAGAAATCGTTGTTCAAACATCCAGGTCCATTATCCATATAAATCTGTTTCGTCGATGAAAAGACGGCCTAGAATACCAGTCCGACAACCCGAGGCTGAATAATAGACGGTTGGATATTAGACCGGCAGGTAAGATATATGTACTTAGAAGTCGAAATCAATAGCAGTCATCTTCTAGGATTATTGCAGTTGGGGCACCAAGTACCAACATATCAAAGTCGCATTGGTTTGTAGTGCGGCACGAAATCTTACGTGCATCAAGCTAAACGAAATGGATACTTAATCTTATCACACGTAGATTTACGTAGATTTACATAGATTTACGTACCTATATCTTATATCAACGTCCTCTAGGGTTCGATGCAGTCAAAAGGCCAAAAATATGACATCTCATGGTTGTGTTGATGTAAGCGTGCGGAGCGAAAGTCTTATTCGTGTTGAAACAAACCCAGTCTACCATATCATCTACTTGTACTCGTCTTACACTAATCCACGTACTCTAATCCTTCGCGGAGTCTAGTCAGTTTTCTGCATAGTATGTAAGCTTAAAGCTCCAGACGCCGCCATTGTTGTACATGCCTACCTTACCCTTGATTGATATTAGTGACTCTCTAATGTTGATCTGGCCTCTTATGCGAGATGACAAACTCCCCTGCCGCCCAGCTTAAGTTTTACTTCATCTAACATAATGCCTGTTTCTGATTTTCATATTTATACGCCTCCATCTAATTATGTGTTAACTTTGAGCAACCACTTTCCCGTTTCAGCATCCAAGCATTGGGGTCTTTAAGTATTCGTCCGCACTTCGCGCTCAATATCATTCGACCCTTCGGCCAGATCACCCAGCTCGTCCTGCATCTCATGGTCATCTCTTCCATTTGGAATTATTTGATCTATTATTTAGGGGCTATTTTATATTTTTCTCCCAGTGTTGTCGGCTGCTTATCGATATTGACGGGCATGCAGAGACGAACTGACTCTTGACGGCTGGTGTATGTATGAGCAAGTTTTCATTAGGTGAATAGGAAGATATGTATGTTGAAATTTTCTTGTCGTACTGTTAAATTTCAATATTGATATGCAATCAATCATTTTCGGTAGATAGCTTGGGAGGCTTTATTATATATATGTTACCTCCTTTCTGCCTACCCACGCCCCATTTTGTTCTATAGCAGGACTACTAGAGAAGACTGAGTTCTTAATCAATATTTCGGTGCAATTTACTAGGCGGGAGCCTAGTTTACACAGAATTTTGAAAATGAAAACTAAGATCACTCAAATAGGAATCTCGTTCCAAGCCTTCGTACATAACAGCTTCGACCAACGTTGATAAGGTAGCCATCAAACGACATATTTAGGATTGACGCACAAAGTTCGAGAGTGTCAAATATAATCATTTACGCTAGATGGCTCCCTATTTTTTTCCAGTCCGAAGATGCCATATTGCTCAACATATGAGAGCATAAACCCCTATTAATTTGCTAACCCTTTGACCCTGTCTCCTATCTCATGTTTCCCTCCTTATCAAGCCTGCCTTCTTGTTCATTTAGCAGAAGTCCTTCACGAACCACCAATATCATATAAGCACCAGATCATCGGATCCGTATCCATCTGGCTCGTCACATTGTACCCATTCACGTCAATCTTTACCCGCCAGTTTCTCTCGATCCCTGGGTTCGCGAGGCGCAGATGCGTATCCTTCTCGGCAAAGGGCACCACAGTAAACCCACACTGACTGATCCTGGGGAGTATGTCCTCCACATATTGCCGCGGGTTCTTATTCGTATACGTAGTGGAGGCACATCGCGGGGTACAGATATCGTCACATTCATCATCAATGATGCACGTCTTTATGCATTCTGTATAGCAATCCTTGTTCTCATAGCAGTTGCTCAGCCACCCGTGGACGTGAGCGAAGATAGTGTGGTTGGAATTCGTCAAGTACACATCGTGAGGACGGTCGTGTCCCGTGCAGGGGTAAGCCGTCGTACGACCACACAAGGCTAGAAGGTAGAGAAAGGTAGCCTTCAACCACCCCCGGCTTTGCGTTCTTGGTGGGATATTTCTCCAGCCTGGCCAGTTCTGGGCCGTTTTCAGTGCCCGTGCTCTTCTCTTGGCCGTAGCTGTCGTCATTAAGCGGTATATAACCCAGCCGCCTACTACACCACCAAGTATAGTCAGGATGATGATAGCCAGCTGGTTCCTATAATTCTGTTTCAGAGTCTCAAGGGCCTCATCGCGGTAGTATTTGCCTCTAGCAGAGAGGCATGCTTCTGGATATCGGTCGGCCCAGTTCCATATCTTTCTTCCATCACACACGATGTTTGTATTGTCTAGTTTTATCGTACTAGTTCGAACACAGGCATCATAAGCAAAATCTGGATCATCGCAGTCGTCACAGCCGAGGTAACAAGGATCGTAGTCTTTGGTTTTGGCCTCATGCATCCATGCCGAAGAATCGGAGGAGACGGTCGCGTTGGCGACAAGATGTTGTACATGCTTCACGAGGAGGAATGTCGTGCCTGCTGTGATGCATATGCCAACAAAGATCGCTAACGGTAATCTGAGCTTTGGGAGAATCTTGTCCAGGTGGTACTGCCAGAGTTGGCGAGGGCCGGGGATGTAAGGGGGAGGGGGAGGGAGGGACGAGGGCTGGGTTCCATATTGGTCTATGTCGTGAGCATACGAGGGAACATTCGGTCTCTCGAGACTCGACGTTTTCTTGTTGAATGATTCCAGCTCCATATTGCTAAATAACAGTACTCCGAATGAAGAAACAAAAAACCATTGTAACACTTGATCAATTGAATGGATAGACTGCAGACTAGGGCATGATGGGTATTATATATTAACATCCCGATTCCAGAGGCAGCGCGTCATATCGGCAACGTTCTTAGCTTTGCAAAATGGGAACTTTATCTAGAGCTGAATGTCATACCGCAAGTAGGTATCATAGGTTTAGTGAAGTCTATTTTCTCGGTATGTACGAACTCTCTAGTATCGAGGCAATTGTAATGTGTCTAATAAGGCCGCCAAAGCTTATTGTCAGCTATTGCCTAACCACCCGTACCCCCCTCAGCAGTACACTCCGCGGAAGCTTAGTTGTAGTGTAATGTGAGTACAATCTCACTTCCAGGTTCCACTGATTCCCACACGGAGGAAACTCTGTCACACTTCTCGGCCACAGGTGTGAGGCGATCAGTGGTGAACCCACAACATGATGGTCAATTGCGCACTACATAGATCGGGAAAGGCTCTAGGTATGAAGTTGCTAGAGTAGGCACAAATGCGAATGAGCCCTGGGGAATCTAGTGACACCTATTATGACACGTTGCTGAGAATGTTGAAAAAGACAAGGATTATTTCAAGGGGTCCGATTTCAGCAAACGTATATATTTAACAGCTAGTAGATCATACTCACTGAACCCTATAACCAACAGCTAAGTGAGCCTATTTCCAAATCGTAGTCGGATCATTTCGAATGCTCTTTCTTCCATACGTGTAAACTCTCATTAGTCAACCATAAGCATTTGAAGCGGGCGTTTCGATGCGTTTCATAATGAGGACTCGTTGCAAGTGAAAAATTTTGATATTCAATTAAACTAGAACGTAAGGATCCGCATCGAATTGTTCTTTGATAATTATACTTTTTATAAGTTCCAGTGCGTATTAGACAGTTAAATATTTCCCTAGCTTGTTATAATTTCATGTGTGATGCTAGCAAGCATATCCAACGTGTCGTATGCTATCTATAAATGTCCAAAGAATCTGCGTTCTGTCTATTCAAGTCATCGGGGGCCTTTAAGCTTAAAATAAATGAACCAATACATTAATTAGGAAAATGGCATTGAATTGCGTAACATTATTTATCCTGGAAATCCTTCTGGATCCTAGTGGATATGAAGTTATAGGCTCCCGGAAAACCCCGTTCAGCCTGGCTTGTCAACAAATAAACCTATTCTAATAATAACCCTTCTGTTTATGATTTAATAAGAACTCATTGAAAATAGGAACTAAAGTACGATGATTTAAAATATTTTAAAGCTGGATATGCGGAGGATTCCGTTATTTCAGCTATGCTAATTGCTCAATGTTGAGATACCAGCTCTCATTGCGGATCCTGGAACCTCCCGTCCAGAATTGGTAACATCGCCTCTACGAACTATTGAGGCTGTCAATGCGATCGGCGTTGATTGATTCACAGACGTTTAGACAATATAAATATATGTTGGAGGAAACAAATGTGAATACGGCTCAAAAGAATATCTGTAGACTTTTTTCTTGTCATCAATCATAGACTAGATTACGAGAATGCTGCTGTTTCTATTATTCGGGTTTGCTTCAAGTGTCTTCGCAGCTGCAATAGAGGCGCTACCTTCACACCAGTTGCATGATCGTGACAACAATCATGAGATCAGCCCTCGAGGAGCCAATGCCCCCTACGTATTCGCTACATTCACCGCATCCGACGAGAACTCAAAGAATGAGAAGGACGGACTCCAAATCTATACCTCTGATAATGGGTTAAATTTTGAACTTTTTGCTAAAGATGTATGGGGAGGTCGAGGGGCAGAACATGAAATCCGAGATCCTAGCATCATTAAACTCGACAACATATACTACGTCTGCTACACATCCGGTGACAAGGACGCCTTTGGCTTAATATCGAGCCAGAACTTGAAAGACTGGAATTTTGTGAAGAAAGTACCGGTGAAAATCCCAGATACTACAAGAATTTGGGCTCCTGTATGCAGTCATCCAACCGACCCCTTCTCCTTTGCTCAGACTTACTTTATATTACTAAATCCAACACCGCTGTTCTTTCCTTCTTCGAGCTAACACGAATTAATCATACAGGAATGGTTCAAAGATCCAAAGGACGGTTCAATCAACATAATTGTTTCCATTGAAACAAAGAAGGCTGCCTGGGCACCATACATCCTTACAGCAACAGGAAAAGCAGGAGAATTCACTGCTGCGGAAGCATTGAACTTACATAATTACGGCAATGGTGTTGGCCAACCCCATATCGATATGTTCGTTGTACACGTGGCCAGCGATTCCAAAACACCCTATCACGCCTTCATGAAGAATGAGGATGAGAAACATATAGAGCATCTTACCTCCACAAGCTTAAGAGGAAAGTGGGAGTATAGACAGACAAACAATTTTGCGGGATGGGGAAACCAGGAAGGACCAGCAGTAAGGACTCTCAGCTTGCTCAGACATTTGCATCACCGTCTAACTATAATATGTCTAGGTAACTAAGCTCCCGGATGGGAAATGGATCATGTGAGTCAGACACTCCTAGACCTTATAGATATCGCTAATCGATCATTTCTGATAGGTGGATGGATAACTATCATGGCAACTTTGGCTATGCTCTAAGGTAAGTAACCATAACCAGAATCCTTCCATATCACTGCATTTACTCACGAAATAAAAAGCGACGACCTGTTCAAATGGACCAAGAAGTTCGCAATGCCGTCACATAATAAGGGATTCAGGCATGGAACAGTCATCCGACAGTAGGGGCTTTGTAAAATGAAGTATTTTGATAATTAGTTATAATTGAGTCAAGTATGATGTCTATGCTATAGAACTTCATACATGCCACAAGCTAAACATGTGTTAAAACTGCTTCAAGCTGTGTTGGTTTTCTTATTATCAGATTCAGCCTCGTAGTCAGATTTCTTGGCCTCGTTTCGCTCTTTAGCTTCTGCAAGAAGCTTGGTTTGCTCTTCTTTGAGATCTGCGGACTTCTTGCTGGTAGTCTTCCTCCAATAACAAGGTCTCTTCGCACAATGGGAACATCGAGCAGAGACTTTGACCTTCTCTATATTAACAACCTGTCCGGGCTTCTTACAGAGTATCGGGTTGCCATCTGCCGAGATTGTGCCCTTGCATTTATGTTGGATTGGGTTGCTGTAGGCATGTCCACACATTTTCGAGAAATATTGGTAAAAGCCGCACGCGCAACGAGTCCTAGGGTCGATAACAAGTCTCTTCAAGAGATCCTTTTTAACTGCGTGCGGTTTGATGATTCCACAGCCTGATTCCTTCATAGTTGATTATGTCTTCGGGTTTGTGTTGAAGTAGCCGTGGTGATTTTAAGTGGTTGATTATTACCTAGATCGCAGCAAAGGTGTTTATATAAATTCTCCTATGTAGCCATCATCTCAATACTCGCCCCTTTCAGACTAAACGAGTTATATGTGAGTCAATGTGCATTCTGTTCCACAATAGAATGTTATCCTATCACAGCAGAATGCTGTCCTATCACTACAGAAAGTTTTCCTATCACTACAGAATGTTTTCATATCACTGCAGAATGTTTTCCGATTACTAGAAGACTATATGACGTTTCCCTCATCTGAATGTTTGCGGATTTTTTTTTTTGGCAAAAGCCAACATTTAATCCTGACAAAGACAGTATATGTAATATATGTAACTTGGGTAGTACCCGAAGATGATATAGTTTGTTGGAGACGAAATGGGGGGCTAGAGGTGGAGGACAAAGGGGTCCATTTGGTTACACAGCAATAGAACAAGGACCACGGATAAATGAGCTCACCTACTCAATGCTAGGGGCACAAGACGAGCCATCGCACCTAACTTGTTACATAAAATTCAGTAGACCTTTTACATTGTGTGAAACTGTTCCAATTGCCCTACTCGCCACCTCTGTCATTGTGGAAGATGGGCATCTAGGTTACTACTTCGAATTTTCTGCACTCAACGTTAGATGTAACTATCCTATACCCGCATCTGACCATAGATCAACATCTCACCAACGTCCCAATCCGATATCCTTAACGCATCCTTATAAGTTATCATCAACATGGACTTGGACAAGAGCTCTATTTGGGATAAATATTTTCACATAAGTGAAGGATTCCTGAATTGGAATGACCCCCATCCAGAAATGGGCATGGTTTGCCTTCTTGAAGCTGATGAACGTCGCGAAATTTTCCTCGTATGCCCCGAGTCGTACTTAGAAGAAGAGGGTGCAGAAATGGATCTGGTCGGGAAAACCCTCAAACGATATCATGGGCACCTCGCACCTTCTGTTAAAGTGTTAAAAGTCAGTGAAAGTGGATTGTTGGAAATGGTTTCGTCGGATCCTCAGGAAGTTGAAAAGTTGAGAAATTCAGAGATGGGGATATATACACTCGCAGAGGCACCCCATCCACGCCTTGCCGATACGACCTTTTCAGATTGGCCAACATTCAAGCGCACTCAACTGGTCGAACTCGACCGTTTCAAAGCTAATGTTGACTTGGTCGGCCCGGTTGATAACTTAGACAGCCGACATGTCGCTAAATATATATTCAGTGATACTGACGGGTATTCGATATGGAATGAAATGAATGTTTTGAGATCCCTTCCTCCTCATCCATCCCTAATTCCTCTTGACCGTCTGGTACTGGATGACGAGGAACATATTATCGGAATGATAACGAAGTTTGTCGAAGGGGGCGACCTTAAATGGAACAAGACCCGGCCCTTCAAGTTTAGGTGGATTGAGCAGCTCACAGATACCTTGGACTTCTTACATTGGGACAAAGGTATCGTACATGGCGATATGCAATTAAAGAATATATTGGTTGACGAAGCTGCGGATACGCTTGTGCTATGCGATTTCGAGATGGCGGCGCCTATTAGCGAAGAACGGGTCAACGATGAGCTCGACACAGTTATGTGGTCTGTATACGAGCTTATTACACATGACATAAAACTTCGAAAGGTCCAATATGCGAAGACAAGAAAAGAGCTCGGAATATTCAGTAATAACACTGATATCCTTAACCAGATGCCAGATTGGCCAGTCAATGCAAACCTTGATTGCGAAGGGAAACGACTTCGAGAGTATATCACGGAGTGGATCCAGAGACATAAAGAGGAATATAAGTCTCAAGCACGGGATCCGATTGAATTCAACTGGGACAATCATGTTCCCGACGATCCGACCAGAGAGTATCCCATGAAAAAGAGGATTGACTGGCAGAGGCCCCCTTACTCGGAAGCATATCCAGACAGGGTTACCAAGAAGCCGCACCAATTCGAGGGTGAATCAAGGCAGGAAGAGAAAGACAGCGCTTCAAATTCCGACAGTGGTCTTGGCCAAAAGGCTGCAGACACTCCAGAATCAGAGGCTAAGGATGTCAGGGATTCTAGCACTCAAATCGAAGCATTGCAGGGCAAAAAGAGAAAGGCTGTAGATTCATTAGAGTTATCCACCACAGAACCAATAGCCAAGAGAACCAGGGCAGCGAAGTCCCGGAAAGCGCTGGAGAAATCGAAACAACCCTCCAAGGCCAAAAAGGGATGAAGGGGCCAGACTACCAAAAGATGAGGTCCAAGAATTCCTGTGTCTGCTATCATTATCTCTTGCTAGACGAATAAAGAAAACATCGCCCAACAATCGTTATACTAACCCGGCTTAGTTTATTGTAAGCAAATTGTGAAATAGGAAAGTTTAGTACATTGTTATGTGCAGGGACAGGTATCTCAAAATCTGCATATGGCCATTCTGAGCTCTATGGTAGCACAGGAGCGGATCTCTATGTCCGTAGTTCCAGACATGGAGTAGGCAAGTCACTTCGATACGGTGAAAGGTATGTCAAGCTACAATAGCATCGCAGTGGGATAATCAAACTAATGAGTATAGCTACGTATATACCACCCATTATACGCACGTATTTCTCGATACAGTGCCTCCGAAGTCTGAGAGCTTGATACATCTCTGGTTGTGGGACCCTGGCTTCACGGCCTACAAAATGTTGACAAGCTTCATAGTGGCTCATAAAGAGAATAGAAACATCTATTGGGATTGTAATGACCACTGCATGTAAATAGCAATTGGACCAACTTGCGGCACTAAAATAAGCGCAGAAGTCAAATTGATGACAGAACATTAACTAAGGTACGTAGGTATCATCTCAACGACATAGGAAATTCGTATCATCACATCACCGCATTCAGTCATAAAAACCCAAGATCTCGCCGATAATGCTTTTGAAGATGCCCTTGGGGTCGAACTTCTGCCTCACAACCTTGAATCGGGCCAGGTGGTCCGGGTCGAGGTTCTTGGTGGCGTTGCCGAAGATCTCGCGCGTGTTCTTGGTCCAGTGGGGGCGGCAGGGGAATTCGTCGATAAGGGTCTTGGCCAGGTTGGGATAGAAGTCCTCGTTGAAGCGCTTGCCGTCGCCGCCGTTGGGCTTGAACGAGGGGAAATCGAACATGATCGCGCCTTTGGTCCAGTCGGCGCCGTCTGACGTGTTGTACGTCACCTGGCCCAGGAGGTCGTAGTATGCCTTGCCGAACTTGATGTTGATGCCACTGCGGTACGTGCTTGTCATGATGATACCCTTCTCGGCCTCGGCGTCGAACAGCTCGCGCACGCGCTTCAGCATGTCGTTTGCTCTCGTTACGGGAAACGCCAGCTCGAGCGTCTTGCCGTGCATGTCGTGCTCCCACTCGGGCTTCTGGTCCGGATACAGACCCCCGATCAGGACATCGTAGTTCCAGCCGTAGACAGGCCACTCCGTGATCGACTCCTGCGTTGTTTTCTCGCGGAAGTTGGGGGCGGACCATAGACCGAACGCGATCGTCTCGAACAGCATATTAGAAGTCGCTAGGTATTTACCGGTCTCGAGGATCGATTTCGCGGTATCAGCCTCGGCGTCGGTTATGGAGAATGTGTTCTGGAATCCCTCCTGGTCGCTGAGGGTAGAGGGGACCTTGTCGTAGTATCTCCAGTGGAACTTCTTCAAGTATGGCCACCACTATATAGTATGTTAGAGTTATATCCCACTCTAAAGCAACGGGAAGAATTGGAATACCCAGAAATTTGCAGTGGCATACGGTGCGATTAAGCCGTATATATCCCCATTCAGTACGTCATCTTCCTCCAAGCTGCATGGCAATTAGTCAATGAATAGGGGTCCAGGAATATGTAGTGCTTACGTCTCTTGTTTCGCAAATACCTTGAAATCTGGGTAGATTTTGAACTTCATACGAGCAATAACGCCCAACAAGCCTAAGGAGGTAGACGCGGCCAGCCAGTCATCATTGCTGTCATCGCGTTCGACCGTCACGATCTCGCCATTTCCATTTATGATGTCCAGCGACTGTACACCAGCAGCGACCATGGAGTCCTCGCGAATAGCCGATCGATGACCACCCATGGCAACAGCGCCAGCCATGGTGATGTTCCAGTTGACTAGTGTATAGCCCATAGAAGCGCTATTGTTGTGTAGGTACTCAGCAAGCTGGAGGAATGTCACGCCAGCTTCTATGTCGACCGTTCCGGACTCGGCGCCTTCCTCGAGCACTAGATTCGAGATATTATTGACGTTCTCTGTGCGAATGATTACCGTATCTGGGTTGTCCGAACACATGGTGTCATACCTTCGCCGCATCTCCTGTTAGCATTATGGTATTTGTGCATTGAGGCCCTGATTGGGAGCCATCCCTGGCTGATGGAAGAGCTAGTGTAATGCCTAATAGGAGACTATCCTACGGCGAGAGTGGACAAGAAAAGGAGTTCGAGTTGTGCTAAGGTCCAACTCACCACATGTGTCCTTTACCCGAAGCCCTCACTGGAGTACCATTGGCAGCAGCCTCCTTTACAATCTCAACCATTTCATCGATGCTGGTGACATTATGGACGGCGGCAACATCGTTGCAAGCAGGGAATCCCTCGCCGTCGAATGTATTATACGGTTCCGCCGAGACGCTGAGCGTCACAGCGGCGAGAACAGAGACCTGGCGAAGAGATAACATCACGAAAAAGCTGTGTTACCACTGCCCTGGATACACTAGCAGTACGGTTATTGGATTAAGCTCAAGCTCAGCCGTACCCGGTTTCGGTCAGACAAACAGACAGAAAGGGGCGCCGAGAACTTATTATAGCATCCCAAAAGCTCAGGAGATCATGACGCGCTCCACATGCAATCTGGGTTTTGCTCGTGATTGATGTCATTCCTCCTTACCCCGACGTGCCATCCCGAGCTCAGGGACGCGTCGACGCACCGACTAGGAAGACAGCGCCGCAGCAGGTACGTCGCAGCCGCGGCATTCCCTTGTGGCCAGCCAGGGCCCCGTCTGCCCGTCCACCTGCCATACCCTCCTCCGCGCCTGCTGCTCTCACATGTGAACGAGCGCGTGGTATGTGCGACCCTGTCCTTAAGCAAAGGGATCGTCGACATCGCACAAGCGAGCCAGGAGCACTTGCCTGTGCTGGCCACGAGGTGAGATCTCGGCGAGATATAGCACGGCCCTAGCGATGCCCGGTCCCACAAAGACCACCTGGGGCAACGAAAGGCCATCGGCGCGGAAATCTGCCAAGACGGCCTTGCCAACTAGAAACGTATAAGTCGCTCAGTCGCGATGTAACGCCCCACCGGTCACGGCAATGAGTGACATTAGTAGCGCAGAACATATCGCGGGGCGAACCCTGGTAAGAGGTTGGGATCCTTACATGGCCCCTTGCATCCACTCTCAGTCAGGCGACGAGGCGGACGTGATAGACATGATTAGGTAACCGACCTCCGTTAGTGCATCAGAAACGAATGCGAATGGAGATCTATCGCCAGCGATATATCGATAATGGGATTGCAAATAACTCAATGCTAATTGGAGCCTGGTGAGAATAACCAATCGCCAAAAGGCCCTCCTCGTTCGCTTTCGAACCCCGTTTTCTACTATATGATGATCAGATTATGCAAGATAACAGAGCTACCCTGTTAGGTAGTACCACGGTTGTGGTTCAGGGGCAATGCTTGTGCCTGATGATTCGTCGAATCGGCATTGCGAAAAGGAGGTACATCCTACGAACTCTGGTTATACACGCAATAGAGCTTTCTCGTAAGGACTGTCGAGATTCGCGTTGAGGGTTGTTGTCAACCGTGCCACAGATTCACGCTTCACAAAATGCGGGGGAATATTCGAACAGGGAATGTTACTTACGTAGGAATACATATAGGTCACAAGGATAATTATTACTAGTTCGGCGCCAGGCATTAATATCTTAAATTATAGCCTCTCATTAGTTAAACTAACGTTATATATATTTCCCACTTATTTTTACTAGTAATTTACATAATGACGTATTTTATTTATTAATAAAGTTATGCCCTTTAATATATTTAATTATTAGTATATTAAAGATTAACTTTGCCGGCGCTTTTTTAATTTTAACTCGTTTTTGTCACGGCACAGGGCTTATAAAGTGCTATAAAGTCCTTATAGCTATTATAGCACACCTTAAGCCCTTTACACGTGATTTATTAAATCATAAGCTTAGTTAGCTAGATTAAATAAACAGGTAAAGAGGTTTTTTTAAGTTAAGCTATTATATAATAATTAGTTAACTTTTATTAGGCCTAGTTATAGCTATATAAGTCCTTTCGGGACTTAAGCTATATAAGTCCCTTCGGGACTTAAGCTATATAAGTCTTTTCGGGACTTATTATTAATTAATAAAAAAAAGCTTTATTATATTCATTAGCCTCACAATTAGTAATACCTTATTAAAAGGTCGCGCCGACTTATATAATATAAAAAATCATTTTCTTTTTATCGAGCCTATTAATTAACTGCCTATATAACTGCAGTTTTAAGTTATATTAATAAATTAACGACGTTTCCGTTATAAATTTATCAAATATATATAATAACTAACGACTTTAAAAAGAACTATTACTAACGTATAATAGTATTCGTTTTTTCCCTTGCCTTAAGCAGATTTCGATATAGCTTCGATTAGGTTTTTTTATATCGTTATTTAATAATTTAATATATAGATCGATATATATATAAAGAAGTAATAACTTATATATATATATAAACGAATTCGATTAAGTTTAATATATTAAACTTATAAGCCGGAGTAGCCGGAAAACTCCTTTCGGACTAGCCTTATTAACCTTTTGTTTTTAACTATTTCTAACTTCGATATTGATATTAATATTAACTAGCGCTATTAATATCCCGTACACCCGTACCCTTATCTTTATTTAAACTCATATTATTATATTATTAAGAAGCCTAACATAATGCCTTAAACGTTGCTACATTTATTAATAAACATTTATAATATAAAGTAATTATTAAATTAAAAAGTGATATCTTATAAAAGATTATTAACTATGCCTTATATATTAAAGTGTAACAGCTAATAACTTAATAACAGCTAATAACTTAGTAACAGCTAATAACTTAATAACAGTAGCCGATAACGAGATAAACGTCTCGGTTTAAAGGTGTTAAAAGCATAGATTATAATAACGAATGGTATATAAACGGATATAAGTTACGATAAGCCATTTATTTAGCTGATAAGTTTGTTAAATCCTAGCCACTTATTAACAATACCTTAGATATTAATAACAATTAAAATTAGCCCGATAATTAAAATTAACCCATTAATCGAGATTAGTAATTACTAATTTAATTAGTCGAAAAAAAACGAGAGCTTTTCGATAACGATAATAATATAAAAGAGGAAAAAGAACGACAATTTATTAACGAAAGCTTTAAAACCTTAATATATATATATATATAATTCGATAGCTTTATTTCTAGTTTAATTAATAGCTTATTTATTAATAGCCCACTTGTTAATAACCTAATTGTTAATAAACTAATACCTCCCGTATTTTTTATATAAAAGCATCTAAAAATTTTATTAGGTTTTTATTTAATTAATCCGATACCGGTCGGAAATTATTAAAAGCTAGTCGAAAAAATACTATAAAGTATAATAAAGTTGCGAGAACGATAATAAAACTTGCTACTAGCAACCGACTTATTAATCGAGAAATTTATAAAAGATTTGCGGATAACGGAAACGCCTTTAAATAACATTTATATAACTAACTAAAAATAGCAGAGCTAAAACTAACAAAACAATCAATTACTGCTGCTAATATCGGATTAACTACTACCGCTATTACTAAGCTTAAATTAACTCCCACTATTACTATTAACCCCTAATTAATAAGGAAATTATTAAAACTATTAATCCCTACCGCTATTAATTATACCGCTACTATTTATAATAAATAAGAAATCCTAGCGATAAATTATAAAGTACGCGGTAGCATTATTTATTGCCGTTAATTAATTAAAAAAGAGTTTAATTAAATAGTTTATAACGGAATTACGAGATACGTAACGTAAGATTAACTACTCCTATCGATAAAAAAAACAGTTTAATGGCTAGAGATTATTCGATATCGGATTTTTTTACCTAAATTTAAATTAAGCCTTTAGAATCGGCGATTATATCGTTATCAAAAAGAACGTTTATTAGCGAAGCGTATATTTATTTATCGACGTAATTAGGGATATAAGAATTAATAACGTAAAGACGGAAATTATTATTAGAGATTTTAATTAACTATTACGGGGCGATACTTAAATTTAATAGGCTGTTTAATTAAGCGATACCGATAGGATTTTAATAAAAGTTAATAATAATTACGCGTGCCGTAAGCTTTTTAAGAAATTTAAAATAACAGACAAAAAAATATTAAATAAATTACATAAGGTATTTTATTTTAATAACGATATTTTATAAAATAAATTAATTTATAATTAGTCGATAGAAATAATTCGCGCTTATTACGTATATTATATACCGCAAACTCGTTAATATATAACGCAAATTTATTAGTCGCTTACGCTTAAATTCCGTGTTTACGTTAACCCGCTTATAGTTAGTCTATTATTAGATAAATATTTAACTTATATTAAAAAATGCTAGTGAGTATATCGATAAATAGTTTTATAAAGGAACTAAGAATTTAGCACTTATAATAATAATACTATCCTAATAGCGATTAATGTCTCGGCCCCAACCTTAAAAAAATTAACTATATATAATTTTTATAAAAAAAACAACTTAATATCGGCTAATAATAAGCTAGCGACTAACGATTACGATTTTTATTAATCGAATAATAAAAGTGGATACCGTTTTAATAAATATAATGCCTAAGGAAATTAAGGACGCAAATATTTTTACTAAAAAAAAACTATCGAGGCTAAAACAACCGATAATATAATAGTTACCGAGATTAAAATAATTAATAATATAATAGTTATTGCCTTAGCTAAAATAATCGTTCCCGTTAATTCCGAGATAAAGGCCGATTCCGCAGCTATAAAGGCAATTTCCGAGGCCGTTAAGGACGCTGCTATAATTAACGATAACTATATTATCGATAGCGTTAATAAATTAAGCCTGTATTACGAAATAGCTTTAATTTTATAAACGATAAAGTTTAGTGTTAATAAAAAGACAAAAAGCGCGAAAAGGACGAAAATAAATTATATAACGATAGCTATATTATAATAAACGATTATAAAGATATTAAAGAGAATAAATAGTAATATAATACTAATAATTTTTACTTATTGTTTTAATATATATCGCATAATAATAATAAATAAGTAATTAAATAAACCTGTCGAAAATGCGATACAGTATTCCCGTTACGAAATAAATATTTTACTTACGTTTTTTCGAATATTTATACGGCTTTAAAATTAAAATTAAAAATAATATATTAAAAACTATCGGTCGAATAAATTATCGACAAATATTACCTATTTTTAATTAGCTCTAACGTTTTATAATTAAATAAAAAACTATTTTTTATTAAAGATAATACGGAATTTATTTATAAGAAACTAATAGTCGAAAAAATCGATAAAGATTACTTGTTAACTATAAACGACCCCGGAAATATTAAAATAATCGATTTTACTTAATTAAAAACGATAAAAGTAAGACCGATATAAAAGGACTAATTAGATTTATTAAAAAAATATATTTATATATAAGTTAAGGTAATCGCTTATAATAAAAAATCGATAGTCTATATCGATAACGAGGTATTATATAAACTAGTTAATAAAGTATAATTCGATAAGTTTATTAAGGATTACGAACTTATAACCTTATTAAAGGGTATAGAATTAGGCGGGGTAAGCGGTATAGTCGACTTAAAGTAAATAGCTAAATTCGATTTTAGTATATTTAGAAAAAATCGTTATAATAAAGATTATATCGGTAAATATATTATTGAAATATAGGTTTATAACGACTTATTATAACCGAACTTTTTATTAGGAAATAAATTTATTTATAAATACGGCATTATAATTAATTAGCTTAATAAAGTAATAATAATAATATTATATAACGATATAACTGTACCGATTATATTTATTAAATAATAATAAAAAGCTTGCC
Organism: Whalleya microplaca; assembly: GCA_022497155.1. NCBI lineage: Eukaryota > Fungi > Ascomycota > Sordariomycetes > Xylariales > Xylariaceae > Whalleya > Whalleya microplaca. The sequence goes on along the minus strand of MU385749.1, from coordinate 14,451 downwards.
GCCGAGTATTTATAAAGGCTAACGTAAATATACCTTTTTATATTATATTTTTAATACCTATTAATTACAGGAATCTACCCGAAAATTAAGATTTTATATTTTTTATATAATTTCCCGGCATATTTTATAATATTATTAACGCTAATATAGTTAAGGCGATTTCTTTTATTAACGATATAAATAAACCGATAAAAATTTATCGAAATATTAAAATAAGCATTATCGATAATTACGATAACGACAGTTACTTTTATATATTATAAAAAAAGGTTATAATAATATAAATAGCGGCAGCTTTTAATTTAAACAACCATACCTTTATTAGCGAGCTAGGCTTATATTTTTTTATAGAATTTAATGTCGATAATAATGTAATAAAAGCACTTTCTGCCGGCTAGTTAACTATTAACGATATTTAGAAATTAATTAGATTAAAATTTTACGTTTAATATAAAAAAAAGCCGTTATCGCTCGGGATAAATTGACCCGAGAATATTTTAGAAACGTTAATTAAGGACGGTATATATTATTATATATTAAACTTATATTTTAACTACCGGTTGATATAAATAGTATAAAAACGAGATATATAATATAATAAAGGAATAATCGACTTGCCGGAAAACGAAAAAATAAAAGTCGACTTATATAATAATTGGTAATAAATATATAAGCCGCTTAAATAATACTTTTTAGGTTTTAAAAATTAAATTATTATTAACGAGACGTTCGGAGGTATATATAAAACGGGGAAAATAGGTTAGATATTAAAACTAACCTCTTTTAGATATTTCTGTTTTATAATATATAAAAATATCGACAGAAAAAAAAAAGGTCGAGTTATTATTAATATATGCTTTATTAATAAGGTAGTAATATTAGATATTTATTTATTACCGTATTAAAATAACATTATTTATAAATTTAAAAGCAAGAAATATATATTAGTTATAGATATATCGGTATTTTTTTACTAATTGCCGGTAGCGGAAAAATATAAATACCGTATAGTAGTTATATCGCTAAAAGAACTAAAAGTTTTATATATAATATTAATAGGTTTTTATAACTTATTAGTATATATATAAAAATTTATAAACTAATAATTAAGGTTATATAACGATTATACGAAAGTTTATATTAACGATATTATTATATATAGTAATATTAAAAATAGGTATATTAAAGATTTCGATAACGTATTTAATATATATTATAAAATTAGGCTTATATTATTGCTTAAGAAGTTTTTTTTTAGCTATTTATTAATTTGACTATTTGGTTTTATTATTGATAAATGCGGTATTATAACGACTAAAGACTAAGTCGAGGCGATTAAAAAGCTGAAAATGCCGGAAATTTTAGCCGATATTAAAAAATATATCGGTATAACGGTATTTTTATATAAATATATCTTTTGGTATTAGTAAAAAGCTAATCCGTTATAATAAAAAAAAATAAATATATTAGCGGAAGGCTGTAAATTAAAGGCAATATTTGTAACGATAACTATAAAAAAATAATAAATATCGAAACGACAGTTTATATTTACGGTAACAAAACGACTATTATTTAAGATTTTATAAAAATAATTAATTAAAGAAGCTTATCTAATTTATTAAGACTATAATAAACTAATTTTTATAAAAATAAATGTATTAAAAAAGCGAGAATACGGGATTATAATATTTTATTTTAATATATTATAAAATAAACGGATAGTTTATATCGATATAATATAACCTATTATATTTTTATCGAAAGTATTAACTAAAATAAAAAGAAATTACGGATCGATAGAACTTAAAATGTCTTATTTAATATAAATATACCGAAACTTGCAAATATAATTATAATTTTGCGTATATTTAATTATTATATTAATAAACTATAAAATAACGAGAGGAATTGTTAACTAAACGAACCTAAAAATAGTAGACGTAGTTAAAATAAATAGCCGATTAATAGTAATATCGATATATCTGTCTATATTTTATCTCGATATTTAATATATATTAGGCAAAATAAATCTTGTATTAGACGTATTATCCCGACTCTCGATAATCGATATATTTAAAAATATTATAAAAAAAAAATATATAACCAAATCGGAACTGGATAATATAATAAACAATTTCGGATATTTAATTTTCGAAATAGCAATTTACAATAACTTTAAATTAAAAATTATCGATAGATATAAAACCGATAAACGATTTAATAAATTAATAAAATAGCTAGTTAAAAACTAGATTATATAGGATGAAAAACTAATTAAATTATAGAATAAAATTAACGAGGTTAATAAAAAAAGCAAACGTAAAAATCTAAAACAATAGTATCGATATATATTAATCGATAGACTATTATACTATATTACTTTTGCAAGTAAGAAAAAACTATATATCCTATTAATATATATAAACGACATTCTCGAACTAATATATAATAATAAATATTATTTTAGCTTTAAGCGAATAATATAAAATTTCGATAGGGTTATAATCTAAAACCTAATAAAGAAAGTAAAAATTTACGTTAAGTATTACTTATAATATTTAAAACTTAAGCAAAATAGAAATAAACTAATGGGAGAACTATTACTTATTAATAACTTTATTATACTTTTTTATATTATAATATAGGACTTTATTATAGGATTACTAATAGTTTTATCGAAAGGCTATTTCTAATATATTAACGGATACAATAATTTTAATATATTAATGACTACGGTATATAAATTTAGCAAGAAAGGTATATTAATATTAAAATACGTTATATATAAAGCTAAAGATTAGGCGACATTAATATTACGCGTATTTTTATTATATAACTGGGGAATTTTATTTAAGGCTATATCAGATAAAAACCCGAAATTTATATCGGATATATAGCAAATAATATTCGTTAAATTTGGTACTAAATTAGTAATATCGATAAGCTACCACCCTTAAACCGATAGATAATCCGAACGACGGAATTAAGACGTCGAAATAGCTATATAATATTATTACGATATAATGGACGTATTATAGCCGGATATTATACCAATATTACAATATAATTTTAATAATTTTAAGTTATCGATATTAAATAAATCGCTAAATAAAGTAGTCTATAGTTTTAAATTTAAATTAGTTATATTATCGCTAAAGATACTATATAATAGTATTAATTTTAATATAATAAGATAATTTTATTAAAAAAAGGCAAAAGCAGCTATCGATTTCGCAGCTATAGACTTAAAAATTAGGTACGATAATAAATATAACCCTATCGCTTTCGATATCGGTAACGAAATATATTTATAACTATATAAAGGTTATATTTTACCCGGTAAATTACTATAAAAATGGTCGAAATAACGAATAAACTTATTAATAGTTATTAAACGGATCGGCAATCTGGCGTACGAATTTAATTTTTTACGATATTAGTAAATATACCGAATAATTTTAGTCGTATATTTGTTTTTAGCTTTAAAAAAACCAGACTTTTATAATTAAAGGCAATTAATATTTAGATAAGTTATTATCGAGGGAAATAACGACAAATTTAAATTATATAAGATAAAACAACTATTAAAACGACAGATTAATTATACCGGGGGAAGGCTAATTTTAAAATATTTCGTTAAATAAAAAGGTTATATAGTAATCGATAATTAATAATACCCGAGGGAACTATTTATATAAAACGCGGCAAAATTAATAATAAAATTTAATATTAAATATAAACTAATTTTAAAGGAACTAAAATATAAAGGAACAGATAATAAATTAGTATAAATAGAAGTACCGGAGACAATAAACGATTGGAAATTAGTCGATATTATATTAAAAATAAATATAAAAATACCGATATTTTAATAAAAATTACTAAATTAATATACGTTATCGATAAATAAGATTAACGATAGTACGATATACGATAATTATAATATAAAATAATAATTAGTATACTTTATTAACAAACTATATTAATTAACGATATTATAATTAACTTGATATAATAGCTAAATATTATTACCGGTACTTTTTTTATAATAATAATAACTTATTATATTTTTATTACTACTTTATAATAATAATAATTTATTATAACTTTATTATTATCCTATAACCGACTTATATATACTTTAATTATATATACCTTATATATACTTCTTTCTATATATATATTTTTTTTATAAATATTTTCCCTTTAACTTAACCGCTTTTACTTTTTATAACTATTTTAATTCTTATAATAATTACGACTATAATAACTTCGACTATTGATATAATATCGACATTTCTCACGTCTAATAACATACCGTAAAAATATATCGATAATATTTAATAACCGATAATTAGTAATATAGCTAATTATTTTAATATAATTAATTGGGGAGAGAAGGGGGTTAACTTAAAGCTTTCGGAATAACGCCGTTTCTATAAGGAAAAGGACGATATTAATACAGTAATTAATAAAATTAAATTAGTAATAAAGGTTAATAATTTCGCAAGTAAGTAACGCTATTTATACGTTAATAAAAGTAACTATAAAATTAACGACGTAATTTTGGTTATATTTGCCGATAACTCTAAAGAATATTAAAAGAATATAGTAGAATATTATCTATTAAAAGAATATATTAACGATAATAATATTGTAAAAACATTATTTTAAATACTTTTTTACGTATAGCTAAGCGTTATTAAGTTTTATCGAAATATTAAATAAAAATTAGAATTAATTAGGTAAGGGGAATTATTATCGAACTAGTAAACCCGTTAAAATTGAGAGCTTTTAATTGCCGAAAAGCTCGAAGCTATTAGAATATATAGCGATATCTCGTAAGAAATAAAAGTAATGCCTAATGTTATCGATATTTTATTTTATTAGTACGGACTAATTTGGTTACTATAATTAAAGGGCGCCTAAATTATATTATTATTTTAAAGAGCGATAGCTTTAAATTTAACGTAGCTAAAACCGGAACCCGCTTAATTATTAACGTTAAATCTATTAATGTTAGATTTATTTATCGACGATAATAAAAATGGCGATAAGTAAAATAATAGTAATAAAAAGTACGATAGTAACGAAAAAAATAATAGCGATAGCGATTTAGAAAACGATAATAACGATAATAATAAAATGCCGTTATAAAACTTAATTTTAATTAAACCCGTTACCGATAGTACGAAAGAAATAGCGTTAAGATTTTTTAAATCGGAAAATAATTTTACTATTAAAATCGCAGAGATCGAGAAGGCAATCTAAAATATATAATAACATAACTATATCGATAAAACGGAACTTAATAATGCGGTTAATAAAGTACGAGTTAATGTATTATAAATAATTAATAAGCTAAAAACGGACGTTATAAATAGGGACGAAATATAATAATATATCGCCGAAATTTTATACCGGATTAATTTTAGTATCGATAAAAAAATTTATACGATTAATAAAAATATCGACTAAAAGCTTAAAGTAATTAAAAAAAGCCTCGGAATTATTAACGATAATATCGATAAAAAAATAGCGAGCGTATTATAATATTACATACTATAATTTTAAATAGTAAATTATATAATAATGATTATTGATTTTAAATATTTAAAGTAATATATTAAAAAGTAAGTTAAGGAAAGCATTAAAAACTTAAGCTATTAAATTAATTAATTAATAGTACGGTTTTTAGAATCGAAGCCGGCATTAAGCTTTATATTATAGTTATCGCCGATATCGATAATAGTAATTACGTTAACTAAAAAGCCACTCCAGCTAACCAAGCTACTTTAGCTAATTAAGCTATTCCAGTTAATCAAGCTATTTCAGCCGGTTAAGTTAAAGGAACCGGCACTTATAACATAAGAGCCTAAATTATCGACGACGGCGTTAGCGGTAACGATTATATTAATAACAGAATTACTAAAACTACCTATACCTAAACTATTAATACTATTAAAACTATCGATAATACCTAAACTTTTGAAGCTAAGTAAGCCTTTTAAAAAATACATTAAAGAACCGAAATTAATTAAGCAAAAGCCGCTAAAGTTAATTAAGTAAGAACCACTTATTACTAAAGTCTTAGCAAAGCTTTAATACATTGATAATGACGATAATAATAACGACGACGACGATAATATAATACTTTTTTTATATAAGCTATAACTATAAAAATGTAAGAAAAAGTTTTCTGGCGTTTTTATAATTCTAGTAAAAAAACGTTAGGCCTTTTTTCGTTTAATTAGTATTAATCTCTAACTATTAACCACCCTTACCTATTAATTGGCATATATACTGCTTTTTGTTAAAAAGCAATCCCTCATTATAGCACTGGCATATATATTACTTTGCGCATAATTATTTCTTTACTCGTTATATTATTTTTACGGCATTAATATACGTACTATTTTTATAATTATTTCTAACATTAATTAATATATATATTATTTTTTAATACAATAACCAGTATTAATATACGTACTGTTTTTACAACTATCTTTAATATTATTTAATATATATATTATTTTTTAATATAATAATTAGTATCGATATATATACTGTTTTTGCGATATATTACCGCTTCTCTCGCCTCGATAATATATAGCACTAGTGTTAACTAAAAGGCTATTAATTTTTTCTTTTATTAATTTCCTTTATTACGTTAAAAAGAGAGAAAGTGAGAAGATAAAAATTAAAGCGAAAAGGATATTTATTTAGCTATAGCTTTAAAAATTAAAATTAAGGAGAGTTTTCTTTTATTATACTAAGAGAGGAGAGATCGACAGGTCGTCGATTATTTCGTGAGGGGGCAGTTGTTAGGCCTAGCTATAGCTATATAAGTCCTTTTGGGACTTATTATCAATTAATAAAAGAAGCTTCATTACATTCATTGGCCTCACAACTTTTTACTCCTTATTTTATTATTTTTTAGTAATATATATCTATTACGTAACACGCGCCGCCTTTTTTTTTAAGCCGTTATATAATAATAAAGTCCTTTAGCGCTAAATTTAACTAATTCCGCTATCGTATTTATTTAGCGTCCTTTTTAATTAACGTGGTTAATTAGTTACCCGTTAATCCTTTTTTTTCTCGATCGGTAGCTTAGCTTTTTTTTTATTAAGTGTTATAATACCTTTAGTTAATTATACCTTTTTATATAATAGCGAGGTCCTTTTTAATTCTTTAAGTAGCTAGTGAAATATACCGATAATTAATAGCTTTATTTCAAGAATTATTAGTTAAGTTTACTAGCAGCTAATTAAGTTAGCGATTTTTTAACGTAATTAGCGAAATTCCCCGTTAGTTACTTTTTATTTTTACGCCGTTATATTTATATATTTAATAAGCCAGCTTTTTTATAATAAGATATGCTTAAAACCTTAGTTAACCCTGTTGTGATTAGTGCTTAATCCGGTTTATATTATATATCGGATATACCCGTTTTTTTTTATTCGATATAGCTTTATTTTAAGTAAGCGGCGGACGAAATACTTTCCGGACCTAGCTAAACCTTTAATTTAATAAGTCACTTTTCCGGATTTAATATAGCCTTGTTTTATAAGCGGCGAATCACCCTTAGAATTACTTTATTAGTTACTTTTTTTTATGCGGTAGCGAGGTTTAATTAGTTAAATCCGGTTACTCTTTTTTAAGTGATAGATTTAATTAGTTAATAGTGGACTTTATATAAAGTTATTATTAATATTTAATATTAAAGCCGTTTTTTTTCCTTTTAACGCTAAGGCTTTATATAAAACCGACAGCTACCCTCGCGTAATAGTGATTTCTTATTATTTATATATAAGTCTTATTTTAAAAATGTCTAAATTAGTTATTTTCCGAAGCGAATAAACGCTTATTATTAAGTATTTGTAATAATTTAGCCGGCTTAAATATAATTTATTAAATTCCCTTACGAATTATATACATTTTATACCTTGATTTTCGTTAGCAGTTTCGAAATTACGTACTTAAAGTGCCGACCGATTACTATCGAGCTTTTATAATAGCTCGATCCGATAACTTTTTTTAATATTTAATATTATAAAAGGAATTTTACAGCTTTATTAGTTAATAATTACGGAACGCTAGTTTAGCGATAACGTTATCCGAGTTTATTTAATATCCGATAAATCGCTAGTTTAGTATATTTTATAGTAAAATTTAATATTTTAAAATACTTTTAACGCGATTCTTAACACTCTTGATATAATTCCTAACACTTTCGGCGTGTTTAATATCTTTATTATAGCCCGATACCTGCTATTATATAGTCACTATATAAAATACTATGGGATTATACCGGTTCCGATATTATGTGATATCTTAAGGCTTATAATAAAGGGTAAAGATTTAAGGGGGTGGATAAGTTATAATAATAACAGTAGCAGTTAATTATAGTGGTTAATATTAAGTGGTTATAAAGGAATATAATGGATTAATTAAATTTTATAAAGGACTCGATTTTTAAAATTTTAACAAGTTTACTTAGTATTAATGTTAAGGCATATATAAATTTGGTGTGCTATAACATAAAGGTAAATGAGGTTAAAAAATTACCTTTTTAAAGCAGTGGTAATTAAGTTAATCCTTATATATACTAGGTGCTTTATAAGCTAGCTATTATTAGCTATAGCTAGCTGTTATATACAGTGGATTTAAGGGGGTAATGTTACGGCATAAGGCTTATAAGGTGTTATAAGGTCCTTATAGCTATTATAATATACCTTAAGCCCTTTATATATAACCTATTAAACCATAAGCTTAGTTAGCTAAATTAAATAAGCAAGTGAGGAGGTTTTTTTAAGTTAAGCTATTATATAATAATTAGCTAACCTTTTACTCTTTACCTTATTATTTTTTAATAATACACATTTATTACGTAGCACGCGCCGCCTCCTTTTTTAAGCTGTCATAGTTTTTAATGCTTTTTACGCTATTTTAATCGTTTTTAACTCTTTTTATAAAATATTATAGCTTTTAATGCGTGTGCCGACATTTTACACCGAAAATTAATTCTAATAAGTTTTACATTAAAAAAAACTTAAAAATTTAAATATTAATAATTTTATCCGCGCTTTATATTAAATACTGCTTTTATTTCTCGCGTAAATTTACGCCTTTAAGTTTAAGACTTAAAAGTTTAAAAAATAAATCTTTTAAAAAATCCTAAAGTATTAAAAAAGTTAATAAAAAATAATCGATTATTTATTAAAACTTTTAAAAGGCATATAATTTACTCGCAAAAAGAAATTGCCCGAAAATTAAGCTATATTATTTAATAGGTTTATATAGCTTTAAAAAATCCTCTCACGCTAAAAAAAAAACTCCCGGGGGCTATTAATACGCCGTAATAGCGGGGTCACTAAATAACCTCACTTATAAATAAAATAAATAAATTAAATAAAGCGCGCATTTATATTAAAAATTATAACTTTTAGCTATAGCTATAAGGGTTTTTTTTATCATTATTTTTATTTATTTATATTATTTTCACACACTTTTAATTTTTTATATTAAATAGTAACACCTGCTTTACCTTTTATTATAAAAACTAAACTAAATTAAAACTAATCATCACTTACGGAATTATTTACTTAATTTTTATAAGAAAATTTTCGTTATTAAATTTAGGTAAATAATAATAAAAACGCGTTAAAATTATCGAACTTAAGTAAATAATTCACGTAACTTTTTTCGCACGTCATTTTTTTATCACTTTTTTTTTACTTATATTAACACGTTAACCGCAAGCGTATATAAGCTTTTAGGCAAGTTTATTACCTTTATTTATAACGTTAAATAATAAGTTTAAACTTAAGTAAAGTTAAGACTTAAGTTATATTTATACCCCCGGATTTTAATATAAATAATTATAAAACTTAAATATATAGCTTTTTATACGTAAATATTAAAAAAACCTAAACTATACCGAACTTAAGTATATATAATAGCCTTATTATTTAAAAAAACCTGCCGAACTTAAATATATAAAAACTTTTATATAGCTTTTACTGTTAATTTATTTACGCCTTTTTTATTTCGTTTCTTTTATTTATATTTAATTATATAAAATATATTATTTCTGGTATAAATTTATAATAATATAATTACGTAATTATTATATTAGCGCCGATATATCGATATCGGAATAGCCGTAAAAAGTGCCCGACCTTAGTAATAAAGGAAAAGATTCGCCCGATTAACATAAGAATTTACATACTTTTAACGCACCCCCTTAACTAATATAACCGAAAAAATTCGGTAATAATACCGAAATAATTAAATTTTTAAATATAAAGTTTATTAATAACGACTAATAATTTATAAAAATTAATAAACACTTAGTTAATATCGAAAATAGCGTCGATAAAATTACTTCGATAATATTTAAGCTAAATAAGTTTATCGACTTTTAATATATATAAAAGGAAATCTTAATAAAAATATTATTAAATATAACTTTAAATTAACGAGCGTATATATTATCCGGCTTTTTAAGTTTAAGTTTAAGTTTAAGCTTAAGCTCGGGATAAAGACAGTTTAGCAGTTTTACCTCACCTAAAGATTTAAGTAAACATATATAAAGATTTAATAATTCCTTTAAACTTAAGCGAGAAAACATTAAATAGTTTAATTTATATTATAATAACTCGAATAATATTAAAGTGGTAATTAATAATTATACCCTTATATTTACTAACGTTTTTAGCTTTTAAAAACGAATTAATATATTTTTAAAAAATAACGATATAAAGTAAAATAATAAAAAGCAAATATAGTTTTTATAATAAAATAATAAACTAATATAATAATAACGTAAAAATTTATATATATTAAAATTAAAAGCTATAATTAAAACCTTAACCGAGAGATTTATATTAAAACTTATAATTATTATAAAACGTTTTATAAACTTTAGTTTAATTTTTAAAGATATTATACGAAACGAATTTATATTAATATAATATATTTAAAAAAAATTATAATATATATAAGCTATAAATATACTAATTAAAAATAATCGCAATTAATATAAAGTAATAATATAAATATAGTTATAAATATTTCTCGATATTAAAAAATTTCTTTATATATTATAAAAAAACAAAACGCTTATTATATATATATAAATAGTAAAAAAATCCAAACTATTATTAATTAATTTAGCCGTTATTATTTATTTATATATTATTAAATTATATATATTATTTTTATTAATATTAAATAATTATTTTTAATAAAATTACCTTAAAACTTTATAATAAAATAGTAACTATAATTATTATTAATCGGAAAATCGGTAATATAACTATATTTATAAAAAAGAATAGCGTTATCGGGATAATAATAACTGACGTATTAATAATAAATACCGATCGGATATTCGGGAGCGCCGAGACTATAATCGGGATAATCGAGGTAACCGTAATTAAAATAACCGCGATAAATGCGATAAAAATAAACGCGATAATAACACGCGCGATCGTCGGGGTAACACACGTAGCAATAAACGCTATAATAATAAAGCGCTTAAAAAATACCTTAATATATATAAATTTAATTACCGAAATTTTAACTAACGTAATAATTAACCCCGCGATAATTAACCCCGTAATATTAATCGAGGAAATAATTATTATAATTATTGTCACGGGAACTAGCTATAGTGGTGATAGGTCACACCTTTTACTTAATTAATATAATATAATAAAGCTGGAGATTTAAAACTACGGGAGGTGCGCAGGTATTTTAGTATAGTGGCTACCCCACCTTACCTAATTAGCTGCGAGGCCCGTGCATTCGGGTATTACTAATTCCATGCTTTGTTACCATATTACCCTAGGCTAGGATCAAGCCAATTAAGTCATAGGATTAAGTGAATCTATGACAATTATAACTAAAGGCGCGATAAAGTATATTTTACTAATAATATAAACGTAAAAAAGTCAAGTGCCTCGTTAAATAAAAATAACAAATTAGATATAATATTAAATTATAAATAAGCATTTTTAATACTTAATGCATTAAAAACTTATAAACATTATAACATAATATTTAATACATTATAGCTCCTTAAAAAATACGCGAAAATATATTTATTAAATAAAGCTAAAGAAATTATTTAAACGCTATCTTTATTAAATCCGGTCCGATAAATATATAAATACTATTATTAAGTTTTTACGTCTTAAAATAAGTTATTTTATTACTTAAAAACGTGTAATAACGTTAGGGCCGGACAAATTTAACTATTATTAAATTTTTTAAAGCTGCTTTAAAAAAATTATATAAAAATCACTAGTAAAAGAAATAAATAACAGACTTATTATTAAAATAGCTCCTTTTATAAACCCTTTTAATATTTATTTAAAATCTAGTTACACTTACCTTCGCGTTAAAATATAAATATAACTAAATAGTTTAATTATAATAATATATATTAACTTAGAAATAAAATAAACAATAATTAAAAGAAAATATTTAAAAACTTTTAAACATTTTATTATATCGTTTTTAAAAATACTAAAAAAATCGGAAAAAAACTAATCGAGTTATTTAGTTAAACATACTTTTTATTTTACTTTATAAAATATAATATTAAAAGGCAACTAACCTTTATATAATTTATAAAAAAAAATAAGTCGTAAATAATAAATTTTAACTTAATATTTTAATTAAAAATAATATACTTAACTTATATAAAGTTAATATTAGCTATAAAAGTTTAATAATTATATTTAATATACTTAATAAATTCGTAATGAATTTTAAGTATATTATATACAGTTAACTATATAAAAAAAAGTCACGAATATAAAAAAAGTTACGCTTTAATTAAAAAAGTCTATATATATTTAAATAAACTATAAGCTACTGTTAAATAACTGTAGCTTTTCTTTTATATTATATTATAGCTATAAATGTAATTATTAATATTAAAATATTATAAGTAATTATAGCTCGAAATAAATTAAATAAATAAGTAACTATTTTTAAAAGCACTAAAATAGGTTTAATAAAAAAAATAATTAATAGTAAATACTTTATTAATATATAAAAAAAAAGTCTTAAAGCCTTAATAATAGCGGCAGGTTTTATAATATTTATTATTTTTTTAATAAATACTTCCTTAGTATTAAACCCGGTAATAAATATAGTAATAATAACGGTAGCGCCCGAACTAAATACTGTAAACTATATATAAATTATTAACAGCTTTATAAACCCGTTTTTAAGAAATAATGCGCCCATTTATATTATAACTTTAAACATCCCTATATACGCTATATAATAAAATCTTAAATATATTAAAATACCGGGTATATTAATAGTAATACCATTAAATATAAAGTTTAATATAAACCCCGATATATTATTCGCAATTTCCGATAACCTTAATATAAATCCACCTATTAATATAATGTTATAGGGCAAGGGATTACGGGTATTAACAGTAGCTTAAAAGCTACTAAAAGCCCCCTAAAGCCACGTTATAAGGCACTTTATAAGGTATTTATAAGGCACTTTATAAGGCATTTATAAGGCACTTTATAAGGCAATTTACAGTGGATTATATACCTATATTTAGCTAACCTTTTCCTTTATATCTCCTTCACTTTTTTATAAAAAATATTACTAAATATTATTAAATAGTCACATATAGCTTTAACAGCTATTATATACATTTATTTTTAATTTAATATTTTACTTTCGATTTACTTTAACACTTTATTTTAAAATATTTAGCTTTCCCGGATAAGCCTTAATTTCCTTGCCTTTTAATTAATCGAATAAAATAGTCCTTTTATTATACCATAAGTTATAAAGGCATAGAATTCACTAATAATAGCTACTTAAAATATATCTACTGTCGAGCTTACTTTATTTTCATCCGACAAATCGCACGCGGATTATTTCATTTTATCCGATAGCCATTTATTTTTTATATAAATCGAACTAAGCTATATGCTCGATCGATAGCTAGCCAGCTGCTTTATTTATATATTATATCCACGTCACTTGTTACTTACGATTTACAAATTTTCTTTTTTTTTATATATTAGGACACTAGGAATATAGAGCGCGATAATACCAGAGACACCAGACCGTATATTTTTACATACAAACCTGTCTATTTTATATAGGCAACAGTAACAAGCTGATTGTGCTTAGTATGTGGCTAAATGTAGCCAGCTATTGACACGTATACAATTTGTATGGACGACGATATCGGATGACACTTTTACACACCTTGATACACCATATCACTTAAATGCCACCTTCAGCAGCAAGGGAGGCTGTCAGCTGCTGCTGCTGCTGCTACTGCTGATAGCTGTGGCCTGCTGACCTGCTGTCACCTGCTGTCAGCTGCTAGGGAGGCTTATAGGGAGGTCACCTGACCTGACCTGCTGCTGCTGATAGCTGTGGCTATCTGAC